>OX637355.1:9036798-9615032 GCA_951799405.1 Agapetus fuscipes | reverse complement strand
AAAACTCTCTGTTCGAACTAAAACATTGCGTTTTAATAGAAACGTAATACAACTGAAACGTTCACTAGAAGTGCTGTTTTGGCTTCTGCTTATTTTTCGGTAAACTATGAGTGTTCCCTACTGGTCTCTAAGGAACAATTTACTTGTATTATGGTACTATCCTACTTCACTTAAAACAATAAAGGGTACTTTGCACTTTCGGAATAAATGCAACCTGTTACTGTTTTCCTTTTGTGCTAGATGTGGTCACAGCCTCTGATGATAGCCTCCTCCTCAAATAAATTTCAATCCATTCATTTCATTACTATGTTTTAGGCATTTCGATCAACCCAACTATATTTTATCTATAATCTAAGTGGCAAAGATATATTGACATCTAAAGCTCATATTTGATGCATGCTCACAAACAGGTGCATGTAAGGTGGCACATACACATGCTGCATGTGTACCCAGGATGCGGTGGACAGACAATTTCGAGGCCGACGCCAAATTCTTGGGAGTAAGGGGGACCATGGAAGGAAGCAGCACAAGACAGAGAGTCCTGAGGGAGGAGTCCTGGAGGAGGAGTCCTGAAAGAGCTGCGGGAGGCCTAGAGCCTTCAACGGTTGTTTCTCAACTGCAACTAAACTACACATATAGTGTAACTTCTTACTGCGTTGTCCCCGAAGAGGTAATATGTGGCTAGTTGAAACTACATATTATTTCAAAAGGTAAGGGGATCGACCTTACGTCTATCAGTTTCGCAGCTCTCGGGAAGGTTGGTACTCATTTCTTATGACGGTTGAGTATTGAGTAAGCCTTACCGGTATTTTATTCTGGAACGGGAAATTATTTCTGACCGCCTCGGTGGGAATCGAACCCGAGATGTCCGCATCGAATGCAAGCATTCCACCAACTTAGCCATCGACTGGACTTGTGAGCCGGAAAAATAAGTAAGTCTATTCGCCCTTAGTGGAAATGTGTAAATGATAAAGCTACTTCAAGCTATCTTTTTAAGGCCTTCTTATACCATTTCGAGCGATAATGCTCCAATTTTGCGGTTTGACGACCTCATCCGTTGAAAATGAAACAAACCGCGTCCATCTTTTGTACCGGCCGCAATTAGACAGCGATCTCGACGAGAACATTCTTTCTCCAAGTAAAAAACTTCACAATCACGGCGCTCACGAAAAAATCTACCGAAACTAAGACAGCTCCTCTACAAATATTTTCAGTTTCAATACATATTCGATGAAACGTTACAGTTGAGTTTACACTTATTTTCGTATACTTGGGGTGCTGGGATCAGTAATTACTCTGATAATAGTTCGAGAAGCCGGTAGAAACGGGCAGAATAGAAGATAATACCCCGGCAGGCTCTAACGGACAATTTATGTATGGAAGCTTCGAGCAACCTTAGTAAATTGGCTGATTTCTTTCAGATACCTACAGCCTTTGAAAGAGAGATTTTCTGTTGGACGTAAACATGTATTTTTAGAGAAGGTAGAAGTCATAATTTTTGAGATAAAAATAGAGTTTGAATTGTTTATTTTGTTCTTAGTACCTACCCATCTTTCACTAATACTTATAGTAATAGTACGAGGTAGACCACCCTTAGATTTCAGAGACGCTTGGGGTCTATGAATCTTGTAGTGCCGCAGAGGTGCTGGTGATGTGGCGTTTGATGTTCTGATCTATTGTTGGTTTACTTTACCAATATCATCCCTGTTTCAGGGAAGGACGGCAAGAGTTACAGGGCTTGGGTTCATTTGAGATTGGGTTTTTACGTTGTAAGTCCACGTGCGGCATGTGAAAGCGCGAACTTGTACGTGTCTGCTTATGGGAATGCATATATTATTAATTTTAAATTTAATATATTTTACATGCGCCTGGTTGTGGGCATGCATCAAATATTAGCCTTAAATGTCAATATATCTTTGCAACAACATTCAAGATTGTAAATTTTCCCCAAAGTATTCGTTCGTAATAATTCGTCGTAACTGTAACTGTAACTCTGTCGCCATTCCACTAGGGGTGGCCAGAGACGTAATAAAATATTTCAACTTATTTGTAGCAAGCAATGTCTCCTGGCTTAGTAAATAATCTTAAAAAATCCTACGGGGCGTTTTTTCTGTACAACTTTGAAACATCAAGTACTAAATGTAAATCTAAGTTGCAAAGATATATCTCATTTGAGATTTTTATTACATGCATTCCCTCAAACAGACACGTCAGTATAAGCTCGCACCAGCACAAGCCGCATCAAATCTAATCTAATCTAAGCTGCAAAGATAAATATCATTTAAGATTTACATTAAATGCATTCCCACAAGCAGACATGTATAATTTCGCGCTAACACATGCTGCATGTGGGCCTACAATATAAAAACCCAATCTCAAATGAACATAAGCCCTGCAACTCTTGCCGTCCTTCCCTGAAACAGGGGTGACATTGGCAAAGTGAACCTTTTTTTTTTTACAGTATAGGTGGTCAGCCGCATACCAACCTATAAGTCAAGGAACATACAAGACGAATTACATTTTTTTTTTAAATCAACAAACAACAATATATACATGGACTATAATCTATAATCTATAATCTAAGCTGCAAGGATATGTAAGCATTTAAGGCTCATATGAAATGCATGCCCACAGACAGGCACATGTAGGTTCGCGCCTACACATTCTGCATGTGTGCATACAAATAAAGAAAACCTCACATGGACATAAACCTTGCAACTCCTGCCGCCGTTCCCTGAACCGGGGTGGCATTGGCAAAAGTGAACCGATTTTTACAGCACGGGTGGTCAGCCTCGTACCAACCTATCAGTCAAGGAGCACAAAAAATTATAAATGATATACAGAAATTCATAATGAGACACATTACAAATTAAAATTAAAATAAAGTTAAATTAAAATTAAACTTAATATTACACTTAGAATTAATGCCCTAGCCGCCATTGTTGCAAATCAACCGCCATTCCTTTCGGTCCTTACATACTTCTTTCATTTCATTCAGAGTCATAATCTTTTTCATGCACTCTCTCCTTTTGTTATGACTCTGAATATCCCATTCATTCGGACACCAAAAAAAAACTAAATCATAAAACCAATTTCACTTTAATAATTAACCCTAGCCGCCAACATTACAGATCAACCGCCATTTCTTTCTATCCTTACATACATACTTCTTTCATTTCCTCCAGAGTCATAACCTTCTTCATACAAGCTCTTATTTTATTATGACTCTGGATATTCCATATTCCATCTGGACTTACAATATAAAAAACTCAATCTCGAATGAACATAAGCCCTGCAACTCTTGCCGACCTTCCCTGAAACTGGGGTGACATTGGCAAAGTGAACCATCTTTTTACAGTAAGGGTCCCAACCTATAAGCCAAGTACCGTCGTATCAATTACCTTGAAGTGAAGTTCAACATGTTTACACTAAGTAACTGTATTTCTCTATGAAGTGTACCAACATTAACGCTAACATTCATAAATTAACTCGCTTTGCTCTAAGGCAGCGTGCATTAATTAAGTTTACATCCCTGTTAGAGTTGCGGCTCAGCAACAATGTCGTTATATTAAATAATAAATACTTGACTAAATAATAATAATCATGCATATAATACTGGGTTATAGTCTATGAAAGCTTTTGTGTTTTTTGTCTAGTAGGTCGGTATGAGGCTGACCTCAGGCACGTGCGTAGGGTGTAAGGCAAATATCTATAATCTATAATCTAAGTTGCAAAGATGTATTAACATTTAAAGCTCATATCAAATGCATGTACACAAATAGTTTTTTCATTATCATGAATAGAAAATATTCGTTTTCATTCACTTTTATTTATTTTTTGCTCAAACGTTTTTCTTGTTAAAAGATGCCTTGTAAAGAAAAAATATTTGAGCAAAAATAAATTAAAGTGAATTAAAACGAAGATTTTCTATTCAATTTATATTTTACCAAACTTAAATATATTTTACAAGTCAAACGATGAAGCTACCCTAATAAGAGGATATGAAAAAAAATACTTAGAGGATGAAATATGAAATGCGAGTATACCAACGATTTTCTGGAGCACTTTATTGGTTCGTAAAATATTTTCTTCTTTAAAACCAAAAGTAATGGCGTAAGCCGGCAAGTCTTGATCGTGCAAAATGGAAGAAATATAAAATTCCAATTCAGTCCTTTAACCAGCAGATTTCATGCGATCATATATGATAACACCAAAAACGCTCGAGCAAATAATCCAACTCGTGAGGAAAATCGTTGTTCTTAATTTTACATTTTTTACTTACAATACACAAAGCCTTAAACTATTAGTTATAATAAAACTTTTATCATTTTATACGAGTAGATCTTTAAGACCGGTCCGTAATCTAGTGGTAACGCTTTGGACTCGTAATGGGAAAGTCGTGGGTTTGAGACCCAAAGAGCACATAAAATATACAATTTTTTAATTTTCAAATATGCTAATGGCTGGGTTGAAAAAAATATATTTCCGTCCAAAGACCGGTCAGCTTTCCAGCAAATGGGTCTTGCTTGAGAATTGACGCTTTCTATAACGACGACCATGCTCGCAGAGAGCTCTTAAGGTGTGATTCATACAAAAACAGCGCTCACCAAGTAATCATCCTAATCTAATCTAATCTAATCTAAGCTGCAAAGATATATATCATTTAAGATTTACATTCAATGCATTCCCACAAGCACACATGTATAATTTCGCACTAACACATGCCGCATGTGGACCTACAATATAAAATCCAATCTTAAATGAACATAAGCCCTGCAACTCTTGCCGTCCTTCCCTGAAACAGAGGTGACATTGGCAAAGTGAACCATTTTTTACAGTATGGGTGGTCAGCCGCATACCAACCTATAAGTCAAGGAACTACATGACAAATTAACATTAATAATAATTCTAGCATCAATAATATCTACAAATAATTATCAACGGCAAAAGTTCCTGCTAGTAATTTAGGTTGATAGAGAAGTTGTTTTTAGGAAAAGACTATCACGGTCTCAAGTAGTTACATCTGGAAGGAAGAAGATCACGTTCTTTTGAAGGTACTTACAGTCAGGTTGTTTTTAAGAAGATATCAGACGAGTCGCTTTGATTCTCTTAAAACGCGTATTTAAATTCATTGAAAGAATAACAAGTTCTCATTTGATTTCTTCTCAAACACGTTTTCACGCATTGCAATTGATTCTATGGAGTCTGAAGATTTACTATGAAGATGGACTTCATGTCTTCAACGAGGAGTTTGCTTAAATCTCCTCCGAAACTAAAGTCGTGCTCTGGAGATTTCTTCGTCACATATTGTGGTATACGGCTGACCACCAATGCTGTAAAGATGGTTCACTTTGCGAATGTCATCCCTGTTTCATGGAAGGATAGCAAGAGAGTATGTCCATTTGAAATTTGGGTTTTTTTTATGTTGTAGGTTAACATGCGGCATGTGCAAGCGTGAACTTGTACGTGTCTGCTTGTGAGAATGCATATAATGTGAATCCCTAATGAAACATATCAGTTGCAACTCAGATTCGATTAGATATTGTGACTCTTGCTAGAGAGCTGAGCGTAATAACAATTATTTTTTGAAAGAAACAATCAACCAAAATTTTATTACGCACTTTTATTTCATTCACCATCACAATGTTTACAGAGCACAACAATATTTATAATCAAAATTTACACAAGCCTGTGGCTGCAAGCCAGACGAGCTGATCTCTTTTTCTTGTCTCCCCTCTTTTGTTTTTCTATTCCACATTCAAAATTTCCTTATATTCTTTATTTTCCCTACATATCTATGAAATCCTTTTCTTACAGGAGTTGTAACGCTTTTGACACGAATGCTCGAAATTTGAACTTTTCTCGGCAGACAAACATAATCATTAAACTCATATGTGAAAATAAAAACTATGTGTTTTTTAAATAAAAAAGTTTTTTAATTATTAAATTAGTATCTAGGATCTTTAACAACCAATAACAAATTATTAGCTAAAATTTTCCCTAGCAACCCAACCGTGCGACATCGCAACTATTTGGGTGTTTTCAAATGGACAAACAAAATGTGTAGACCGGTTTATAGCTCAGTTGGTAAAATGCTTTCATTCCAAATCAGAGGGCTAGGGGTTGATCCACACTACTGCTCAAATCCTCCTCATACCCGTCCTGTATGTATGTGTCAGAAGGACCCACAGCATATGGACGCTCATGCAAATTTGTATATTTTCTAAAGTGGCGAAAGGCTTTCTCGTTAATTAATAGCAACGGCATGACAAAACAAGAACCTCTAGGTCAGAGGCGTGTCCATGACTCTAGGATTGATCCTCGTCAAAGATGTTAGAAATAATTTCCTGTTTTGGTTTTTATTTCAGACCCAATATAAAATACCACCAATGTTAGCTCAGACTTCGCACGTTACTGAAAACCAGCGCATTTGGGAAGTGAAAACACACCAGTTCAATGGGGGGTTTCTTAGTTTCTCTTACCTGTAAAAATAAATTGCCACTTGCCACTACGTGGACAATGCTGTAAGAGATTGCACTATTTATTTGTGCAGCACAGTTGTTTTGCGAGTTCTCTTTTTTTTTTTGGAAAATATATCAGGTCATGTGATTGACCAGAATTTTCTGAATGTGACACGTCTGATATCACTTTTGGCGAGCTCCTTTTAGCGGCGACCAATAGGGAGACAGACATTAGGACGGATTAGGGAGATTAGACGAGAGGTGGTAGAGTGCCGAGGTGAGCGGATGCTGGGTGTAAAAAATAACACTCAACGTTAGTTAAAGATGAAAAACATCTACAAATAAAGGAAGGTAAGCTGGAAAAGTGATTACATTATACGTTAAAAGTATGGTTAAAGCAAGCTTGAAAGGATCGGTCCGTAGTCTTCTGGTAACGCTTTGGACTGGTACATGGAAACTCGTGGGTTCGAATCCTGGAAGTGTACAAAAAATATATCACTTATATTTGTAATGTTTTTGGGTTCGGAAAGTCTCTAAATTAAAATTCTTTCAGGATCTTTATTTTCACTTAATTTATTTTTACCATTTGTATTTATTTTAACACTTTTAGTAACTCAAATTTATTTTTTATAGTTCAGCACCGCTCACACTCTTCGATCAAATGCGACTATCTCACTGTCCTGCTGTATCCAACACTGCGCCTTATATACTTCACAGACAGAAGTCTCTAGTGACTAATTTGCCATCAAACTCCCGAACGTTCTACCGGCTTCAAGAGTACAAAAGGATCATTTATTTCTAGATTTCTTAAGCCTGTAACTATTGCTACCTACGGTGTACACCTATATTAATCTACTTTTGACATAATACCATAATAACTATCACTACCTACGATGTACACCTATAATAATCTACTATTTACATAACAATATTTTGAAATATACTCTGCGCTAGTTTGAAAAATTTATATACCTCTACCGAAGACCAATCACCAAAGGTCCAGCCAGCTCTATTACAAAATATGTAGTCTAACCAAACGTTGACCACTATGTATATTCAAAAATAGGATTGTAAATTGGTTTTTGAAGCAAAAAGTTATCATTTTTTATGAAAAGTGTAACGATGCTCGTTATCAATGTGGTTAAGAAAGAAAAAAACGATCAGGAAATCATTTATGATACCCTTTGCATTCGAACTCAAGACTTCCATTTCAGAAACTGGAAACTCTGTTCACTAAGCTAAAAACCGAAAGCGTAAGGTTCATTAAAGTATTAGTATACTTCATATGTGGTTATACTCATTTAATAATCAGAAATAAATTTCTTACACAGCACTTTAATATATCACTTCAGTAGGTACACAAAATATTTGTTCTTGAAGTGGTTCGAAAATCCCCAAACAGGCGAAACCCGGCAACACAATTTTGCCCTATTATTTTCTGCCTTCATCCATATTTATTAATATTCGATGAAATATATTCAATACAAGCCTCCCAAGTTCATTAATATTGAATGAGGGTTTGATTTTAATAAAAAAAAAACGGGAGAACCTGTAAGGGAGGAAAATAATGATGTAATGGCCGACATCTGCTACTGGGGTGACTTAAGAGATTTAAGAAATTCTAAGAATAAAATCCTGAAAGATCTTGAGAAGTATTTTAAATAAAAGAAGCGTTATTTCCCTTTGAAGAAAACAAGGTAATTAATCTTGCCCTTATGGTGTGTTCAAACAAATACAGTGCAAGTACAAGTACAAGTTGTTTGAGACAACAGGTAAGTGGTAAGTTGACTAAATTATCAAGGTACACATTTCGCACGCTTAATAATAAAGAGAAATAACTCAAAAATTGGGAAAATTGAGATTTTGTAATAAAACGCAAGAACAATGCGAGAAGAATAGGTAGAATGCGACAGCCGTTTAATTTGGACGAATATGACCGAGATAAAACATCGGCCGCCTTTTTCATCCCATACAAGTTGTACTGGTTGTCTGAACTTCAAACGTGATTTCCCAACATTCTTGTTTTTTGAGTTATTGCTCTTTATTATTAAACGTGCGATTTCATAAAAAAAAACGATTATAACACAGCACAAACAACCTTCTGGTTAAAACCACAAGGGTCTTGCATGAAAATTGGCGCATTGTAGGGAAGATCTAAATCAAAATCTAAATCTAAGCTGCAAAGATATGTATCATTTGAGATTCATATTAAATGCATTCCCACAAGCAGACATGCATAATTTCGCGCTTACACATGCCGCATGTGGACCTACAATTTAAAAAACCCAATCTCAAATGAACATAAGCCCTGCAACTCTTGCCGACCTTCCCTGAAGCAGGGGTGACATTGGCAAAGTGAACCATTTTTTACAGTATGGGTGGTCAGCCGCATACCAACCTATCAGTCAAGGAGTACCAAGCTCGTAAAAAGTCCGGATGATAGTTCAGTTGGTAGAATCCTTGCATTTCATGCAGAGAGTAAGGGTTCGGTCCCTACCAGGGGTGTCAGAAATGATTTCCCGTTTCAGTGTGTATTTCAAACCCAAATTAAATTCTTTATGACTTATAGGATTATATAAGACTGACGAAACGTACTGTAAAAAGTGTCTCGCTTTGCCAATGTCACCCTTGTTTCATGGAAGGTCGGCAAAAGTTATATGGGCTATGTTCATTTGAGACTTGGACTTGAATTTTCAAATTTACATGCAGCATTTGTAAGTGCGAACTTACACGTGTTTGTTTGTAGGTATGCATTAAATGTTAATTTTCAATGTTAACATATCTTTGCAGCTTGGATTACAGATTATATATGACCGTTTCAAGAAAGATTTGATTTTGAGTTAATAAAGGGAAGTCTCATTGATTAATTATACATGAATTATTAATTAATGAAATACAAATTGTTACACTTGCAAATCCCTACGTATATTATTTGATATTGCAGGTAATCTCTCAATAACCGGCAATTTTTTTTTTACTTTCATCAAGCCATCATTGTGCTAGGAGTGGCAACTTAAACACTGTCTTTATGTGAACACACCTTCCTTGCATTTACTCCCACAAATTGTTTCATACAAATTCTGATGTCAGTTTAGCTATTTAAGGAATTTCTCGGAATATGAAATCCGCATTAGAAAGGTGAGCAAGATATTATTTTCTGTAATCCGGGGCTTATTTCGGAACACTTCCGTACAATTTTGTTCAAATGAAAATGAAAGTGGTTTCAGTGAACACAAGTTTGATTTTCAAAATATGCTTTTGAGAGCGCTTTACACCCTAAACCTTTCGGTTTTTGTTTCTAAAAGTTTATGGATTTAGTAAAAAGGTGACAGGAATGAAAAAAATCAGGCGAGTTAATTGATTATTTGTCAAAATTAAGGTTACAAAATATATATAACTTTAAAAATGTACCCACAAGAAAAATACAAAAAAAAACACATTTTTAATTGTTTTTCATGTGCTTTTTTATTCCTGGAGAGTCAAAAATCAATCAACCGTATACTGTGCATGTAGCTTTGAACCGAAAGTGATAAAATAAATTGTTTAGAATAAATAAACCGCAGTTTTTCTTTGTCTAATAGAACCTGCTTAAAGATATAACATTAAAATTAAATTAAAACATGAATTTTTAAAAAACACTTCCACAAAGCTTAAATAATTTGTGCTTCCATCCTGAGAGTACACAAGCAAGAAAACATGCAAGTTCATCCTCGTAAAGCAACAAACACATGCCAGAAATTTAATAAAATTGTCGAATTGGATTCCCGGGATGCCGCTCGGGTTTTATATTCACCAGCCGGAGATGTAATAACTGTAGGAACGCGCGTTAAACTGCTGGATGTGAGCAGCGGCCCCCAGCGCCGCACTGTATCATCCAATTACCGGGGAGCGGAGACCTCTGCCATCACTTACAATCAAACAAGACCTCACGGGTTCAACAGCTAGAGGTGGCCTCAAAAACTTTTTTTTTCTTACATAACTCTTCTTTTTCTTTCTTGATCACTTTTTCCAAAACTCAAAGCTATTTTTACTTATTTTTCTTTTGTTGCGTCAGACCATTTGGTTGTGATCAGTGTGATAAATATTTCACTCAGTTATTTAGTTTAAAAACTCACAATCTATCGCATTGCGAGCATAAACTGTTTTCCTGTAATGTGTGATTAGAAAACTGTACTTTTTGAAAATTTAAGGATACGTCAATTCAAGCCAGAGAGAGTTTGATTGTGATTTCAAATCAGTGGGAGCGTACTGTGAAGATTCATAAATTAAAACACAGCACTCTTCTTTGGTGCTAATCGGCGATCATCGTGGATATTTTGACTTTGGTGCTTGCACAGATTATAGAGGATTTCCAAGATAAACATTCTTCAGGAAATTTCCGTCCCTAGTCTTAGGCTGTGCCGCTGGAAAGTGCCAAAAAACAATCAAAATGCTGCGGCTCAAAACAGGGGGCTTTTGTTGAATCACTGTCGCAGGTTTTTCAGCCTTGATCTCCTTCGGCGTCCCTGAGCTCTTCTCCTCTCAATCTTACCCTGTATTATAAGATGGGGCAGGCGTTATTTCTCATTTTTTAAAACATACGCGAAGTTCATCAGTTTCTCTTCTTAGTGGTTGGCAGAAGTTCCTGTGTGGTGAACATACATAGGAGGACTTCTTCATTGGTGACCCTATCCCACCAGGATAAAACGAAGCATTTTTTGGTAGACACACATCTCGGGCACTTCAATTCGCCTCTCCAGTGTCTGTGTGAGCGTCGAAGCTCAAGAATTGCCACACCACAATCCTCCAGCCCTCACTGTGTTGTGCTACTTCCCTCCATGGTCCCTCTCACCTCCAGGACTTTGTCACACCTTGTCGACCTCGATATATATTGTCCACCGCATTCTGGGACATCCGAGCTGTCGTACACCGAAAGCGGCATCATCCAAAACATTTCTGATTATCCTAAAGTCCTCGTTGCTTACAACATAACTACTTTTAATGTAAATAAAATAAATTCTTGAAGAAAACTTCACTCCTTAACAAATTTTTACGTTTTTCAGATTATTTTTAAAACTAAAAACGTATTTGTCATATCGAGTTTTTTTACGGACTCATAGTCGGAAGCTAGTGAGTTCTATTTCCATCAACGAAAAAATCTTTGTTTTTGAAAATTTGTTCTCCGTTCTCCTGCCTTTACCAAAAAGACAGGTAACCAAAGTTCATCCAGCCTCATAGTGACTCTTGCTCGAGAATGAACGCTTTCTATAGCGATGACTAAGCTTACAAAAGGCTCTTAACGTGGGGTTGACACGAAAACAGCAAATTCCTCCAGAATCAAAGCTTTATTGAAAATCAAGTCCCCCAAGAAATTGTACATAAAACCTACAAGTAAACGAGAAATAGCCTTAAACGAAGAACTAATCTAATCTAATCTAAGTTGCAAATATACAATATGAAAACCTGAATCTTAAATGAACATATACCCGCAACTCCTGCCGACCTTCCCTGAAACAGGGGTGACATTGGCAAAGTGAACCATTTTCTACAGCATGGGTGGTCAGCCGCATACCAACCTATAAGTCAATGAACATACACAACAAATTACATTTTTTAAATCAACAAATAATAATATATATGGGCATCATAAACTTAACAGAAAAGCTAAAGGGAAAATAAGTTTTAAAATCACGCTATTCTATTTTGTAGGGTTTGTGTATTCACACAGTGAAAATTCATTTTATTTAAAATCAAATAATTTTTTATTAAACGTTGTTTTATTTTCACAATAATATTTTGAATCTCGAGTACTTTCGACCTTCAATATTCAGGTCATTATCAAGGTCACGCTATTCTACTGAAATTTCACAACTAGTCTTCAAATCTTTTGTTCTATCCTCATCACAATTTTGAGCGCATAAAATTATTACCAGCCATCTTTGCACGTGTACATTTTTTTATATCCTACCATTTTCAGTCATGTTTGGCAGAGATTATGTAGGATTTCCAAGATAAATATCCTTCTGGAAATTTCCCTCCCTACTCTCAGGCTGTGCCGCTGTAAAGTGCCAAAAAACAACTCGATGTAACTCTCTCTCTCGCGCCCTTTTTGTTTGTTTACACAAAAATGCCTTCCCTCAATTTTCTTAAACAAACTTCACAAAGACCAATCTCTTCTTTCTCTGCGCGCCCAAGCGGCGGTTGCCTTAATTTTCTAAGCATACTTTCAATAATAATAATAATAGTATTAGGATGATTTATTTGGTGAGCGCTGTTTTTCTGTGTATCACACCTCAAGAGCCCTCTGCGAACTTGGTCGTCGCTGTAACGCAACGCAACGCAACTAAGCTACACATATAGTGTAACTTCTTGCCGCGTTATCCCCGAAGGGGTCGCATGTGGCGAATTGAACCTATTTGTACCTGTAGAAAGCGCCAATTCTCAAATAAGACCCAGTTGTTGTAAGGTTGGATGGACCTTTCAGTGACCGGTCATTGGTAGAGGTAATTAATAATTTCCAAGCGCCAATTCTCAAGCAAGACCCAGTTGTTGTAAGGTTGGATGGACCTTTCAGTGACCGGTCATTGGTGAAGGTAATCAATAATTTCCTGCCTATTAATGGGCGCTTCCATTCACATTTTTTCACTCAAGAAAATGAATGAGTGAGTTCATCCTCAGTCGTCGTGCAGAGAGACATATTAACAATTAGGGTTCATATTAAATGCATGCCCACAAACAGACACATGTAAGTTTGCGCTTACAAATGCTGCATGTGTACTTACACATACGCCTCAAATAAGAATTAACACTGAACGATCATTTATGATCTTCAATGAATCCATCAGAAAAGCTCGGTCCGGTCAATAGCTCATTTGGTAGAGTGCTTGTATAACATACCGAGAGCTCTAGTTCGAATCCCACCGAGGGTGTCAAAAATATTTTTTTGTTTCGGTATTTATTTCAAACTCAAATTAAAATACCGGCAAGGCTTACTCCGCTCTCTCAAAAAATAAGTACCAGCCCGCTCGGGAGCCAGGAAACCCCCGATTCAACTGAAGTGTCCTTCGTACTTACCTCTAAAAATAAATAGATTCAGTCGTCACATGCAAGCCCTTCGGGGAAAACGCGACAAAAAGTTACACTAGGTGTGTAACATAGTTGTATTTTTTTTAGAAAAGGTCTTTTTCATTCATAAAACCAAATTAGAAATTAAAATGGAGTTTTTTTTTATACATTTTAAGGCATTAATTCCGTAGTTTTTTACTCAATTAGTACAACTGCTTCTAATGAAATAAAGCTCTGCAACTATTACCGTTTATTATTCATACAAAAACGTTCTAAAAAAAAACCATGAACCGCAGCTGGGCGGGAACATTTGCATTGTTAATGAAACTATTACAACCGCTGGATGGAAATTACAATTTGTACTCAAAACTTCATCATTCCACACAATCATAACGTTCACCAAAAATGTATAGAAATGGAAGTAACGCCATCAGTGAGCGTTTCAGTTTTGATACATGTTTTATAAAACGCTGTGGTTGAGTTTAACGTGAAATGTCATACTTTCATTTCAGTGATTAAATCCTTCACACATTAACAAAACTATAGCTTTTTATCAAAAATATATGAAAACTTAAACGCTCATTGTAAGCGTTGTTTTAGTTTCTGTAGATTTGTGGTGAAACGCTATGGTTCAGTATAAATGTGAAATTTTATACTTAAAGTATCGCTGAAGAGTGATGGACCATTTTATTATTTTTTTGCAATCAAGCTGGTTTTTGTGCAATATGTTAAAAATGACACTGAAAATATTTGATAAATATATATTCAAGTATTATATAAAACCACTTTGGGATTCAACGATTTGATGTGAAAACTTTTTGGCATATCTGTCAGCCTACCACTTCTTATAGAATGATGACAGAGTAATCTATAATCTAAGTTGCAAATATATATTGACATTTAAGGTTCATGTTTCAAGCACGCCCACAAACAAACACATATAAATTCACGCTCACACATGCTGCATGTGTGCTTAAGAAATAAACATAACCTCAAATGAACATAAATCTAGCAACTCATGCCGCCTTTTACTGAAACTGGGGTGGTATTGACAAAAGTGAATCGAGTTTTAAATTCATAAACCATTTTTTTACAATATCGGTGGTCAGCTTCATACCAACCTGTAAATCAAAAAATTCTTTATAAATATATTTTTGCAAGATCATTCGCAAAAGATTGAAGCTGTTTTTTTTTATATTTTCATCTAAAAAATACAATTCCAAAACCATGCTATATTTTAAACATCAAAATCTCGTTAAAATGTAAAAAAATATAAATGAAAAGTACGTATTAGAATTATAAAACACAATATTTTTCAGACGATGTAAAAAAAAAGAAACAATGCTACGATTTTCATGCTCCCGGGAAAATCAAAACACTTCAGTATTTTTTTCAGTTCCCACCCCCGCAGTAATTATTCACCCCATTCAGTTGCAACAATGGCCGTGAGGTTTTTTGTTACGACCCACCCCCCCCTCCCCCCCTAGCGACCACCTGCTTGTTTTGTTTCACCTAAGATCCTCTGTATCAGGAGGGATAAGACTAAATGAGCCTCATCGTCCATACCGAACATGCTTCGGCGACCGAGCCTTCCACAATGGTGCACCTGCAGTGTGGAATGGACTTCCTCTGGATGTCAAAACCGCAAGCCCAGAGTCGACGTTCCGGAAAAAACTCAAGACCTACCTGTTCAGTGTATCATATCCCAATTAATCCTACACTTTATTTAACTACTTTTATGTTTATGTATTACTGTACGAATATATTATTTACCTATAATGTAAGATTATTATGTATGTGCATTTACATGTATACGAGTATGGACATACCCCATTATTTATATTATTCCCTTCATATCGTCTCATTCCTCATATATTTTATACCAAGGGCCCTTGAGGTGTGCTACACACAAAAACGGCGCTTCAAATAAATTATCCAATTATATATATATATATATTTTCCGGCTCTTACGGTCCACCAGGCTTTCCAGCATCCACTCCAGTTTCCACAACCCTTAATACGCCTCGCAAAAAGCTTAAATCATAATAGACAAGTAAGCTGAACACCTGTTATATTTGCGTACATTTTCAGGTTCTAAATTATTGTCATGGGTTTGAATTTAATTTTGTTTTATAAAATAGTTAATACTTTATCTATAGCGGTTTCTGGAATGATAAGTTGATATGAGGCTGACAACCCATACTGTAAAAGAAGGTTCACTTTGGCGACTATAAAAAATGGTTCTCCCCTGTTTCAGGAAAGGTTGGCGAAAGTTGCAGGGCTTGGATTTTTATTTGTTAGTACACATACAGCATGCGAACTTACAAGTGCGAATTTACACGTGTCTGTTTGTGGGTATAATAATATTAGGATGATTTATTTGGTGAACTCTTTTTTTGTGTGAATCACACCTCAAAATCCTTTTGCGAGCTTGGTCATCGCTGTAGAAAGCGCCAATTCTCAAGCAAGACTCAGTTGCTGTAAGGTTGGATGGATCTTTAGTGACCGGTCTTTTGTTTATGAATTTTTCACCCAGCTAAGAGCGTATTTGAAAATACAAATGGTATTATTTTTGTGCTCCGCCGGGATTCGAATCCACAACCTTCCATTTATGAGTGAGAGGTGTTAAACTCTAGACTACGGACCGGTCTAATGGTTAACGAATGGGTATGCATTTAACATGAATTTTAAATGTTAATACATATATCTTTGCTACTCAGATTATAGATTATATTATTTGAAATATAAGTTCCTGATTCTGTCCAGAAAAAAATGTTCGTTGAGTTGCATTCTCTTCAAAAATGAATGTATAAAAACATAATAATATTATCACTTTTTTCCCCTTTTTTTCTCTCGATTCATTCATCACATCAATCAATTCATTTTATCCTTGCAGTGTAATTTTGAAAAATATCTCACATTAATCAGAATAATGATAAGAAGGATGTGTGTTTAGTTGTTGGCGGTTGTTTGGGAGAATACGGCGTGCCGGGATACAGGGCGGGAATAAAATCAGGGAAAAGTTTGCACGCTTTCGGGCGGAAAGCATACGTGCCTGAACCTTTAAAGGTCTCAGCGCTTTCTGCCGCCCTTTTTAGAAAGGGTAAAAAAGTAGAAAAATCTTTCGTGCTATGATATATTTTTATCTTGAGTTGAAACGTTTTTCTGAGGTGCTTTATTGTTCCTTGTGTCCGGTCAATAGCTCAGTTGGTAGAGTGCTTGCATTCCATGCCGTGAGCTCGGGTTCGAATCCCGCCGAGGCGAGGGTGTCAGAAATGATTTCCCTTTTCGGTGTTAATAAAAATACCGGCAAGGTTTACTCAGCCTTCACAAGAAATGAGTACCAGCCCTCTCGGGAGCTGGGAAACCCCCACTTCATCTGAAGTGGTTAGCGTAAGGCCGGCCCCCTTACCTGTAAAAATAAATAGGTTCAACTCGCCACATGCGACTCCCTCGGGGATAACGCGGCAAGAAGTTACACTATATGTGTAGCTTAGTTGCGTTGCGTTGCGTGTTATCATTTGATGATGACGTTATGAGGATGATCACCTTCTTCTTTTTGTGCCACTTCTTTCGAAGAACGGCGATCATGATGGCTATTTTGACTTTAGATACTGCGGCTCGAAACAGGGACTTGGTGCTTCTGCCGAACCACTGTCGCAGGTTTTTCAGCCACGATATTCCTTGACTTATAGGTTGGTATGAGGCTGACCACCCATACTGTAAAAAATGGTTCACTTTGCCAATGTCATCCCTGTTTCGGGGAAGGTCGGCAAGAGTTGCAGGGCTTATGTTCATTTGAGATTGGATTTTTATATTGTAGGTCCACATGCGGCATGTGTAAGCGCGAACTTATACATGTCTGCTTGTGGGAATGCGTTTAATATGAATCTTAAATGATATATATCTTTGTAGCTTAGATTTTAGATGTCCTTCGGCGTCCCTGAGATCTTCTCCCCTCAATCTTACCCTGTATGAAAAGATGAAGGAAACGGTACTTCTCATTTCTTAAAATGTGACCGAAGTGCATCAGCTTTCTTTGCTTAATGGTTGGCAGAAGCTCATTTGTAGTGCGCATTCGTTGGAGAACTTCTTCATGGTGATCACTCATAATGTAAAAAAATATTTCATGCAACTAGAGGTAATTTGAAATTCTAAATTCACTGCAAAGATATGGTAGCATTTAAGGCTCATATTGAATGCATGCCCACAGACAGGCACAGTAGGTTCACGCCTTCACATTCTGCATGTGTGCAAATATATTACAAAAACCTCACATCAACATAATGATGATGATGAGTTGATGATTTTTTTGTAGCACCATTTCGTGATGTAGTCACTCCAAGGGCGCTTGTGCAAATGATGCCAGAAATTTGCTTGTCTTCAGTACATTCCGGAACTTTACATAGTCCTCTTGCTCTCTCACATGATGAGGCAGGTGGTTCTAGGCCAGAGGACCAGCAACTGCAAATGCACGCTCTCCAAACATTGTATCAACTCTTCTTATCGGTTCTTCAATCTTTGATTTGGCTCCAGTTTCAGCCGAGCGCAGTGTTAGGCTAGAAACATTGTAATTCCTGCCACCTTTTCCTGAAACCGGGGTGGCATTATCAAAAGTGAACCATTTTTTAAAGCACGGGAGGTCAGCCTCATACTAACCTACCAGTGACCCATACTATAAAAAATGGTTGACTTTGCCAATATCACTCTTGTTTCAAGCGACTACAGAAAATCAGCAGGGTTTATGTTCATTTGAAGTTTGAGTTTTTATTCTGATAGTAGGTAAGTTCCTTGACAAGACGCTGCCTTAGTTCTTGTTTATCGTATACGGCATTGAGAAAATTTGACATGAGCAATGTTTGCATGTGTACTGGACCAATGTGTCTTATGAAAACAAGAAATTTATTTAAAAAATATTTAAAAGAACTCTCACATTATCGAGTTTTACGGTTTTTCTTATCTCAGATTGTGTAGAATTTGATTCATAAGACAACTGCATGAAAGAGTCATATTTGACAAGATTGGCGTATACGATAAACAAGAACTGGGGGAGCGAAGTGTAAACGTCTCGCCTTTATAAGTTTTTAATCAAGAAGATACCAGGCACTCTATTTTCTTGCAATAATTTGATAAGAAACTTCGAGAAGATATTGTTTTTTTACTATTAATGCATCTTATCTTCATTCAATACAACACAATAGGGAAGCGTAAACTTTACCCAGCGTAATAAAACATTGCGTAAATAAAAAAAACTATGGGAAATAATATAACACATCTAGTGAACGTTTTACTTTTCATTATTTTCTCCAGTGTACGCGATGGTTGAGTGTTTTACGGGATGCTTTATACATGAGGTACTCGTCGAGATTAGTTAGCGAAATTTACGAGCTTGCTTTTACATGAAACAAATAATTAATTAGAGCGAGTCAAGTTTAGAATATGAAATGAAAATTAGCAAGTAGGATGCGAAACCAAGTAGACTAAGGTTTCTCCCATATATCTTAGTCTTTATTGAGTCTTACTTGCACCAAGGGGTTTAATAATTTGAGATTTATACTCAATGCAAGCACACAAGTAAAGGATCTTAAAATATTGACGCTTTTAATTATTATTTATGTTTAATGTATGCCTACAAACAGTAAAGGTTTCAATCCCACATTCTGCATGCATACTAACAAAATAAAACCCAAATCTCAAATGACACAAACCCTACCAGATATTCCGTCTTTTTTCTGAAGCAGGTGTAACATTGGCAAAGAGAACCAATTATCGCAGTAGGTATAACATTCAGCCTGATACTAACCGTTAAGGCAAGGATCTGTCTATAATAATGTATAGGTACCTAATCTATGTTGCAAAGGTATAAAGACATTTAACGCTCATATTTAATGCATGCTCACATGCAGACACATGTAACTACGCGCTTACTTTACTGCACGTTTACATATAAATTAAAATTCAAACCTCAAATGAACATGAAACCTTGCAACTTTTGCCGACCTTCCCTGAAAAAGCGGTGACATTGGAAGAGTATCATTGGCAATAAGTGATCTATCTGTAATAATCTTTAATCTAAATTGGAAAGTTAGAGTGATGTTTAAGGCTCATATTTAATGCACGCTCACATGCTGGCACGTGCAAGTTTGTGCTTGCACATACTGCGTGTGTTAAATATACCAAACCTCACGTGGACATAAACCTTTCAACTCTTGGTGCCTATGTCTGGAACCGGTATGACATTGGCTAAAGTTAACCAAGTTTGTACAGCAAAGGGAATCAACCAAGCTATTGGTGAAGGAACAACAATCTACCTGATTTGCCAGGGCTGGAAGTCTCATCACCACGGTAATTCTTACCTATCGAATTCCGGTAATATTTGTATGAAGTCTAATCAGTTGTTCACTTGCGGCCATCTTGGATTGACAGGTCTTCATACAAAATATATTACCGACATTCGATAGCTAAGAACTACCGTGGTGATTTGCTTTATGCAAGATAGCTTTTTCTTCATTCCAGATTTGGTAGAGATTTCCAAACTCCAAATAGGTTTGTAAAAGTTGATGCAAAGCACAGGCACCTCCATTACTCTCTGCATTCCCCTTGAGACCAGAAACTCAAGCACATAACGTCTACACTCATACACAGCGTTTTACCAAATCTGTATTAAAACAGAAAACGTTCACTAGAGTCGCTTTTTTCGTTTGTATACATACACAGACATAGTTTAAACTGAAGGTGTTATACTCGTGGTACAGGTTTAATATAAGGCCTTAGCGCGGCTCCTAATTTATTCAGTATTCATTTGAAAGTTCCAGGCTCAAGAGCCGGGTTGATAAATTAAAATGAAGTCCTCACTTTGAGCCCTGATGGTCACTGTTGGTTGCGATGGAGGAGACGATGTCACTCCCACAGCGGTCGTGGCAGGTAGAGTTAATATTTAAGAGTAATCTACAAGCATGGCGAGCGAAATTAGTCTGCTTATTAAAGTAATTAACAAAGTTGAAAAAAATTATACAATGAAAGTGTACAATATATTTTTTAAGTTTTTGACATTGTCGGGGGAAAAACCTTGACCCAGGCGCGTGCATAGGGTATACGCAACTAAACTACACATATAGTGTAACTTCTTGCCGCGTTATCCTTACAGTTATTTTTACAGGTAAGGGGGCCGGCCTTACACAAACCACTTCAGTTGAAGTGGGGGTTTCACAGCTCCCGAGAGGGCTGGTACTTATTTCTTGTGAAGGCTGAGTAACCCTTGCCGGTATTTTATTTTGGGGTTTTGAAATAAACATTGACACGGGAAATCATTTCTGACACCCTCGTTGCAATGCAAGCATTCTACCAATTGAGCTATTGACCTTTTTACAATCTTGGTCGTCGTCGCTACATAGCACCAATTCTCAAGCAAGCCCAGTTGCTGTAAGGCTGGATGGACCTTTGGTGACCGGTCATTGATAAAGGTTTATGATTTTTTCAACCCAGCGAAGAGCAAATTTGAAAATATAAATGGTATATTTTTTGTGCACCGCCGGGATTCGAACCCACAACCTTCCATTCAGAGTCCAAAGTGTTACCACTGAATTACGGACCGGTCATAAATGACAGTGGCATAAATAACATTTGTTATTCAAATGTAACACAAAGCTTAGACATGTTTTGCATACCCGCTCTATTTGTGTACAGGTGACGTTAAATTCTGCCAAAATTGTTCATCTTTAATCAATAATCTAAGTTGCAAGGATATATTCATTCAAAGCTCACAGATGTATGCCCACAAACAAACACGTGTAGTTCACGCTTACAAATGCTTATTGAGTACTTACAAATAAAATCCAAACCTCAAATGAACATAACAACAACACAACACAACATGCAACTCTTGCCGACATTCCCTGAAACAGGGGTGACATTTGCAAATTGATCCATTTTTTACAGTATGGGTGGTCAGCCTCATACCAACCTCTAAGTCAAGGAATTTCTTATGCAAAAAATAATATGAGCTTTACTGCATAATACACATCAGTTGGCCGTGACTGCAGACCCCAGACATATAAATTACTAGATAAAGTTTGGCGAGACGTTATCGCAGTCTGGTGTACGACTTTTAATTAATCACCTAACCAATCCAACTTGAAACAGGTTGCAAATTTATCATATTAAGCTCATGTTATCAACTGTCACATATTGTATTAAGTAATTTGTTCGTAAAATGAGATTATTGACTTTTTGTCATTCATCAACATCATCTTTGATTGATAATTTGGTATAAAGCTGACCACTAGTGGCGAAGGGTGCCATACAAACCGATTCCCATCGGTTTCCCGTTTGAAATGAGGCAAAAATGATAATAAAGTAGACTGCATGGTTTCAATGGGGAAAAAATACGTATTGTTTCTTTGGTTTTAAATGTATTTTTTTAATTTGTGCCTATACTTTTTAACTACTTTGTTACATCATTTTAAAAGGGAAGCCGATGGGAACCGGCTTGTATGGCACCCTTCGCCACTGGGTGGTCGGTGACTACACATAATGTAAAAAATGGTTCAGTTTGCCAATGTCACCCGTGTTTCAGGGAAGATTGGCAAAAGTCGCAGGTTTTAAGCTCATTTCAGGTTTGGTTTTAATTTGTAGGTACACATTCAGCTTATCTTACACGTGTCTGTTTGTGGGCATGCATTTGATATGAGTTTTGAATGTTAATATATATTTGCAACTTAGATTATACATTTAAGATATCCCCACTGGTACCATAGCCCAATTGGGGAATCCATGGTCTATAATCTAAGTTGCAGAGATAATATATTGGCATTTAAGGCTCGGATTAATTGCACGCTCACAGGCAGGCACACATAATACGCTCAAACCCTCCTCGTACCCGTCCTGTATGTATGTGTCAGAAGGACCCACAGCACATGGACGGTAAGTTGGCGATTGCACATGATGCATATGTACATAAAAAATAAACCAAATCTCACATGAACATAAACTTTGCAACTCCTGCCGCCTTTCTCTGAAACCAGGGTGTTATTGGAAAAAGTGAGTCAAGTTGGTGAAAAAGAGCATGGGGGACGGGGGTTAGCCTCATACCAACCTAATAGATAAGGAATAATGTTCAATTTTTAAATGTTGACCTTACTCACAATTTTTGAAATACAGATACATTTTATTTGTATTTATATAATCTAAGTTGCAAGAATATATTCATTTTAAGTTCTCAAATGAATGCCCACAAACAACCACTTGTAGTTCGCGCTTACAAATGCTGAATGTGTATTTACAAATAAAATCCAAACCTCAAATGAACATAAGCCCTACAACTTTTGCCGACCTTCCCTGACACAGGGGTGACATTGGCAAAGTGAACCATTCGTTACAGTATGGGGGGCTCGCAGTGGCGAAGGGTGCCATACAAGCGGTTGCCATCGGTTTCCCGTTTAAAATGAGGCAGAAATGATAATAAAGTAGACTGCATGGTTTCAATGGGGAAAAATGTTGATTTGGGTTTAAATTATTTTTTTTTACTTTTTGCCTATATTTTTTAACTACTTTGTTACATCATTTTTAAAGGGAAGCCGATAGGAACCTTCTTGCTTGCCAAGTTTCATGCCTTCTTCCGTATGCAACCGAAAGCTGAACTAAAGAAGTGTGTTGACAGGAAACTATTCCAATTTTTTTAAGAATTTTACAATCTCATAATTTTAAGTTTTTAATTTTAAAACAAAAAGCCCCTGTCCGCACCTCTGTATCTTTGCATTAAGGTTTTTACCGTCTGTTTCCGCGTAGTCAAATATCCAGGTTTCCACCCCACGGACAAGTTTAAATAGTCCTATATAAATAAAAGATTTTCCACTGTAAACTCTACCTAGTATACAAAATTACATATAAACTCAACTTAAGCGCAAACCAAAAAATGTATCTAAAATAAAACAGCACCACTGTACTTTCTATACATTTTGTGTAAAACGCTACGTATGAGTTTTCAACGAAAATTTTATACTACGCGTACTGTAGTGGGAGCTACTTTTAACTTCGTTTATACTGGACGTGCGAAACGTACAAAAAGTTTTTTTTTGTATTTTTTTTAAGAGTAAATTAGGTAAACGCGACTAACTTTTTTTTAACAAAAAACTGTGGAAAAGGCTGCTGCTTCGTGTGTACATTAGTACATTTTTATTATATGCTTGTAAAGGAAAACGTTGATTTTTTAACATAGAGGTTTTTCATGTCGATGTTTTTTTTCTATGAGAAAAATAAAAGGGAACGTAAATATGTATGTATGCCTTCTCTGCACGTGCGAAATTAAACAAGTTTAGATGAGCCGGACATGTGCAGAGAATACGGTGTTCTCGGGTACCAAAAAGGATCCTTGAGGGACATCCGGGTGGGAAAAGAAGAGTGGGCAGACCTAGGCTGAGATGGAAGGATGAGGTGAGGAAGAACGCAAACCAACTAGTGTAGGTGACAGACTGTTGAGCTGCATCGGTAGACAGGAGGAGTTGAAGGCGAAGACTGATGGAGGCCAAGGGGAGATATGAGCTGTAGGGCCATCGAAGAAGAAGAAAATATGTATGCTAGAATAAGAAAAAGAAGCTATGAATGAATGTGAAGGCAGAGGCTTTGGCTATCTTTTGAAGAATTTTGTCTGAGCCATCTATAATCTATAATCTAAGTTGCAAGAATATATATCGCACCCTGAGAATGAAAGTGACCTATTTTAAAAAAAATGTACAATGACTTAAACACACAGAATGACTCAAAAAGGTACAATCTATTGCACTTTTATTAAAAGACAAAGAGAGCGAAATATGCCTTTATCACTCTTAGACCATAAATAATCTGTTTTTAAATGTAGGTGTAATAGAGTGTACCTTTTTGAGTCATTCTATGTATTTAACTCATTTTACCAATATTTTGAAATAGGTCACTTTCATTCTCAGGGTGCGATATATTCAAAGCTCTCAGATGTATGCCCACAAACAAACACGTGTAGTTCGCGCTTACAAATGCTGATTGTGTACTTACAACATGACATGACTGACCAGACATGACTGAGGACCTCAGTTGTAGGGTCTCTGGGTGTATCTCGGAGGTCGGTGAGTGGATGGTGAACAATGGCCTAATCCTGAACATGGATAAGACGGAGATACTCTGGGCAGCCACATCTAGGCGCGACCATCTATTGGTTAATGGGGTAGCACTCTCCATAGGAGGTAAGCTGATCCAGCCTTCCGATTCGGTGAGACTTCTAGGAATCTTACTGGATCGGAACCTGACATTGGAAAGGCAAATAGATGCCACAATAGCTTCCTCCTTTTTTTCACTGCGCCAAATAAAGGCAATTAGAAAGTGTCTTCCGTCAGATACGGTTAAGACCCTGGTGAGTGCGTTTGTGATGTCTCGGATTGATTATTGCTCAACGCTTTATAGTGGTCAGCCAAAGAAGCATTTCAACCGCTTTCAATCTGTGTTGAATTCAGCAGCAAGGCTTATATTCGGGATATCCAAATTCGCTCACATCACTCCGCTGTTAAAAAAACTACATTGGCTTCGTTTCCCGGAGAGGGTGGTCTACCGTGTTTGTCTGATGGTATATAAAGCCATCAATGGCTTGGCTCCACCTTATCTGACTGACATGATTTCGCCTGTTGAGATGGGTGTGAGGAGGCAGACACTCAGATCCGCGGGCGATGGTGCAATCAATTTGGTTCAGCCGCACCGTCAGATCCGTACAAATTTTGGAGACCGTGCTTTCCGTGTTGCGGGTCCGGTGGAGTGGAACAGACTGCCACCCGGAGTGAAGAACTCCGAATCTATGGGTATATTTTGCGGAGCTCTCAAGACGCACCTTTTCAAAAAGTCTTATCCGTGATCGGAGAGGGCCCTTGAGGTGTGACACACACAAAAACGGCGCTCTCTTATCATGTGTAATTTAAAACAAATAAGCCTGACATATATATATATATACAAATAAAATCCTAACCTCATATGAACATAAGCCCTGCAACTCTTGCCGACATTCCCTGAAACAGGAGTGACATTGGCAAAGTGAACCATTTTTTACAGTATGGGTGGTCAGCCTCATACCAACCTATAAGTCAAGGAATACGAGTAATGAATAACATTTAAGTATAAAAAAAAAACAACAACAAAACCTTAAAAATAAATCTATACAAAAAAAGTCGAAAATTTCTTATGCAAAAAATGTAGCAAACTAATAAACCAACATAACAAATCAGCATTGCAGATTAGCCGCCACTTCTTCCTGTCCTTGCATACTCCTTTCATTTCATCCAGAGTCATAACCTTTTTCATACAAGCTCTTCTTTTATTATGACTCTGGATATCCCATTCACTCGCTACTAGCCATAATTATCGAAAATTAACAAAACATCTACGAGTATCAGCTTACTTCTCTCACTTTGAAGACAGTAATTTCAATTCCAATGCATTTTTTTAGAGTCATGGATACGTTTCTGACCTTGAAATTAATTTTCATTTGTCGTGACGTCACATAAAAAATATAAGGCTTTTTATGAGCGTCTTATGAAGTACTTCGGCATATAATGTATGTGTGAAAAAATTGTGACGAAAATCAAGCAAATTTAAATTTGTACACGAATATAAACGAAAATAAACAAGGCCGGTGTCAATGGCCGGTCCGTAGTCCAGTGGTAACACTTCTGACTCGTAAATGGAAGGTTGTGGGTTCGAATCCCGGCGTAGCACAAAAAATACACCATTTATATTTTCAAATTTGCTCTTCGCTGGGTTGAAAAATTCATAAACCTTTACCAAAGACCGGCCATCAAAAGGTCCATCCAGCCTTACAGCACTTGGGTCTTGCTTGAGAATTGGTGCTTTTTAAAGCGACGACCAAGTTTGCAGAGGGCTCTTGAGGTGTGATACACAGAAAAATAGCGCTCACCAAATAAATCAGCCTTATATATTTTTTTTTCTTTTTAATGTTATTATTTTTCCGGTGAAAAAGAAACAAACTAAAATACCGTTTATTGTTCATAAAACTTTCTAGACTTTAAGTTAACAAAAAACTATGCAAAGCATTTGAATTTTCCTCATGCGTAAGGTAACAAAAAGGTTGACGAAATAGGGCGAAGTAAAAAGTTCAGATTATAAATGAAAATTTGTTTTTTTTTTCTAATATCTGCTCAACAAAATTTTACAACACACTCGTTTACGTGTTGGTACTATTATTAATATTGAACAGCTGTGTTTTTTTAGCATCAACTTTTCGACAAGGTAAAATATCATTTCATTTCCATTTAAATGCTTGGCTGGATAAAACGTCCACAGTTGGGAAATGTTTGTGTACGTGAATAGTCAATGTGGGTAAAATTTGAAAGTACATATTTGTACAAAATGTCTACGTGCATTTATGTGAAATGTCCATGCACATTTGTATAAAATATCCATGTACATGTGTGTCAGAATATGTATGTGTATTGATATAGAATGACCATTTAATAATGTTAATGTGTTTTATTGATTGTAGAGGCATTAACTTTGTAATCGTTCATCATTAAGGTTAAAAGAAAAACAGCTTTGTTTTCGATTACGTGAGTATATATATTTTTATACCACAACCGGTTTCGCAAACATCCGTTGCATCGTCAGGTGGTTAAATTAATACCCCCTGACGATGCAAACGGATGTTTTGCGAAACCGGTTGTGGTATAAAATATATATACTGACGTAATCGAAAACAAAGCTGTTTTTCTTTTATCCTTGATGTAAAAGTGTACTCAAATGAATTTCAATATCATGTTTACATATGTAATATTTACATTCATGAAAAATATCTCTGTGTACGAAATGCCCAAGTATATATCTGTGTACAAAATTACCAATACCAGGCAGTAAGAATTTTTAACGCGCTTCCAATTGAGTGCAGAAGTGCTAAAGGCCCTGAAAACTTCAAAAAGTTGCTAAAAAAATTAAATTAAATGAGTTAAAATAATTTTATAGTTATTAGTTAAAGTAGTTATAGTTAAATATAGTGGTATAATGGTATGTATAGTATAGATAATATAGTAATATGTAATACATATGATAGAATAATAAAGTTGATAATAGTTAATAAAGTTGTTAATAGTTAAAATAAGTAGAATAAGACATATTATACATTTAATATACATTATAAGACATATTATACATTTATAAAAAAATAGTTATGGAAATGAAAATTAAATATTTAAGCTCTCGCCCTCAAGGCACACAAGCATTCGCTTTCTCCTGAGGGCTAGATTCTAATAATGATGTAAAAAAATAAATAAATAAAATGTAAATATATATTGTAATCTATTTTTAAATTGAATTAAAAATAAAATAATAATAAAATGAAATATCTACGTACTATGTAACTTGTCCGTGCCTAGATTGAATATATGAAAGGGTAATTCATTTAATTTTACACACGCTAAAAGATCGCCGTTTTTGTGTGTGTCGACGAATAAGATATTTTATAAAGGCACGCTTCAGTGTTCCCTAAAAAATGACAACCGATTCAGAATTCCTGACTCCTTGTCCGAAATGTCCATGCAGATAAAATATCCGCGAATGTCAAATATATTCTATGTACCTATGTGAATTATCAATGTTAATGAAATGTCTTTGTAGATGAAATATCCATTTGTGTGAAAAATAAACGTTTGTGAAATGTACATGTAAGCGATGTGCCCATGTGTGTGAAAAACCAAGGTAGATGAAATGTCCATGTAGATGAAATGTCCATGTGTGTGAATACTCTCTCATAGATACAGGCATACTACTTCAAAAATATTTTGTTTTCATTTTGTTTAGGAGTTTTGTCATTTGTATTTCGTTAAAACCTGTGTCCTCGAAACTTCCATTTTGAGTTTTTATTGCTTATCTGTTATGACCGTAAAGCACTTTGACACAAAATTAATCAAAACTACAAAGTTTTTGAATGTCTAATTTCATACTTTTTGCTTAGTGGAAAAACAGTAGGTACTTACTTCAAATCGAAAGTGAAATGAAAAAAAAAACACTCAGAGCACCATGAAAAGAATGGATTCATCATACATGTGAGTTTGTAAATGATTGGAATATAAAGAAGAAGAAATTAAAGAAATTAAACGTTTCTACTTAGTTCAAATAATGAATTCTTTGATCGCCACACTACAAGAGTGACTCCTGAGGACGTTGGCTACGGCGCTTACGAAACTTCTAGAATAAAATAAGTTCATCTGCAACATTTAATTATATATCTGAAACGCTACTACGCTACACATAACATGTAACTTCTTGTAGCGTTTTGTCCAAAGGGTGGCATGTGAACCTATTTTTTTTACAGGTAAGGGATCCGGCCTTACGCCATCAACTTTAGTTGAAGTGGGGGTTTTCCAGCTCGATAGGAGGCTGGCATTCATTTCTTTTGAAGGCTGACTAAACTTTTTAATAAACACCGAAACGGGAAATCATTTCTGACACCCTAGGTGGGATTTGAACACGAGCTCTTGGCATATCGTATATATATATATATATATATATGGAATGCAGGTACTCTACCAACTGAGCTATCGACCGGATGTGTTGATTTATTTTTTAGTTAACACGTCAGACCACCCAAGGACCAGAAAACTTAAATCATCCCTTGTCCATTCAACATTTTAAAATATTTAAATTATAAAACATAAAATAAAAATATTACTGAGTTGGCTTTTGTAAAATGACACTTTGAAAATTCCTTTGGTGGTGTATGAAATTCCGCTGGAGGCTGTAGCGCGGAAGTTCAGTCACTTTCCGCGACTCGTCTGTAATTGTGTGAACTTTTATTTAAAAGCCTTTCGAAGGATTTTCCTGTTTTTAAGTGAGACATAATCCACAGGATTGTATTTTGATAAAATATACAATTTCAAATTATTTTCGTTTGCTATTTTATTCTTTTGATTAAATATTTATCAAATATCAAAAGGTGCCGTAAATCTATAAGGATTCCGTTATCATTATAATTGTATTTGTTTCTTTCCTTGAGCGATTTTGATGTTACATATCACACTTTTATCAAGATAATAACTTGTTTTCTTATTAGAGGTGTGATCACATCGATAGCGCACGAGGAAATAAATCAACTCGTGAAGAAAAACCTTGTTTTTTTTTCAATATTGATTTAGAATGAGTCTTCACAATGTCAATATACAAACCGTTAAAGATCTGTCTCTATGATAATTATGTTTGTATTACTTATATTTTTGTGAGATATTATAAGGGGCAAGCGTTCATTTAAAGTTTTTTTTTTTTTGAAGAGGAATGCAATTTACAAACCTATTTTCCCTGTTTAGACATGAGTATTACATTATCAATTAATTAAAGGTATTTTTTGGGATTGTAAATAACTTACAATGATTCGATGAATTCGACTTAACTAATCTAATCTAATCTTTTTAAGTTGCAAAGATATGTTACATTGGAGATTCACATTACATGCATTCTCACAACCAGACATGTACAAGTTCGCGCTTGCACATGCCTCATGTGAGCCTACAACATAAAAACCACATCTCAAATGGACATACACCCTGCAACTCTTGCCGTCCTTCCCTGTAACAGGGGTGACATTGGCAAAGTGAACCATTTTTATACCATTAGAACCATTTCGCATACCAACCTATAAGTCTATCTATTATCTAAGTTGCAAGGATATATTCATTTAAAGCTCTCAGATGTATGCCCACAAACCAACAAGTGTAGTTCGCGCTTACAAATGCTGAATGTGTACTTACAAATAAAATACAAACCTCAAATGAACATAAGCCCCACAACTTTTGCCGACCTTCCCTGAAACAGGGGTGACATTGCGCCAAAGTCAAGTGCGCTTAAGTCAAGGAACTAATTATATTTTTACGGTTTGTGAATTGAAAACACTGAAAATTCATTGTTTATTCCTTCTTAATAAAATAAACGAGTAGAAGAAAACAGTGTTTCTACTAAAAAATATAATTTTGTTTTTTAAAGTATTATTAAGAAGGCAACTTCTACACTCAGGTTATAACAATTGTTTTTCTGTAATATATAAAAAAAAAACGTAATGACAAAAATAAAATTTCTAAGTAAGAGACGTGCCCATGCATTGACTAATAACATCTGTGGACAAGAAGTTATTTTAACCAAAAAAACATATACATCTGTCTCAACTTACTTACGAAAATGGTCATTAGTTAGAAAGAGAACAAAGAACTTCACAGATGCATTTTCGTTTGTACAAAAAACTCAACAAAACCCCAACAAAAAAAACTTGAATGTTGGTACCTACCTACCATTGCAAAAAATGGCTGCCGTTTTGACCGGAAATAGCTAAAGTTGACAGATAACACGCGTTATAAATATTGTGATCGCCAAAATTGATGCCAGTATTTTATATTTTCAAAGTGTATATTCATATTTTAATTTTATCACTCATTTAATTATAACCATTGTAATATTTTATGTGTTATATTTGTAATTGTTGCCGCCGTACATTCGGGGTACCACTGCAACGTTTGACACAAGAGGAGCGCAGAGGAGCGCAAGAGGGAACAAGTATGTACCAATTCAGTACTTTAGTTTCCGCTCCCCTATGTTATAGCTCAATATGCCCATGTGTGATTTATAACGATAAAATTTGAGTTGGACATTTGAATGTTGTCATATCAAGACCATTAAATTTGAAAGATCGAAAAATTCCGTCAGCGTATCGGGTGTCGACGGAAAAAAAACGTCTAAAATTTCCTCCGTGTTTATTTTTAAGCAGGGTTTTTTTTTCATATTTGCCTGTCCTCTTATCGAGATTGATGTGATGGCTGAGGACGAATAATCCCATTCCAAACATTTCCGCCCATGGTGACGGAAAAATTCCGCTCCTTTTTTTTTTGCCAACGGAAAATCTGTCAGAGTAATATTCAGCCAACGGAAAAAAAACTAAATATATTTCCATCATATTTCATCAGATTTTTGCATTGTTTTTTTTTTTGGAAAAATGCAAATTGTTGCTAATGGTGTGTTTGTTTGTTCTTTTCTCTAAAGCTTTTTGTCAACATTCGTCCCAAAAGTGTTGCAAAATCTGATTGAATAAATTAGGTCAGAAAAATGCTGACTTCCGTTAAATTTAGCAGGTTTAACAACAATTCTTATCATTATTTTTGAAACAAAAAAATATAGAAGTCTTTTTTATATCCATACTGAAAACTTACAGCAATATTTTATACCAGTTTAATTTTTTTTTTTATATTTTCTATTTTTATAAACATTTATCGAGCTTTCTTTTTTATCCTACCTATTTACACGTATTTTTTTTTAATTCGCTGTCTTTAGTATTTTTGGTCTCAACAATGCACATAGTACTTTTGCCCCGATATAGTTTCAGAAAAAGATTGCACAATGAGATCCGCACATTTGATACATACAAAATAGTTGTGATGCCACTAAGTCGAATCGCAAGTGCAAATTTTTTGTTGTTGGCCGCCTTTTTATTTAGAACTGTAACGTTTGTCCGCAAATTAGAAAATTTTGGCCGAAAACGTTCTGAATCCATTTGCAGTTATTTTCAAGTGTGTTTATTCCTCCTTGACTTATAGGTTGGTATGAGGCTGACCACCCATACTGTAAAAAATGGTTCACTTTGCCAATGTCACTCCTGTTTCAGGGAAGGTCGCCAAGAGTTGCAGGGCTTATGTTCATTTGAGATTGTTTTTTTTTTATATTGTAGGTCCACATGCGGCATGTGTGAGCGCGAAATTATGCGTATCTGCTTGTGGGAATGCATTAAATATGAATCTCAAATGATTTAGATTTAGATGTTATCAGCACTTACCTACTAAGTTTACCTTTAAGGTGGCGATACCTATGTAAGGTCGCAAACTTACACGTGCCTAATCGTGTACAAATCACAGTATTGAATCATGATTTAAATATCTTTGCAACTAAGATTATAGATTCAACATACAAATTAAGGTCGGCACATATTTGCACTGAAATTTGAAATCACATTACAGCACATTTGCTTAGGTCATGCCCACGTTTCCGGAACAGTTTCACGTGTAATAATGTATGTAAGGTAGTTTATACCTAACATTTTGTGTATTTACTCGAACATATTACCTCGGGCATTCAATATCCGAGTATGACACTATACATGTAAGCTCCATGATAGCATTTTACCAAAAATATATAGAAACTAAAACGATCAATAAAGGTGCTAGTTTAGTTTTAAAACATTATTCGTATTGTTACGACATTAGGGTTCAAAAGTCTTTCAAATTAAAATACACAGGTCTTCTTATACAGTTGTTTATTTTACACTTTTAAATAATTTATTTTCACAAAGCTTTCTCGACTATTCCACTTGGTTTCTGTTCACTGATCAAGTTAGTTCTATGTGTTTGTAAATCTCGTATGATACTGCTGGCCCTGCAAGGCACTGGCACCCTTCTTATACTCTTTAAAACAGTACAATCTAGACCTATATTTGCTAGACAGTTCCAGAAAGGCATAGTAATTATTATTTCTCGATGCTTCACATATTTTATTCAATGATTCCTACCCACACAATACAATACAGAATTCCTATAACTAATACCTACTTATTTTAAATATTTATCTTTCATATTTACATAACAGTATAACCCAATAGTTGAGGTATGTACTTGAAGATTCGACCGAAATAAAATCTTTAAAATCAACAAAATTTTGTTAACTTAGAGTTAATTTCAAATGCAAAGTCAAAACACAAATGCTTATCTTTTATAAGCATCACCGTTTATTCTATCAATTTAATGCAAAACATTATGCAGTTTTATGCTGCTACATCAAAACGTGAAAAGACGGAAACAACAGGTTAATTACTCTGTAACAGAACCTTCTCTCAGGGTCAGTCTCCCCACCACTGACCCACGCCCTGTATATCCATCCCATCCGGGGATGTGTCACAGGACTCGCATGCAAAACGTTATGTGAGATGCGAGTGGCAGAAGGCCCTCCCGTGAAGCTACACTTTCCCAAGTGTTTACACAAAGCAAAGGAGGCTCAGAAATCACTGAAAGATTATAGCCGTGAACTCTGAAACAAGCAAACCTACATGCATAGTTTCATTCATTCCAAAACCAGGGATGATAATAATAATTATTTATTTAAGAAGAAGAATAAACGGCTATATAGCCTTTTACAACATTGCGATAAATATAAATATGTAGGTACATAAGTAGGTACCTACTGTATCTATAGGTATAAAACTAATATCTTAAAATATAACACAAATAAATGACACATAAATAATATACAAAGATGTAAATATACGATGGTTATACAGCAATAGAACTAACAATTTAAAAATAATAACAATAAACTTTAAAAAATAATAATGCAAAAACCATAAACCAGTGTAAGCAATTGTTGTATACAAAAATTGTTGTAATAAACAACAAATCTTCATTATTTGATCAGGGTTGTCACAAACATAATATACTAAATCAGGTGTAAAATTTGCTAAAATTAATAGAATAAACAAAAGATCATTTAAAATTTCAAGGATTTTTTTATAAAAAAATTTCATACAATGCAATACAACATACAATTTACAATGTGTTGTGCAAAGAAAGAAAGAAGATGTGAAACTAAAGGTACAAAAAAAAAAATGTGTTGAGATGGCTTGGGCCTGTGGAAAGAATGGATGATGAGAGACCGACAAAATGCGGATACCTATATACTATTTTTTTTTTTTTTTAAATGTATAGAATCCCGTGGAGAAAATATCAACCTCCAGCTTGTTCGCCTCCCTGGGCAGTCGCTGAAAAGGCGAGTAATACTGGTAGTTCACGGCACAGTCTGCCACATCAAAAGTATCCACGTTACGCGTATTCCTTATTGGGACACGGAAATTAATTTTTGATAGGAGTTGGGGCGCGTCGGTCAAGCCATTAATGAGTTTGTATAGAAAAACCATGTCAGCAGCACTTCTCCGAGCCGAGAGCGGTGCAAGTTTATACGATTCTCGGAGTTGGTTATAATTGATATCCGAGATGGGTATTCCGAGTTTGAAGTTGATAAAGCGAAGTAGCTTGTTTTGTACCTTTTCTATACTACGTATATGTACCTGGTAGTGAGGAGACCACAACACGGAGTTATACTCCAGCAATGGCCTCACCAAACTTGTAAAAATATAAATAAAGGTGTGCACGTTATAAAAATTTTCACACAGTCGTAAGGAAAATCCTAATGTTCTGAGTGCCCTATCCACAGTTGCCTTTATGTGTGGTACAAATGTTAATCCCGCGTCCAACAATACTCCCAAATCTTTGATTTGCGCAACCGACATAAGCTGTGTACCATCAATCGAGTAAGGGTACACCGTGGGATTCTTAATTTTGTGGAAACGCATTACTTGACATTTTTCTATGTTTAAAGTTAAATCATTCTTCACACACCAGTCATAAAGCACGTCAATATTTCTTTGTAATATCTCGCAGTCACCAATACAGTTAACCACTCTGTAAATTTTCAAGTCATCAGCAAACATGACAAATCTCACCCCGTCAAACCCGCTCAGGAGATCATTGACAAATATATTAAACAAAATGGGTCCGAGATGTGAGCCCTGCGGCACACCGCTCTTCGCCAAAAAAGGAGATGAAACAACGCCCGACACACAAACCCTAAGTTCCCTTTCAGCAAGATAGCTCGAAAACCACGCAAGGAGTGCACCATCAATACCAAGAGAAAGAAGCTTTGCCAACAATATTGTATGGGAGACGCGGTCAAACGCCTTGGAGTAGTCTGTATATACACAGTCCGTCTGACTCCTGGTAACAAAAGCATCCATGATATCACAATGAAATTCCAAAAGGTTTGTCAAGGTCGATCGGTTTTGCATAAAACCATGCTGTTGGTCCGATATAACGAGTGCTAAGTCACTCTTAATCTTACCGAGAAGAATACATTCGAACAACTTCGGTATGCAGGATTGTATACATATTGGGCGATAGCTAGTGACATCAGATTTATCTCCCTTTTTGAAAATTGGAATAATGTTGCTAGATTTCCAAGCTGTTGGAAAAATTCCCGATTCAATAGATTTATTAAATATTTTTTGTAAAGTCCAACACATAACATTTGAACAATTCTTAATAAAAACAGGCGGCAGTTGATCAGGACCTGCAGATTTATTAGTATCCAGCGAATCAATACCACGCTGCACGTCCGACACGGAAAATATCACACGCGCGATATGAACTCGATCAGTCAGCGGGAGCGCCGGAGTGTTGACACCCATGAGAACGTCCTCGTAGATTGACAGGAAATATTTTCTAAATAAGTCCACTACATCACTCACGCTAATGGCAGACCTGTCATTGAAATACATTATTTTCGGGTAATCGCTATGATCGTCTTTTAAAGATTTGGCAAGTTTATACAAATTCACGGAGGTTCCTGGTAACTGACTCTCTATGTTTCTATAAAATTCACGTTTTAGCGCTGCTGAAAGCACCTGGCACTCCTTTCTTACCCTACTGAATGCTTCGTAGTCACTGGGGTCCCCAGTTGCCTTATACTGGGCATGCAATCTTTTTTTCAAACTAATCTTATCAACAAGTTCGCGTGTGAACCATTTGGGGTAGTTCCCCCATGGTGGCCGTTTGATAGGCACAAAATCGTGAACGGAACTATTTATAACGTTGTAAAATTGTGACACAATTTCATTTACGTCGGTATTTGTATCAAGGAAAGACCAATCAACCTCATTAAGATGGTTATTTATGACGTCGTAGTCACAAGTTTTGAAGTTTTTTGTAATTCTTTCCGGCAAGGACTCCCTTTCATAATTCACAATAAAATCTATCTCTAATGGGGGGTGATGGGCATCAGCCGGCAGGATGATCTCCGCGGCTGTGGAAACATTAAGACCATCAATATCTGTAAATATTAAGTCCAGTAATCGGTTTAAACTGTTACGTACCAGATTACACTGAACCAAACCAAGGAACGAGGACATGTTTTTAATTTCGGCGGTACACTCATCATCTATCACCGCATTGGCCTCACACTCACACCATTCGGCACCCGGCAAATTGTAGTCCCCAGCAACCAAGATTTTAGCGTCTGGATATTTAAAACGGATTCTTTCCATATCTTTACAATGATTGGAGTAGGATTCAGAGTCTGAACCTGGCGGAATATATACGCAAGCCACAATTAAAATTCCAATCGGGAGAATGATTTTAACAAATATTTGCTCCAATGAAGTGTTCAGACATTTTATTATACAGGACCTGAACCTTTTGGCAACGCAGATCATAACACCTCCTCCCCTGGACTTGCCACTATCTTTACGATCACGATCTCTCCTATACACACAGTAACGGTCAAAACCAAGCTCTCCGTCACGCACACCTTCATTCAACCAGGTTTCTGTAAAAAACAATATATCATATGAAGTTAAAGATGCACTAATAGATAATTCAGATAGTTTTGTGTTTACTCCACGGACGTTCTGATAGTAGGCAGTTGCGCCGATTCTCCTGGTAAGTTTTTTCGGAGCTTTACAATCTTTGGAATTGAATCGAAAAATTTCACCGTCAGCTCCTCCTCACCAGCCATTCGCCTCTCCTCGACTTCATTCCATAGACCCCGTAGATGTTCCCTCTGTGAGACAGTCAGATCAGCTTTAGCTCGCACACCATCGCCAAGAAGCTTATTATTACGCAGCACATATCTGGCCTCCGAAGAATCAGCAAAGGAAACTTTAACAGGCCTTACTTTGTCAGCCGCCACTCTTCCAACTCTGGATACCTTGATACAATCCGTTTTGACTTCATCGAACTTACTGACGATATTCATGACAGTGTTGCGGTCATCATTCAGTCGCTGCACCTGGGTAGAGGCCGCGCTTTCTGGAATATTCATCAACATTACATTCTTAGATTTTTCACGTCGTTCCTCGAGTTCGCTAATCGCATCGAAGATAGAATTATGCTTTGAGTCCTCCGACTCGCCCATTGAAATGGGCTTACTCTTGAATGTCTGCAATTCCCCTTCCATTTTGCCGGTTAAAACTCCAATCAGGGACATCGTTCTTGCCAGTCCCGCCGTCGTGGGTAGCAATTTAGAAGTCAACTCCTTAACTGCCTTCACTGCAGAATTATTGCCATTTATTAGCGCCAGTTGTATGGTATTCAAAAGGTTTGATGCCTCCGTTATTAGTTGAACAACGTTTGATTCCATTGTTAAAAATCGTTGGACAAGAGGAAAAAAAAACAAGTTACTTGTTATTATAATATATATTTTTCTCCTCACGGGTTATTTAAGTTTTATATTATTTAAGTATAATATTATTGTTTTATGTCACAGGTACAGTTTATTTGATTATTGTGTTTATTTTTATTTATCCCAATTGCAGTGACAGCCCTGCTACAAAGTCTTCAGCAATAATATAAGCAATTATGTTTATTGGCTGCAATTTATTGGACAGATTTGCAAAAATAGTCCTTATTGATATTACAAGCGATGAAACATTTATTTTTAATTTGAAAAAAAAACACACAAGCAGCAGTCAGAGAGAACCGCGAACAATTTGTGATAAAAAATTGAGTTAGCTTTACACTGTAAACACCAATACACTTCACGCAATTCAGTTATTACAGATATTTATAATTATTTATTAGCAAGCAAAAATTTGGAGTGCACTACTTATGATATCATTTAAGTAAGTGTTATATATAAGTGTTATATATATTATAATCACAAGGCACGCGTTCCGCTCGCGCCAGGTGTCCCGGGCTGGCTGAGCCCCCGGAAATGCACCCTGCCACCCCCTGTTGCACCCTAACCTCCCCCTAGTGCCTCCTGTCTCCCCTGTGCACCCCCTAACCTCCCCCTTGTGCCCCCTGCCACCCCCTGATGCACCCTAACCGCCCCCTGGTGCTCCCTGGAGCTTGCCACTGCCCCCTGACCTCGCCCCCAGTCGGAAACTGCAATCGTCCGTGTACGGTCATCACCTGCACCTATCAGAACTATAAAATATAGTGCAGTGGCAGGTTAAAACGGCACAGTGACAAAACAACACATGACAGAACGATACATGACAGAGCATACCGTAAACGGCACATGAAAAAAAATCTCATGAAAAAATATCAAAAACAACACAAACATTAATTTTGCCTCCACGATAATGCAGTGAGAAATTGCTCTTTATGTGCAGCTGGGCTAGTTTTTTTTATTATCTAATAATGATAATCGGGGGCGTAATTTTCTTTGTAATGTTTACTTCTTTACTTCTATAATCTTTTATAAAAATCGGTTCTTGCCAATGCCACCCCGGTTCAGGGAACGGTGGCAGGAGTTGCAAGGTTTATGTCCATGTGAGGTTTACTTTATTTGTATGCACACGTGCAGAATGTGTAGGCGCGAACCTAGATGTGCCTGTCTGTAGGCATGCATTTCATATGAGCCTTAAATGTTAACATTTACATGCAGCTTAGATTATAGATTATAGATAGATAGATCTTTACCAAATAATATATTATGCACGAGTTCCATTTGGTCATATTTCTCATGACTCACTTTTTTGTCATGCTGTTTGTGGTAAGTTCTGTTTTTGGTATGTAATACTTTGTCATGTGATGTACTGTCATTATGATGTACTGTCATATGTTGTTCTAACATGTGTCGTTTTGTCAGTGTGTCGTTCTATCATGGAAACATAAAATATTGCCTTTTAAGTAGGGAATCCAATCCCGCATTTGCTGTATAGTAAAATTGAAATAGTAACATTTTAACGGTATTATATTTGTTTATTAGCACTGATAATTAATTTTTACTTTAAAATGGGGCTTTTAGTGCTACTTATTATACCATTTTACATTCACTGGTTTATTGTGCATTTACGAACTTTATCGGTATTATTAAGTCAATTTATATCAGGTACATAATATAAATTGACGCTTTTTGAGGAAAAAAATGAGTTTTATGTGCATGCCGATGATTTCATTTTATATTTTAAATTATGGATGTGAAAGAACACTCAAAAGAAAAAAAAAACACAACAAACAAAAAAAGTATTATCCTTGTCAACGTCTAGACTTGATACCAAGCGCGTGCATAGGGTAAAGAAAAATACAGTTCGGAGTAAACATTTTCTCCCGTTCCTTTTAAAAAACTCATTTGAAATTGACTGAGGTGCTAACGATGGCTCCAATCGAACTTACATTTTGAATTTTAAATCTGAGTATGAAGCTAAAAAAAATTGTACCATATATTGTCTATCTATTAGGCGCATGTGCCTGTATGGGATGCACGCTAAGGTGGATCGCTGTATGTATGGAAAAAATTAAAAATCATTTTTTCGTAATTGCGTTGTGCAGAACAGTTGCTCTATGGGGTGAGTATCTGAATTAAAAAAAAATCTTTTCAAAATATTAATTAATTATACTGCCCCAAGTCATCAGAAAAATTACAAAAATACATAAAACTACTCATTTTTACCCCTGTGTTTAAGAATCAAGTATTAGATAAAATCAAACGAAATAAAATTTTCTGTCTTTAAAATAAATGAAATAGTTATTATTACGTATTTGGTATCTTGTAATTTGAGAGGGGTGGGTGGAGGCACCCCCTAACTTTGTTACTCCGCGCAGACGTGCGTCACCAATTCGGTGCTCTCAGAGATGTAACTATAGTTGTAAGCTACTTAAATTTTTTGCGCATACAAATTTGCGAGAGATCCTAAGTGTATTTTTTATATATCAGCGTGTAATGCAACAGATTGGCTTCATTTAACTATGAAAAACATCTTAAAGTACCGATAACTGAAAAATATTCTGATTTATCAAAGAACCAAAAGATAAATGATCATAAGGAGTGTTGATTTGAAAACTGCTGCGGGAAATTAAAAAAAGCTGAACCGAAAACAGAAATATGAACCATACGAAGAAAAAGCTACAAGTTTATTGCCAAATCTGTCTGACCTATAAACTGATGTCTCTCAACAGCCAGTCTCAACAGTAATAAAAAAACTAGCACTTCAGAGAACGCTACCTCAAACTTCGTATTCATATTCATTAAAAAATATTGACCTTGGCATACTGGAAAAACCTGTGGGTAAATTTGGCATTTCCAATAAGGCTGAAGCTGCTCTTGTTTTGGCAACAAAGCGTTGGTATTATTTCAGACAACAATTCATCCAAAGTTTTCGATCAAAATAAAATTAGAAGAGCCCGTGAAAAGCAGAGAACTAAGTTCAGCGGTGTGACCATTGATTCTGATTACTAAGATTTGGGTTTATACTTTGATGGACGTAAAAATAAAACCTTTAATATAGTGGATCATAAGAGAAATATAATTAAAGAGGAGCATATTAGTTTACTTAAAGACGCAAGGTCACAGTACATTGGTCATATTTATTTAAGCACTGAAAAAGCAGCAATAATAACATAAATAAAAATTATGGATATTTTAATCAGTAAAGATATCAATGTCATCCTTTTTGCTGTAATCGGACGTGATAGAACTATTGTTAATACAGATGGAATTGGTAAATTTATTTCAAAAAAATTAGTAAAACCGCTGCAGTGGTGTATTTGTCAACTCCATGCCAACGAACTGCCGCGCCAATTATTTAAATATATGGATGGTTGTACAAGTGGACCAAGAAGTTACTCTGAACCCATAGAAAAGGTATTAAAAAGTTGTGAAAAGCTTCCAATAGTCTCGTTTCTAACTATCCAACGTGATCTACCTATTGGACGGAGAATAACTATAAAGTCTGGATATTGTTCTCAAAGCTTATTAAAAAGAAACCCTGGAAAACTAGTGCATTCAAGATGGCTCACAGAATACTAAGGCTTTATGTTCTTTTTTTTTAACTATCTGACAAGCTGTTAATATTATCAATTATATAATGAAAGTGGATGCTCTTATGTGGTCTTACATCAAAACTAACCACATTACATTAATGGTGCTAGACACTTACACAAGACAATCTAGCTATCGCGATATTTGACAGATAATTTAAAGCAGATACTAAATCCTGTTATACAGAGAAATGGATATTTCAATCATCCAAAAAACGAACAAAAGACGAACTAATCTCAAACCATTTCCATTTTCCTTGCTACACGTTAGCCACTGAAAGATTAGTAAAAATTGTAACAGAAACTTCAGCTGCATGTTTGCGGTCTTATCAGAAGAGATGGATTCATTAAAACAAACCTGGAATCACAACAAATAATGCTTTTTTTCAATTTAAAGAAAGATTACCAATTCTCTTAAAATCACTTTTTTCTAGACTTCTGTTGATTGCCATTTTTTCATTTTTTTTTGCAATAAAAGGGTACTTTTTCTATAATTTTTAGAAAATCGTGCTTTGTGCTTAAATTTGAACTTCATTATACTTCAATTATTTTTTTCTTAATAAACCAAGTATTTGGCAGTTTTTATGATTTTTATTAACTTTTTGAGTCTTTGGGGCAGTATAAGATCAAATATTTCGACCTTATGGTCTTACATTTTTTTGTTTGTATTGATATAGAGCAGCTTTTGCCAATAACGCGAAATCGAAATTCCCAAAAAAACGATTTCGATCCACCTTAATGCACGCCCCTGCTTGATACTAAGTTTTTAAATACAATTTTGTTATCATTTAATTTGGGGGTTCTTTTAATTGAATTGCGATTTAACTTTATTTCACTAGATTTATTTTTCACAATATAGGTTACAACAATGGAGTGTTCGCTCTTCACTCTTTGTTTACAGTATTCGCGTTACAATGTTCAACGTGACTCTGGCTATGTATACTGTTCATACCGTTGGTTCTTGCGTATTCAAGAATATGCCTGATGCTTCCAGGTTGATCGACACTATTCCAGAGACGTTACGCACACCAGAAAACTACGAGCCTAGGTACACGTACACACAAACTCATAGTAGATTATGCTAGAGGCAGACACACACACCATAAAACAACGTGATTAGGCTCATGTCCCTACGAACTCATACGTTCGTTACAATATAGTTTATATTTACAAGATAACGAGGGTCCTATGTTAACTGTAAACTACAGCTTCATTATAGTTAGATAACTTTTTTTTTCTGAGATATTTGTTGTTTCATTTTATACTTTTTCTACTCCCATTTGGTAATTTACTAATTACAAAACGGCTAACGTAATCACAATGCCATACATTTCTACACCCGTTGCATAATGTTACATTATGCAACCGCCCAACCGGTAACCGTGTTAAAATGAACATGTGCGCATGCGCATTGTCAGAATTGGAATCATTTTTTAATTTCAAATGTCAACCTTGGATGGGGGTATGAAGACCTGTCAATCCAAGATGGCCGCAAGCGATCAGCTGATTAGGCTTCATACAATTTTAGTGATATTCGGTAGGTAGGAATTACCGTGGTGATGAGACTTTCAGCCCTGTTCAGATGAAAATAAATAAGTATATTTTATGTGTAGAGTCAAATAAAAATTGTTAATAGTGCTAAAATTTATCGAATTTATTTATCGGATTGCTCCAAATAAAGCTTTCCTTTTTTCAATGGAAAAAAAAAGGCTTGAAAGGAAAACAATACAAAAAATTTCACCGCAAAAAATAAACAAACTCAAAAAGTTACTGGTTAATAGGTGAGTATGAGGTTGATCACCTATGCTGTACAAATTTGGTTCACCTGCCAATACAACTGCAGGGCATATGTTTATTTGAGTTTTGGGTTTGAATGTTTAAGCTTATATGCAGGATGTAAAAACGCGACCTTATACATATGTGTCGGCTTGTGGGCATGAATTCAATATGAAACCTAAATATAATTTATTTTTACAACTTAGGTTAGATTAGATAATCGAAGGGAATGATAAATCACACGTTTTGACAAAGGTAAGGTTTTAATTACTTCAAATGGACGAGTACATTATAATGACTATTATTCACTATTTCGTTAATTCTCTCATGGTCGTAGAAAAAGTATTGTATGCCACTGCACGTAATTAGTCTTTGTAACACTCGTGCTTTCTATTGTGCCATTCGGCTGCGCCTCATGGCACAAACTAGCACTCGTGTTAAAAAGACTATCATTACTTGGCAGTGGCATAAATAACTATTTTCTACTCCCATTTGGTAATTTACTAATTACAAAACGGCTAACGCAATCACAATGCCATACATTTCTACACCCGTTGCATAATGTTACATTATGCAACCGGTAACCGTGTTAAAATGAACATGTGCGCATGCGCATTGTCAGAATTGGAACCATTTTTTAATTTCAAATGTCAACCTTGTATGGGGGTATGAAGACCTGTCAATCCAAGATGGCCGCAAGCGATCAGCTGATTAGGCTTCATACAATATTAGTGATATTCGGTAGGTAGGAATTACCGTGGTGATGAGACTTTCAGCCCTGTTCAGATGAAAATAAATAAGTATATTTTATGTGTAGAGTCAAATAAAAATTGTTAATAGTGCTAAAATTTATCGAATTTATATATCAGATTGCTCCAAATAAAGCTTTCCTTTTTTAAATGGAAAATAAAAGGCTTGAAAGGAAAACAATACAAAAAATTTCACCGCAAAAAATAAACAAACTCAAAAAATTACTTGGTTAATAGGTGAGTATGAGGTTGATCACCTATGCTGTACAAATTTGGTTCACCTGCCAATACAACTGCAGGGCATATGTTTATTTGAGTTTTGGGTTTGAATGTTTAAGCTTATATGCAGGATGTAAAAGCGCGACCTTATACATATGTGTCGGCTTGTGGGCATGAATTCAAACCTAAATATAATTTATTTTTACAACTTAGGTTAGATTAGATAATCGAAGGGAATGATAAATCACACGTTTTGACAAAGGTAAGGTTTTAATTACTTCAAATGGACGAGTACATTATAATGACTATTATTCACTATTTTGTTAATTCTCTCATGGTCGTAGAAAAAGTATTGTATGCCACTGCACGTAATTAGTCTTTGTAACACTCGTGCTTTCTATTGTGCCATTCGGCTGCGCCTCATGGCACAAACTAGCACTCGTGTTAAAAAGACTATCATTACTTGGCAGTGGCATAAATAACTATTTTACTTACTCTTGTACCTATTTATAACACTATTTTTAGTATGTATTGTAAAAGGCACTAAGTGTCGTGAATTTATAAATAAATAAATAAATAAATAACTTATCAGTCGTATAGAATCAATGGCGGCATTTAATGATTTTTTTTAAGATAGGATAAGTTAAGATAAGCAACTAAGCCACACATATAGTGTAACATCTTGCCTGCGTTAATAATAATAATAATAATAATAATAGGATGATTTATTTGGTGAGAGCTGTTTTTGTGTGTGTCACACCTCAAGAGCCCTCTGCGAGCTTAGTCGTCGCTGTAGAAAGCGCCAATTCTCAAGCAAGACCCAGTTATTGTAAATTTGGATGGACCTTTCAGTGGCCGTTCTTTGGTAAAGGTTTATGAATTTTTCAACCCAGCAAAGAACACATTTGGAAATATAAATGGTATATTTTTGTGCTCCGCCGGGATTCGAATCCACAACCTTCCATTTACGAGTCCGAAGTGTTGCCACTACCGGATAAATATACTAAATAACGGAAATCATCTTCTAGCTATTTCCATGAATTTATCACATTTTCGAAAAAACCCTAGATTTCTGCTTTTGATTCTAAGCAACTCTTATCACAGGCGTATTTTTGAAGGTTAACAATATTTTCTGATTTCTAAAATAAACGTGAAAGCTAAAATAAGACAAGACCACGTAGAGTCAGGGGTTCCAAAAATAGTTTTCATTCATAAAGCGAAGAATGTACCTCCAGTATAAAGCATTATGAAAACTCAACTACAGCTTTTTGACTAAATATAAAGAAACTTAAACTTTCAGTAGAGTAGATGTTTTAGTTTTTAATATACTGTGGCTTAGTTTAAACGGAGAGATTTATTATTGGGTAACTGAAATGGTTGTAGGAATGTCTGAGCATACCAGACACCTTGCAAAATGGATTTCGCTTTAGAATTTAGATCCTACGCTGAAAATTCCAAAATTGTAATAATGCTAACGGTTGTAAAAGTTTAAGGTAACTAGAGTGAAGGTGAATGAAGAAAATGAATGAAATTGGAGAAGAATGTACGATGTAAATAAATGGAGGTAGCTCTGTTAAGGATCTGGCTACCGCTAGTGGAAAGGTGATAGCGTGACAATTCGCCCCCTTAGTACTTGTTTGTATTATGTCCGTCAGAGATAATTTTATATGAGCAATGCTTGTATGTGTACTGGACCAATAAAATAAATAATATTTGGATGGTTTATTTGGTGAGCGCTGTTTTTGGGTGTACCACACCTCAAGAGCCCTTTGCGAGCTTGCTTGTCGCTGTATAAAGCGTCAATTCTCAAGCAAAACCCAGTTGCTTTAAGGCTGGATGGACCCATTGTGACCAGTCTTTATTAATTAAAATCAAACTTTAAAATAAATTTTTCAATCCAGCGAAGAGCATATTTGAAAAATGAAAGTTTTTTCTTGCTCTGCAGGGATTCGAACCTACTACCTTCCAATTACGAGTCTGAAGTGTTTACCACAAGACTACGGACCGGTCTTATGAAAACTGTATATTAATTTCAAAGATATTTAAAACAAGTCTCACATTATCGCGTTTTATGTTTTTTTAGCTCAGATCGCGTAGAATGTGATTCTTAAGATAATTTCATTTAATGATCATCTTTGACTCAATTAATAGATAAGTCAAACAAGCACTTTGAGGACGAGTTGTGGTCTTAGACTATACTTTTTGACATTTCAAACTTTTTTTTTAATCAAATAGAGACCTTTTTATTCGATATCATAAAACAAACATTAACTAAGTAAACTTATAAAATTAAAAAGCACAAAATATCAATAAAAATGAAAAGTAAAAGCCTTTACCCCCAAGAACTAACAAGACTAACTCTTGAAGTTACTGAATGCGTCCAAGCCTACACGTTGTGGCAGAATCTCCACAAGTGGCAGAAAGTAGCAAACGACCATTCTACAGTACTTAAATGTCTGCAACTCTTCCAGCACCACAAGTTTAAAATATTACATCCAAACGCCAACATTGAGTTTTACCAAAAATTAATGAAAACTAAAACACTCTCTAGAAGCTGCTAGCTAGTTTTCATGCATTGTTCGGTAAAACGATTTGAGTAAGTTTTAACGTAAGGTTTTGTGCTTCGAGTACAGAATTCCCTCGAGGAGCAGTTTCCACTGTAAATTTACTGTTTCCAAAATATACTTAGATAAAAAAAACATCCGCAAATATGTCCCTATGGAAATGGTGTCTAGGAAACTCTATCGCGTTTCTTTGATGTAATTTTGAATATATTTTTTCCTTCACCATCTCTTTTCTGAATTCATGCGTAGCTTTCTTATCGTTTCAAAAGTAATTTTGTAAATTTGTTTGTCATGATGGTTTCTTTGTCTTTCTTAACATTGTATTATTCGTCCTCAGGGTTCGATTTTATGAATTGAATAGTTTGAAGTCTGAAATGAAAATGGCGGTACACAATTGTATATTGTTGCCGACCCTGATTTATGGAAGCGAGTCGTGGACGGTGAATGAAAGAGAAGTAAATAAGGTATCTATAATCTAAGCTGCAAAGATATGTTAACATTTAAGGCTCATGTTAAATGCATGCCCACAGACATGCGCATGTAGGTTCACGCCTACACATTCTGCATGTGTTCATACAATGCATCGTAGAAATGGCTCATTTGAGAAGTATGACACGAAAAACACTGAAAGATAGAGTGAGAAACGAATGGGATCTGAATGACTGCGGAATAAAAGAAAGCGTGAAAGTGAAAGTTTAAAGAAGTGTGATGCGATGGTTTGGACATATTGAAAGGATGAATGAAGGCCGACTGACAAAAAAAATGTGTAAAGGGAATGTAATAGGTAAGCGTGGAAGGAGAAAACCTAGAAAAGAATGGATTGATCATATAAGTGAGATTGCGATTGAATGGAATTTACAGAAGAGAAGAGCATGCATGAAAAGAGTGATGAAATTAGATGAGATGAAAGAAGTATGCAAGGACAGAGTCGAGTGGAGGCACTTGTGTGGAGGTACCGGCTACCCCTAGAGGAATGGCGGCAGGATACAAGACAAGACAAGAAGTTTGCTTAATTTTTTTAGAAGTTTACCCATTGAATTGTTGTATAACTATATTAGCAAATATGTGTTGTGTCTTCTATGACGAGAATCAAAATAGTTACCTTGAATATGAATGATGATAAAGATGGATGAGCTTAACTGAAAAACCAAACCTTAGATTGAAAGAGAAGAAGACATCAATCTTAAATAAAGAAGAGTAAAATAAATAAAGTTGTTTGTGAAACCGGGCTAGAACTGAATATACTGACAATAGTAAAAAAAAAAGTTGTTGAAAAAACGTGATGCCTCTACAAACAAAGAAAAATAAAGAGTAAAAATGCCTCTTAAAGCAGTCGCCTAAGATGATTTCAATAGTGATTCTGAATTCAATGTCACCCCTGTTTCAGGAAAGGTCGGCAAGAGTTGCAGGGCTGATGTTAATTTGAGATTGGGTTTTTTATATTGTAAGTCCACATGCCCCATGTGTGAGTGCGAAATTATGCGTGTCTGCTTGTGGGAATGCATTTAATATGAATCTCAAATGATACATATCTTTGCAACTTAGATTTAGATTCTGAAATGAAAATTGTATTTTCTTTTCAAACTTTTACTTCCAGTTATAGCTGTATTTCTTATAAATAAAATAATTTGTTGTCATTCGATAAGTAACGTTTTGAATATCGTTAAAAAAACAATATTCCTAGATGTCTTAAATATACAACCATTCCCAGAAATAAAATGAAAAACAACAATCATGAATGAGAATTTGATAGATTGTTGATTTGACAATGAAATATTGTTTTTATCACAGCTCTATTCATACACATATATTCTCAAAAGTAAGAAATGAAAGAAGAAATGAATACATCTGAGAAAATGAAAGCATATGAAGCCAACCCATCACGAATCGATTTCAGAATTCCTCGAAATCAAAGAGAAAAAAAACTTGAGGCTTTCCTCACATTGATAACACTTCTAAAGTATTTCGGGAAGAGTTTGATAAGATGTACGTGCGGGGAACTTGGAGAAAGTGGGGAAAATTGGAGAAAGTGGGGAAATTGCGAAAGCCTTTGCGCAGGGAAGTGAAAGCTCAAGGTATAAAAGGAGCGACTTATGTGAGCTTGTTCCAACAGTACCTAAAACTCCAGCATAGCGTTTTACCGAAAAATATATTGAAACATCTAGTTATAATTTTGCTCTCCATAAATTTATGGTTTATATGTAGAGTTTTTTACTTGGGATAAACAATGCTTTACTGATAAGGGTGGTGACAGATTTTTGTATACAATACTCGTATAAATGATACCTATAGAAAATATATCTTGACCCATAGACAGACACGCGTTAGTTTGCGCTTACAAATGCTGTATGTGTACATGCAAATTAAAAACAAACCCCATATGAACATAAACCCTCCAACTTTTGTCGCCCTTCTCTGAAACCGGGGTGGCATTCTATGAAATCCATGGATATGGACAAAGGGATTCTTACAGTAACATACGACTAGAATTATTATTAGTTGGTGGTCACTATCCGAGTTGTATAACTTACTGAATTTTGATTCTAGGCCCTACGGTTTCTTCGAGAACAGATTTTTCACACCAAGTAAGGATATAAATCAAAATATTGAGTTTTTCCCTGTAGGTATTCATTTCATTTTTTGTTTTCTCTAATAGGTAATCTATTACGTAATCTTTGTTGCAAAGATATATTGACATTTAAGACTCATATTTAATGCACGCCTACAGACAGACACATGTAAGTTCGTGCTTTCTCCTTCTGCATGTGTACATACAAAATAAACCAAAACATAGACTTCACATAAACAGAAAATTTTCAACTCCTGCCGCATTTCCTTTATTAAAACAAAACATATAAAACAATTTCTAAAAAATGTGAAATTTAGATGAAATGTGAAAATGTGACGCATTTTACATGAAATGTCGCAAAAATCATTCTGAAACTGTCACTTTCAATCCAGTTTTAAAATGAAAGAAAAAAAAGGCACACACACACACACACACTCTTGTTACTGAAGTTATCTGCTTTAAGGATGTTCACACTCTTGTACTTAAGAGACTTCTCCATACAGGCAGACAACAATCTCTAGTTGGAAATCTCTCGTGCAGGGTTGAGCCTCGGCCTAGCGCCGGAGGGTGCTTCACACAGATAACATTATGCAAATCTTTTGCTATGTAGGTGTTACAGGCTCAACTGTAATTCCTCCCACAGAGCAACGCTCTTGAATGACATTTTTTCTAGCATTCACCGAAAAAAAAATGTACTGGGAACTGTCCATTGATATAAAACTATTGGGTCCTTTTTTATTCACAATTTTCATATCTGATATCCATAAATGCTTTAAAAACAGTAAATTATTATTATTCGCTGATGATATGAAAATTTTTAAAAAAGTTGATAATATTAACGACTGTTTATTACTACAGGAAGACATCAATCGGCTCAGTTTATACTGTTCGATTAACAAACTGTCACTCGCCTTTGAAAAATGTAAAATTATAACCTTCTCGAGGAAACGCATTCTGATCAAATACAATTACACGATTTCCAATCACACACTTGAAAGAGTATCGTGCATACGTGACCTAGGTGTGACTTTCGATTCGAAACTTTTGTTTGACGTGCATATTGATGCCGTTGTCAATAGGGCCTTTCAAATAATGGGATTTGTGTTTCGTGTAACAAAAATTTTTTAAATGTTATCTAGTTATATGACCTTATATCATTCATTAATACGATCTCAAGTAGAATTTGCTGTGACTATATGGAATCCTTTTTATAATGTGTACAAGACTCTTATAGAGTCCGTACAAAGAAGATTTACAAAAATACTATTCCATCGTTTAAGCTTCGTCAACCGCACTTACGAAAACCGCCTAGTTCACTTAAACCTAATTAGTCTTGACAATCGGCGTTTATTATTGAGTGCGTTAACTTTGAGGAGTATTTGTCTATCTGAAACGGATTGCCCGGTCTTCTATGTCAGATTAATTTTCGCATACCAAGAAGTGCATCCCGTTCGTTACAAATATTTTCTCTGCCCAAATGTCGAACAAACTCAGGTCAAAGAGCTCCTTTGTATAGAATGTGCAGTGATTTTAATATTTATTTTAGTGATTTAGATATATTTAATAAAGTGAAGTACTCCTTTAGATCTGACCTATTAAAAAGTATTTATAAAATGTCCGTGCTATCCATTATATCTTGAATGGGTTTTCTTTTTATCATTTTTTGTATATTTTTTGTTTATTCTTAGTTTCTCTTTTCACTTTTTTTTTCTTTCCTCTTATTTTTATTTCTGTTGTTAATTTGATTTACTTTTTACCTCATCGATTTCTTTTATGTTTTTATTTTTCGTCAGCTATTTTATTGTTTTTACATATATGTGGGAAGTCTTTAGGATTAAAGCACACTACTGTTTATGTTTACATTTTTCTTGTATTTGTTTTTGAGTCTGTATCTGTTTTTTCTCCTTAAAAATAAAATAAAATAAAATAAAAATAAAACATTGCATAAATTGGACCTCTATAATGTACAATCTAAATTGCAAAGATATATGAGCATTTAAGGCTCACATTTAATGCGTGCCTTCACGAAGAAACATGTAATTTTGCCTTTACACATACTGCATGTGTAAATACAAAATAAACCTAACCTAAATAAATAATAAAATTAATGTGGAACAACTATTTTCAACAAATTTAATTAATTATATAAACTCTGGTGTTTCATATTTCCTCAAAAACTTTTGACATTATAAAAAAATTGGCCTTGTACGAAACTTAACAATGTATAGTTCTGTAATTAAAAAGAAAAAAAAAAAGAAAATATAGCACGTAGAAAAAAAACAATAAAAATGTGAAAAAACTTGATTTTTTAAATATTTTTTTGGTGTGATAATTTTTTCAGTCATATGTTTTTTTCAACCTTTATAATTTAGACTAAAAAAAAGTGAAAACGCCTGATTTTTTTCAGTAATGTCACTAGTTTACTAATAGCATAAAGTGTAAGAAACAAAAACGGCAAATTTAGGGTATAAAACACTCTTAAATTTCTTGTATTTCAAAAAATCTTTTTAACTTAGATTATAGAATGCGATCTCTAAATGCGATGATGTTAAAAAACATTTCATTCAGATGATTTAAGCAAGCAGACACACAGTATGCTCAAACCCTCCTCGTACCCGTCCTGTGTGTCTGAAGGACCCACAGCACATGGACGCTCATACAAAGCTATATATTTTCTTAAGTGGCGGAAGGCCTTCCCGTGAAGTAAGAGCAACGGCACGACAAAACAAGAATCTCTGGGTAAGAGGCGTGCCCATGACTCTAAAAGTAAATGGTTCGATGTTACTAAAGCTAATAGCATACCTCGGGTGGCACTCCTTGTGGGGCTGTTGCTAGATCACGAGAAGCGTGAAGAATGATACACATAACACGAAACAATAATAATAAAAGGACAGGATTACTGTGAATCCGCTGCGGATGCAGCTTGGCAAAACGAAGCGCAGAATCGCTCAAAAGCAGAGAAATTTGATTTTGTAGCAACAAAGTCTGCGTAACCGACTGTCGTGCAAAAATGTGTAACGTTGAGTGATTGCCTGTGGGAGGACATAAGATGGAGCCTTTTGTGAAGGAATTTTATCCCGCCTTCTTAATCCTAATTAAAATTGAACGATGTACGAACGTTCACTAATGAAAACTGCGGCGGGAATGTCGCGAGAACAGGCTTGTTATCACGTGTTCTATTCTGTTATTGTCAAGTCACGGAACACCAGATTGTTTAGTAAAATTAGTAAGGAAATACGTAAAATATTCTAATTTAAAATAGGTTGTTTACTGGTTTTCAAGGCCCTGCATGGAACCGCACCGCAGTATTTGAGGGACCTCATAGCTCCAGCGACTGTCAACCATAGGACGGCAACACTGCGGTCAGCTGCGTCGCGCAGCAGTCGTCTGGAGTGTCAAGATCTAGGAATCAAGACTGTGTTTGGAGAACGAGCCTTCAAGGTGGCTGCTCCAGCTGCATGGAACATCCTTCCAGATAACCTGCGTGAGATGGATCTGGAAGCTGGGCTTAGAAAAGGATTAAAGATCCACCTCTTCGCACTCTCTTTCGAACAAGCGCCTTTGGAATGATTTAAAATATGAAAAGGCGCTATATAAATTTAGAATTGTAATTGTATTGTACCTACTAGACGCTCTCGTGTTGTTAAAAAAAATGTGACAATAAATTTTAATCTAATCATTTACCCTCAGTCATCGTACAGAGAGGGTATCTTCTGAAAATGTTGGCTACGTCACAGTGGTGAAGGGTGCCAAACAACTCGATTCCCATCGGTTTCCCTTTTAAAATGAGGCAAAAATGATAACTACATGGTTTCAATGGGGAAAAAATATGTAATGTTTTTCTTTTTTTAAATGTATTTTTTTACTTTGTGGCTATACTTTTTTACTACTTTGTTGCCTCATTTTAAAAGGCAAGCCGATGGGAATCGAGTTGCTGGCAGCCTTCGTCACTGCTACGTCACCAACGAAACGTCGAGAGTACTGATATTCTTCACTAATAATATACGTCTATTCATTTATTTGAATAATAATTTTTAACTTAGATAAGTTAAATAATGGAACAAGGTTGACTGATCATAGGTTCAAATTCCTAGCGGAGAAAAAAATTAATGTTAAAAAATTTGCTCTTCGGTTTTATAAAAAAATGGTCATCAAAGGTACATCTAGATATTGCTTGCGAAATTGGCACTTTGTAGTGTGATTTACACGAAAACAGCGCTTGTATCCAGCCACCATTTTTCTAGAGGTGGCCAGTACCTCCACAAATGTGTCTCTACTATGTCCCGTATTGCACATTTCTTTCATCTCCTCGGCATTCATCACTCTCATCATGAAAACTCTAAAATATTATGTAACATTAAAAATGCAGACAGTTTTATTCGCACACAACAAATCCATCGCTAAGCCGCCTCCTAACGTGAATTTTTCATATAAAAAAAAGATCAATGGATGAGCTATGTATCAAATATGTTGTGAATAACCCTGAGAGTGTTTATTCTTGATGAAAAATAAATCCTTAAAAAAAACATCTCTGTTGAATATTTTGGAACAATAAAAACAAAATCCTTTGAAAACAATTTGAATATTCTTATTAAATTCTTTTTTTTTCGCGCACAGAACCCATTCATGAATATTTCGCAAATTGAATGGGACATTGTTTATCGTCTCATGAAAAGAAACGCAATTGGAGCGCCATTATGGACGCTGCGAGGGAACTTGAAAACTGTGAAGATTGTCTTGGGAGACGAGCTGGCAGCTACAGTCCCTGGACAATAATCATTGCCCAATTTGTATCTAGTGCCATTTAGTGGCACTAGCTACCCCAAGGGCGATTTAATGTATTGAAGCTTCTATTAAACAAATGTGTCTTAAGCAACTTCCTGAAACTGCCAACACTGATCTCTGTTCTCAACTCCAGAGGTCGACTATTCCAGCAGGATGGACCAGTCGAACTAAAAGCCTTGTTTCCAAAACCGGCTCTGATCCGTCGAAGTGGCAGTTAAAGTCTTTTTACAGCGTCACTCTGTGCAGAACGAAGAGTGCGTCGTTTTCCATCTATCTGGTCTTCCACAACACAACAGGTACAAAGCATTGCTTTTTAAGTCAGCCGTGGATATAATCTATAATCTAAGTTTCAAAGATATATTAACATTTAAAGCTCATATCAAATGCATGCCCACAAACAAACACGTGTAGTTCGCGCTTACAAATGCTGAATGTGTACTTACAAATACAATTCAAACCTCAAATAAACATAAACCCTAAAACTTTTGCCAACCTTCCCTGAAACAGGGGGGGCAAAGTGAACCATTTTTACAGTATGGATGGTCAGCCTTATACCAACCTGTAAGTCAAGGAATCATACCAACCTATAAGTCAAGGAAATATTTTCAAAATATAAAAAAAGCTTTTTAGGCTGTCGCGGATTAAGACGCGTAAGCTGTAGTCTTCAAGAAGACGGAAAAAGAAGAAAAAAACTATGGGCCACGGTCAAAGCCCGTGAAAGACAAAATTAAGCAGATATAAAAAAAAGGTTTTTTTAGTGGTTTGTTTTAAAGTTGTGAAAATTTATGATTATTTCAAAGAGATTTAAAGAAAAAACAGGTTATTCTTCAGTCGTAACGCTGCTTACTTTCAGTATTTTTTACGTAAAAAAAATTCAAACGTTTTGATATTTTATTTTTAATAATCTAAAGACAAAGCAGTTTTTCACATAAATGAAAGTGAAAATAAACAGACTTATGGAAATGTTTAAGCAAAAACTATACTATAAATCAAATAACGATTTAAATTTATTAGAAATAAAATGGATTAAAAACGGTTATTTAAAGCACGGGGAACCCGATTCCATTGAAATGGTTGTTTTAAGGCCAGCCCCTTTACCTTGACTCCGCATGGACAACATGGTAAAAAGTTGCACTGTATTTGCCCCAAAGCTACGTTCGTGTTTCACTTTCAATCATTATTTCTCTGAAAAAGTTCAAAAGCATCTTCTTACTTTTCATCACTTCCTTACTTTTCCTCATTTATTCTTTACACCCCATGGTTTTACAAACATCAAAGCAACACATTCCTTTCTCATTTATGATCTACATTTTGAATCCATCTTAATGCCATTTTTTCACCACCTATTCATCAGCTTTTTTCTCTGCACATTCAGCATTATTCTTCTTACTTTTTCTCATTTCCTTACTTTTACACCTTTTAATTTTAAACCTTTTAGTTTCTCATCCATCACCTACTTTTTAAATCAAATACATTACTTTACACTTAATTATTTTAATTTTTAGTATTTTTCTACACACGTCCAGAAGCATCGTCTGATATGCCCAGAGGCTCTACGCCGTAGTATTACATTAGGCTCGCAGCTCGTAGAGGACAAAGGCTCGCCTTGTCTGAAACTCTACAACCTGAAGCTACAGTTCCTGTGAAAGACAGGCTTGCCTTAGAAGGGTGCACTGAGGCAACCCGCTGAGTACCGCTCATAATATTTTGTTCCCATCATATGCCATTCTTTGTTTTTTATTAATTTTTAAAAAAACATACGCACGACCAAGAACTTGTTAGAAATATGAAATATGTACATGCAGTAAGTTAAAAATTCAGTTTTAAATTAAAAAAAAAAAACAATAATAGTCACTATGATCATCGAGGGGATAAGGCGTTGGTACTTGAATTTGTGTTATTAACACTAACGCCGGTTTGAACCTGACCTTGTCTTATCGACAAAAACTACAACCCTGCTTTAACAGATATCATTGCATGCACACAAAGTTCCGCTTTCGCACGAAGACAACTGGCCAGGCGCAATAGGTTGATGCATTGCATTCTTCTTCTAAATAAACAATCTAAAAACTTTGTTTTATGGTTGGTAAAATTTATTAATGTAGAACCTATTTCATAAACAAGCTTCACATCAACAGGTATACATTATGAATATTTTTAAGGTTACAAAAATGAATTAATGATGTGATTAAAAGCTGAAAAAAGATAAACGTTATAAATGATTATGAATTATTGGTAAAATAAGATTCAATGAAAAGACATATATCTCTGTTTTAACTGAAATTTTCTACGATTTCTAATTATTTTTAATGACCATAAATTAATGATGTGTTTGTGTCTCAGTCCTGAAAATCAAACATGCAAATAGGCCTATCATTAGGATAACCTTATTTTTCTTTGACTTGAAATACGTGCATTACCCCAAAGTATTAAACAAATTGGGCCGTTAAGCTTTTGATTTACACGTAAATGAACTTTTTGAATTATATTGTCAACGTGCACCCGCAGTGATACAATTTGTATGAAATTTACAATCACGCCTCTCCATCCAAAGCTAAGTCCTTCTAATCCAGATAGTTTCGGAGTTTCAGCCGTGACTGTGATACTGTTTTAGTTCAGGCTTTACTATGTCTGTGGAGAGATGTACGAAGCTCTGCGTTTCTCTCATTCTCTGAGGCAGGTATTCCCAAAATGGTCCATTCCTGGAACTCTAGGAGTCATGCTGAAGGTCTATGAAAATCTGAAAATCATAGTGAGGGGAAGATAGATAGAGAAAGATATTGGACGCAAAAGAGAAGAAAGTGGATTACGCAATTACAGTTTACAAATTGCTACCAGAGTAATCTATAGTTCGTAAATAATGTATCATCAATTTTATATACCAATTATTGACCGGTCCGTAGTCTAGTGGTAAAAATTTGGACTTGTAAATGGAAATCCTTGGGTTGGATTTCCAGCGGCGAACAATAAAATGTCATTAATATTGTTACGTTTTTCCTGGGTTCTTTTAATTAAAACACAAGTTTAACACAAGTTAGCCATACAGTTTATTTACACAGACTTTCTTACAATAGATTTATTTTTAACAGACTTATTCTAACAGATTTATTTTAACACACTTATTTATTTCGTACAGATTACATTTATTTTACACCATATTGGTCGCCCTAGTAACTAGATATTCCACTGTGTGAGTGCTTCGAAGACTGACTCGCTTCAGCCGAATGTCGCCCTTCTTATAGCGGAACCTAGGGGCCATTCTAGCCTGCCCTAGAAAGTTCCACTACCACAGTTGTATAGACGATTCTGGACATATTTATTTCATGAAGAGTCCATTTCCTACCTACATACACACCTTACAATTACAATCGTCTGGGCCAGAACATTCTCTCAAAACACACGTACACCAATAAACATCTACCAGTGTATTTCGTTACATTATCCCCCCCTTAGGCTGTTCCGCCCCGGAACAGTCTTTTCTTTAAGAAGGTACGGGCAGTTTGACCCACAGTTGCATCCAGTGGTCAGGAAAAATGACGTTCCACGGAATTTTCCCCTTAGGGTTTTGCCCGTCATTGCTGGCTGGTGTGGGGGGGGGTGCTTTCCTCTTGGCGGCCGGCATGGGCGCCTTTCCTTGGTTGGGGGCGCCGCCTTGCGTCCCCGGTCAGCCACCGCTCCTCGGCTCCGCTTGCTCGCCGGCTCCTGCGTCAAAGGATCAGAATCCTTGGTTGTCGGAGCCGCTCTCCTGCTCGGAAGCGGAGTTCTCACTCTTGCTCTCGTCCTCTGACTCGCTGAGTGGCTTCCTGCCGCGCCATGCTTGGGTCGTCCCTTCTGCTTGCTCTGCTTGGCTGAGCCCCTGCGGGCGGGGGCGCGGCGCCTGCGGGAGGGAGCGCTCCCCTCCCCCACTGACGGGTCAAAGTCAGAGTCCGCCTCCTGTCCGGAGCCACTCGGGTTGTACGAGCCATCTGAATCCCCTAATTCATCCCTGCTGACTTTGGGTCCCCGCACTTTGGTTTCCGGATCTGTTTCATACTCCTCGTTAGAGTAACCTCTCTTGACAATAGCAGCAGCGGACCTTCTGGGCCTGCCTCCCGTGGCCTCGCCGCGGTCAGTCACCGGCCTCTCCTTCATCAGCCCCCTGGCGTGCGAGGAGACCTGCTTTGGCAGCAGCAGGAAGCCCACCACCCTGCTGACCAGCTCCGTGGGCGCGTCCCTCTTGTCCAAACCCAGCTTCTCGCACAGCGTCCGCAGCTGCTTGGGCTCCAGCTTCTGCACCTCCTCCAGCTTGGCCTTGTGCTCAGGCGTGTCCTTCTCAAACTCGTAGCCCTTTAACTTCTTTTTGTTGCGCTTGATGAGGTTCGTGCGGCACAATTGATTGTACCGGAACTTGAGGTCCTCCATCTTGAACCTGGAGATGGCCACCTCCACGTCGGGGATGTGGTCGATGGGGATGCCCCGGCCCGCGGGCACGGGCACCGGCGGCTCCACGGCCTTCTTCTTCTTGGGAGCCTCCTCCACGGCCTCCTCCGCCTTCTTCTTGGGCGCGGGCTTCTTCTTCACACTGTTGGCCTTCTTGGCCTTCTTCTTGTCCTTGGCGTCCTCATCCTCCTCCTTGGCGTCCGTCTCCTCCTTCGCATCCTTGTCAGCCTTCACCTCGGCCGAGTCACTCTTGCCGTTTTCAGCCGACTTGACATCATCTTTGTCATCTTTGCTGTCAGCTGCGTCCTCAGCCTTGAGCTGGCCGTTGTTTTTGGCCTTCAGGTCTCCCTTCCCCAACTTCTGAGATGACTCATCCTCAGTTGATATATCGGCCTTTTTGTCATCCTGATTATCACTTAATTTTACACTATCAGTGTCCACCGACATTTTTAAGGCTAGGTTTTTAGCCATCTCCTCCTTCCAACCAGCTAGGTCTTCCCTCAAGCTCTTGAAGTTGGCAGCCATCTTTGTTTTAAACTCTTCCACGGCTCGCTCGCGGTCCCCTCCAGACGCCATGACAAAATATTCCGGGTCTTCGCCTGACTGTTCCAAGGCCTCCATGAGGCGTGCCTGTAAGGCCGCCTTCCCTCCTGAGGTCTCCAGGTCCCTCTCCAGAAGCTCATTCTTAAGCTCATAGACTTTGAGGTCCTTGATGTTCACCTTAGCCATTTTTTTTATTTTAACAAACTTCAAAACAAAAATATTTGCAAATTTATTTAATACGGGTTATGAGTTTTATATATAAAGTTATTTTAAATACGTACTTTAGCAAAATAATAATTTATCTAATTTATACTGAACGGTAGGTAGGTACCTACCGCCTTTTAATATTTATTTTTAAATCACCAAATAATGATATTAGATAATGATTATTTACTTTGCTTCGTCAGATCGGCTAATGAGTATTTACTAATACTAACACAATATTATTAACACGTTATCTATCCACACTTCAATCAAATTTTTAGCGGGTAACCACACGATCGTTTTTAATTCAAGTTCAAGGTGTGATTCACACAAAAACAGCGCTCACTAAATAAATCATCCTAATATGTATCTATCTGCGGTTAATAACACAAATATGCTAACATTTAAGGTGCGTATTTTATGCACACTCACACATAAAGAAGGCATGCATGTGTACATACAAAATAAACGAAACCTAACATGGAAGTAAACTATGCCACTCCTGCCAACTTTCCCTGAAACTGGGGTGGCATTGGCAAAAATGAACAAAGTTTTTGCAGGAAGGGGAATCAGCGTCATGCCAACCTATCTATAGTCATTGTCGGTGTTACGGCCGAGAGGGCCAAGTGGCCGATCTTTCTAGCGTATTTGGAATAGAATGACGTTGGTACGATATCCGCTTCATTTGACCATAACTTTGACCCTGGTTCAACAGGTGTTATCGGGTAATTATTAATTAATAATTCATTGATATAGCATTTAGAGGGCTCTTGAGGTGTGATACACACAAAAACAGCGCTAACCAAATAAATCATCCTAATATTATTATTATTATTATAAACAATAATGAATTATTAATTGATGATATTAATACATGTTTCTGGCCAGGCAGAATAGGTTGGTGAATTGCAATCCTCTTCACAAATCTATTTTTTTAAATCAAAAAAAAAAAAAAAAAATACCGAAGTAGACAACGAAAATCAAAAACATTAGTTATTGCCTATTGGTCTACGAGATAAAAATGTTTGGGGATGTCTCCCTAAGGCAGGGATGGCGAACCTTTTTGAGACTGAGTGCCAAAAAAATTTTTTTTTCAATAAAATAATATGTCACGTGCCAAATGCCATGAAAATAAAGAATGCATCAAATGTTTGAGTAACTTCAGATTTTTAATAAAAACAAAAATATTTTTTTAATACTATTTCTATAACTTTTTTTTATTTTTTCTTATACACTTTTATTTTTTCTCTTCATTCGCGTGCCACGCAAAATCGTCTCGCGTGCCATAGGTTCGCCCTCCCTGCCCTAAGGTCTCATCCCCCCCTCCCTCCCCCAACAGTGACCTCTCCCCCCGGTCCGCGTCCCGGTCAATTAGACTCCGCTAATGATAGTGAAGCGCCCCTAAAGCTGCTCTAATTAAACAATCCGGAGCGATCATCGAGCGGTGAAGTCACGTGTAACTAGGAGGTGGAGAGGGGCACTCAAAATATCGTATTGCAATCTGATAATTGTGCGGTAGAGGTCCAATGGAAAGGTCTATGGGATCCTGCATGGACAAGTCATGATTTGACAATGCAAGCAATTATTCTTTGACTTATAGGTTGGTATGAGGCTGATCACCCATGCTGTAAAAAAATGGTTCACTTTGCCACTTATGAGTCCGGAAGAAATGAAAGAAGTATGTAAGGACAGAAAGAAATGGCGGTTGATCTGTAATGTTGGCGGCTAGGGTTTTTTAAATTGGATTTTTTTCTGTTTAGTTTTTGATGTCCATATATATTATTATTTATTGATTTAAAAATTAAAATTTGTTGTGTATATTCCTTGACTTATAGGTTGGTATGCAGCTGACCACCCATACTTTAAAAAAATGGTTCACTTTGCTAGTGTCACTTTTGTTACAGGAAAGGACGACAAGAGTTGCAGAATGTATGTCCCGATTTAGGTTTTTGTGTTGTAAGTTCACATGCGACATGTTTAAGCGCGAACTTATACGTGTCTGCTTGTAAGAATGCATTTAATATAATTCTTGAATGTAATATACCTTTGCAACTTAGATTATAGATTATAGACAAGCAACTTTGAAACTATACGTTTTTACGTTTATTTCTTTGCTCAGATTGTGTAGAATGTGATTTGTAAGGTCATCTATGAATCAAATGGTAAATAAGCCAAACAAGCACTGGGGGAACGATTTTATCACTATCATCAAGGATGCTCTTCTCTTCTTCTCACTCCGCAGATTCTAGTCAGTTTGAAGTTTCTATTAAACATAGTCTTATAGTACCTAATTATTGAAATTCTTTATCACATATATTGCTTAGAAACAATCCAAAAAAAATACAAATAAGGATAAATATTTTAACCCTCGAAAAACTATTGCGACACAGTCTTACTATACATCTGCTGACCTCCAAGATTTTCACTTACGAAACCACTTAAACCTTCTCGTTCGTATTTTATGTAACCTGTAGAATGTGCTCCAATATCTCAAGTATACAACATAACGTTAAACTTTACCATAGGGGCTATTAAAAAATATATAGAAACTATAACAGCATTTCTATTGAGCGTTTATTTTACTTACATTTTTGCTTAAAACATAAACTTTTATACTTGAGCTAGTAATCCCTAAGTACAAAATTGTATTTTTTACTATAACATATTCCAAATTTATTATATGTAATGAATTATTATATTATATGTAATGAATTGGTTCACTTTGCCAATGTCACCCCTGTTTCAGGGAATGTCGGCAAGAGTTGCAGGGCTTATGTTCATTTGAGGTTTGGATTTTATTTGTAAGTACACAATCAGCATTTGTAAGCGCGAACTACACGTGTTTGTTTGTGGGCATACATCTGAGAGCTTTGAATGAATATATCCTTGCAACTAAGATTATAGATTATAGATATTATAGAATAAATTATTACAAAATAAATAAGCGCAACTAGTGATACTTTTAGTTTCCAAACAATTATATTCAAACGCTTTGGTTGCGTTAAATCTTACAGCTTCATACGTCATGTACAATACTCCAAGTAAAAAACATTGAGTCAACTCCCCTTTATCGTGGGAAAAAATAATACATGAAAACTAAATGACTCACAAGGGTGCTGTTGCATTTTCCATACAATTTCTATTCACCCGATCTAGGAGAGTATATACAATGTTCTACATTAAAAAAAAACTCCCTTGGCATTCATGAGGCAGACATTATCGAAAGTTATTTCAATATTGGACAAAAATTCGAGAGAATATTAAACTCGTGGGTATTTTTTTTTTTATCTTATAAAGACCGCGTTTCACCGGGAGGGGGGGGGGGTGGGACAGGGGGCGTCAAATTGAGTAAAAACATAAATTTCCTTGAGGGAAAGTTGATGCTAAGCTAGATTTATTGTCAGTGCTGGCAAGGAGAAAAATAGCACGAGGAAAGTTTTGCGGTTGGTGGAGCATCACGCTGTCTGGATTCCAGACACGTCCTGATGCCGTGAGACACACTGGTGTCTATCATGTATTTAATATCATTTCATCTGCATAATTTACCTGTCAAACAAATAATAGTGCTTCATGTTTGTTTTTGTTTTTATTAAATTTGTAAAGTAGAATGATATTTGACGGCATATCACATGAACTGCAACTGTTGCCGACTTTCCCCCAAAAAAAAACTGTCGACATTGGCAATAGTGAACAACGGTTTTTCACGGGATGAATTATGTTTATATGAGGTTTGGTTTATTTTGTATATCCACATGCAGCGTGAACTTAAACGTGTCTGTTTGTGGGCATGCATTTAATATGAATTTTAAATGTGAATACATATCTTTGCGACTTACGGGGCTATCATTGGAAATTTTAGTCGTCGGTTGAGCCCACGCTTTGACAAAGTAATGATGCATTTGTATGAAGACCTGTCAATCCAAGATGGCCGCAAGTGAACAGCTGATTTGTTTTCACACAAATATTACAAAATTCGGTAGGGAAGAATGACCGTGCTGATGAAACTTCCAGCGCAGGTACATTTAGTTTGTCAAACCGTGGGCTCATCCGACGACTAAAATGTCTTAGAATACCCCGTTAGATTTTAGATATATATGCACAAAAAATATGTGAAATATAATACAAATTCTGTCGCGTGGACATTTTTTCGGTGGGCATTCTGTCGGTGGGCATTGTGTCGGTGGACATTCTGTCACGTTAACATTTTATCGTGTGGACATTCTTTCACGTTGACATTTTATCGTGTAGACATTCTTTCACGTTAACATTTTATCGTGTGGACATTTTGTCAATGGTCATTGTGTCGATGGATATTTATCGATAGACATTCTGTCGGTGGATATTCTGTCACGTTCACATTTTGTTGCGTAGACATTTTTTCAATGGACATTGTGTCGGTGGACATTCTGTCAATGGACATTTTATCACGACACGGGTCTTTCTCTAACATGACAATAAAAACAAGGACAGGATTCCACAATAAAGTACAAATTCCCAATGCTTTTATAATAACTCACAAAATATTCAATTTGTACTTTCAAATAAAACATCGAAACAAGAAATGAAGTTGGCAAAGTAATAGAGACAGGAAAAGCACACGCCCACTGTGTGGCTGAATTTTTTTTCTTTCAGGAAAATGATGACTTTATATGCACATAATTCTATCGGAATGGGGTCTGCTATTTTTAGTCTGACGCTCTCGTTGGAATACCTCCAGACCACGCGTTCCCAAAGCGGTCTGTACGGAGTACCCTTGGGTCGAATTTATTGCGTAGAAGGTCTACGGCAGTGAAAATGTAGGGGTCATATTTCGAGCTTCTTTTTTTCAAAATAAGTTACACATATAGTTTAACTTCTAGCCGCGTTAATCAAATCTAATCTTATCTACCTCCCTATGCGTTACCCTCTTTTTATTATTTTATTTCGTATAATCAACAAAATATCTACGATTGAAATAAAAATAATCTGCAAATAAAATTATCTTCCGTTGTCCGGTAGACAGCTCAATTGGTAGAAGGCTTCCATGCCGAGAGCTCGGGTTCAAATCTCATCTAGGGTGTCGGAAATGATTTTCCATTTCGGTGTTTACTTCAAAACCTAAAATAAAATACCGGCAGGGTTTTAAAAAATGTGATTTGTCGTGTATGTTCCTTGACTTATAGGTTGATATGCCGCTGACCACCCATGTTGTAAAAATGGTTCACTTTGCCAATGTCACCCCTGTTACAGGGAAGGACGGCAAGAGTTGCAGGGCTTATGTTCATTTGAGATTGGGTTTTTATATTGTAGGTCCACATGCGGCATGTGTGAGCGCGAAATTATACATGTCTGCTTGTGGTAATGCATTTAATACAAATTTTAAATGATATCTATCTTTGCAGCTTAGATTAGATTAGATTAGATGGTTGGTGTAAGGCGTCCCCCGCCTTACATGCAAAATAGGTCCACTCGCCACATGCTAAACCCTTCTGGGATAACACGGCAAGAATTTACACTATATATATGGCTTAGTTGCGTTTTTTTGCGATATAATCTGCGATACTCAACGAAACAAAGAGATCAGTCCAGCGGCTGCACACAAAACAGACTGAAATCTGTTTTTTTTTTAATGGCCAATGTGCAGCGTAGGACAATGCATCAATTCGGGACATCACAAAAGCACTCACAAATGTTTCAACTAAACCGGCGTTTAAAACCAACCATCTACAATTATACCTCCTACCAACCTTTAGATAACGAACAAAAACAATAAGGAACAAAGATAATTACGCACAATTGACAGCATGAAAATAAATAATAATCGAAATGGGTAGAGCTTTCGTAGAGCTTCATAGACCCTTTCTAGATCTCCATGTACAAGTTCATATCAAAGACACGTTTACAAGATGAAATATTTGTGTGTAAAAGTGGTGCTGTTTTCGTATGAATCACATCTCAAGTGCCCTTTGCGAGCTTGGATGTCGTTATAGAAAGCGCCAATTTTCAATCATGGCCTAGTTAATATAAATATATATCTTATATCTTGACATATAGGTTGGTATGAGGCTGACCACCCATACTGTAAAAAATGGTTCACTTTGCAAATGTCACCACTGTTTCAGGGAAGGTCGGCAAGAGTTGCAGGGCTTATGTTCATTTGAGATTAGGTTTTTATATTGTAGGTCAACATGTGGCATGTGTGAGCGCGAAATTATGCGTGTCTGCTTGTGGGAATGCATTTAATATGAATCTCAAATTATACATATCTTTGCAACTTAGATTAAGACCTAGTTGCTGAAAGGCTGGGTGGACCTTTGGTATCCGGTCTTTGGTAACCGGTCTTTGGTAAAGGTATATAAATTTATTTTTTGTGCTCAACCAGGATTGAAACTCACGATCTTCCATTTACGAGTCTGAAGCGTAACGACTAGACTACGAACCGGTCAATGATGATCACCAATGGATTAAATATATTAAAAACAAAAAAAAAATGGTTAGTGGTCTACTGGATAAAGCAGTTTGGGAACCTAGACTAAGGTGGCATAAATTTACCATGGTTGGTAACCTTACCTATACAGGGCTACACATATAATGTCATTAGAGGTCTCGTTTTCTACGAAATTCATTAACTCCGAGTCAATATTGATCACCTGTATCCCAAGTATCAAATTATCCGTTCAAAACAGTTTTTAAAAAGCAAACAGAAACTTAAACAGCGCCTCCAATGAGTGATTCAGTTTCAATACATTTTTGGTAAAACCTTACACTCGTTGATGAGTTTAGACGTAAAGTTTAATACTTAATTGAAACATAACACCGAGCCGTTTCATGGAGTCGGTAATTTAATGGAGTGGCTATAAATGTGATTTAGTTCCAATCGACATGATGGACCGTAGTTGACGCAATACATTGTTGATAGTGCTGTCTCGCTCACGACATATGAAATGTTTTTGACATTTTTTTATGTAAGCAACGTGTCTCTTTTCAATCTATGTACGTATCCATAGAAACCCATGAAATCACCATGGTAACGGTATTTGTTACTAGTGCTGTTGAAAGTATGAAAATATCTGATAAATTCCGAATTCAAAAATGTTCCGACCTCATTGTGTACGGGATGATTTTCACCATAGAAGTTACATACATACCTACTTGAATAAGCAAGTACCTGCATACTTGAACATCGCTAGTCCTAGAAATGGCTGTCACTTTCACTGCAAAATATTTTGACAAATGAAAAAAAAAATTATGAACGGAATCACGTAAAAAAAAAATTTAAGTGAAATATTATATCCAGCTTGGCATTTATATGGGTTTTTTCCAATTAGCTAACACACCTGTTGACAGTTCGCTCCCCCAGTTTTTGTTTACTGTATACGCCAATCTTGTCAAATCTGACTTTTTGATGCAGTTGTCTTAAGAATAAAATTCTACACAATCTGAGCTAAAAAAAATACGTATTTGTCTTCAAATGTGCGAGTTATTCAACATTTTCACAGACGATATTCTGTGTTCGAAATTTCAACTCAGTGCTTGTTTACTGGATACGCCACAAATGCTGATGCGCATGCGTGGCTGACGAGTGGCTGCCGTATCTGCCAATCACAGACGCGCGTGGGTGTGACGTCACACCTAAACATCGTTTTTTAACCGTAGCCCGCTCGGAACTTTGAGATGAATATTTAAGTTTTCAAGGGATTCCTGAGATAAATCCTTTAAAAATTATAGTTCATAGGAAGAAAAACATCTCCCGACCATCTGCAAAAACAATTTCTGCCATTGCATTGTTCAATGTGAACGGTTAGTCGATTATATGTTGAAATGAACGTAATGGCATTTTAACATACAGGTTGCTACATTTTTAGTTCGTGAAACAGTAGGTAATTATTAATAGACAATAATTGCCATACGAGATTACAAAATGCTTAATTAGACACGTACGTGGATAACTTACAGTATATTTTTGGTACCACGACAAAATGCCCACCGATAAATGTCCCAAGACATAATATCCCGTCCGTCCGTATATGTATGTATGCATGTACCAGCCGAAATTACAGATCATATTCTATTTTCATAAAAATTTAATATAATCTGAACAAGTATTTATGTATATATGTAACTGTAACTGTAATTCTGTCGCCATTCCGCTAGGGGTGGCCAGAGCCTCTGCAGAGCTGCTTCCATTTCTTCTTATTCTGCCTATCCTTACTGAAAATTGAAATTGACGTTAAATTTAAAATTAAAATCAACAAAATCTCACATGAACATAAACCTTGCAACTCCTGTCACATATCCGTAAAATCAGGGTGGCGTAAGCAAAAGCGAACCTATTTTTTCAGCATGGGGGGTCAGCCTCATACCAACCTATCAGGCAAGGAGCATCATTAGCAAACATCAAAACATTGAAACGTATAAAAATGTTCCATCTTTCAATAACGTAGTTCACGCACTATTTGGAAATTCAAAATAAAAACAGACTTACTTTCGTAAACATTTTATACAAAAGATAGAAAGCTACAACTTTTGTCCTAAAAAAACATATTTTCTGATATATAATTGATGTTTTCTTCAAAATAATAAAAAAAATGCACAGAATCTGCACTCGACTTTCTTGCATAAATTAACTCACTGTATGACGAATTTAAAGCTAGAATCATTTGCCAGTTTATGCTGTTTCAAGAAGAAAAAAAAGATTATTTGGTGAGCGCCGTTTTGTGTGAATCACACCTCAAGAGCCCTCTGCGAGGTTGGTCGTCTCTGAAAAAAACGCCAATTACACAAGAAAGAACCTTGATTTATAGGTTGGTATAAAGCTGACCACCCATAGTGTAAAAAATAATTCACTTTGTCAATGTCAGAGTTGCAGGCTTAATGTTCATTTGAGATTTGGTTTCAATTTGTAAGTACACACTCAGCATTTGCAAGCGCGAACTTACAAGTTTCTGTTTGTGGGCATGCAATTGATCTGAGTTTTGAATGTTAATATTTCGTTGCAACTACGATTCTCGATTATTATACATATGTACATAGATGGTCATTGAACGCTTTTGTATGCAAACTTGGACTTTGTATGGTGGGTAAACTTTTTTGTCATGTTTTGAAAAAGTAACGACTGATTATTATTGCTATTTAGAAAGTTTTAAGAATCGCAGCCTTTTATCTAATTTTAACCCTTTGATTATTACCAAACATTTTGTCTGGAAATTTCTCACTTTGTATGTGATTCACTTTTTGGAAAATATAATGATGACATCATATAAGTTATCATTATTGTCTTAAATTTTCTAAAAAGTATTTTTTTATTAACACTCTAACTGCTGAGAACTTTTCAATATATTTTTACTTTATAGCAGTCAGAAAGAGCTATAAAGTATTGTATTCGTCCGAAAAAAAAATTGAGGTTTCAACGGAAATGAGTTGTCTTGCGCCAGGACGTGCAAAAAAACCTAATTTGTTGAACCTGTCCGTCCGTATGTGTGTATGTCCCAGCCGATACTACTAATCACAGAGACACCAATTTTTAGATTTAGAGAATTGACAACCACAAATTTTGATGAGCCGACCGGCATGGGATCACCCTGAAAATTCAAGATGGCTGCCATACAAAAAAAACATAAAATTGCACTTTTCTCAAAAACGGCTCCAAGATTATTTTTTTCAGTGTGGTCGTTGCTCAAATTTTTACTAAAAAAATTAGGTATGGCAACACTCTTGCAAACCTGGGTCTATGGGTTGCCATCTGAAATTTTATGGCAGCCATCTTGAATTTTCAAGTTGGTGTAATGCCGTGTAATTCATATTTAAAACATGTTCAAAAGAGTTGATGTAGCCAAAATATGGTATCTCTAAGTCTAATACTTTGGAAAGTGACACACATACACACGCACACACACACACACACATACGGACGGACGTTTTTGAAAGATAGTGTTTTTTGGCATGTCCTGCACCAGGACAACTCATTTCCGTGAAAACCTCGAAAAAAAAATTTCACACCAAATCAATACTTTCTTTATGATGATGATGAGTTGATGATTTCTTTATAGCGCCGTTTCGTGAAAAAAAATGAAATTTTTAGTCTTCAGCTAGAGCAAGAAAGTAAAAAACAAAATAAACCTTAAAGAAAATAAAAAAATATTTTGATAATAAACTTCTCTCTTCCATCTCTTTGGTAACACTAGAGTATTAATAGGAAAGGAAGGAAGTAAAGAAATAAATAAAAGTCAAATGAAAGTTCAATAGCCTACTGTGTAATATGAATTAAATAAGTACAACAAATATAATGTGCGGTGAAGAAGTGACTGGAACACCCTTTATATGTGATTTGGCGCATAGAGTAAACAAGCACTAAAAGATTGTTGCGAGCGTCCGGTCAATCTCAAGATCGTTTTACTGTATATCCACTTTACGAAATTTCCGTTGCGCATCTTTGACGTATATCCATTTTAAAACGCCTTTTTTTAGTATTAAACGTAACATTATTATGATTTTTACCGATTATTATAGTGCCAGACCTGCAGTACTTTCGGTAAAATAGGCAATTGAATTACGATTTTGTCAATTACAATAACAAAACACAAAAACATTGCTCCTGTAAAATTAGCTCAATGGCGTTTACAGTAAACAAGCACTAAGGCAGCGAGTTGGCAGGTTACCGATAGACTGAATTTGTATTTTTGTACGTTGAGTGGGTTAGCGCATTCCTAATTCTCAAAGGATTGCTTTCTTACCCCATAATAATAATAATAATTGGTCATTTTTTATATGGCGCGGTTTAGTAACACTAGCCACCCCAAGGGCGCTTGATGGGCGCCCATCTAATAATTCTTATACATCGATGAGCCGTTTCAACTCGAGAGATAGAAATATGGCGAAAGTGTTGGGTGTCATTTTAAAGGGCGAGATAATATTGTTTTTAGCAAATAATGGAAGCAAAGATCACGTCGCGAAAAATTAAATAAAAACAACAACAAAATTTTCATCCCGATATTGATTTTTTGAAAGGTACTTACGTTGTTTAATACATTTTTAATTTACGTAAGCTTGACATTTTGATAGAATCTCTTTTCTTGGAAGCGTGATATTGAATATTCAGATAAACATGAATCTATAATTTTTAATCTTAGTTGATGTTTATAATCTATAATCTATGTTGAAAAGAGGTATATTAACTTTTAAAATTCATACAAAAGGCATGCCCACAAACAGGCACGTGTATGTTCACGCTTACAAATTATGCATGTGTATTATAAATTAAAATCCCAACCTCAAATGAACATAAGCCTAGCAACTTTTGTCGAACTTCCCTGAAACAGGGTACATTGGCAAAATGAACCATTTTTACAGCATGGGGGATCAGCCTCATACCAAACGATTAGTCTAGGGCAGGGGTCCGCAACCTTTTGAGCCGGAAGAGCCAAAAATTACAATTTACTAATTTCACAGTTCACAGATAGTTTTGACGTTCTTTGATAATTGATATTTGCGTGTGGAACCAAAGAGCCGCATGTGGCTCGCGAGCCGTAGGTTGTCGACCCCTAGTCTAGGGACATGTAAATCAAGAAAGGGAAGGAACATACTATATTTGGATTTCAATCCAGAGCATTATTCTAGTTTAGATAAAATAAAAGCAATTTTATATCAATTCTCGATTCAATTTTCGATTACGGCGAGTATAGTATTAATAATAATTCCACGACCGGTTTCGCGAACAATCTGTTCGCATTGTCAGGTGGCTAAATAACACGCCGTAATCGAATACAAAATTGTACATATTTGATCTATTAAAATTAACGATTACAAAGTGAATGCTTCCACAATCAACACAATTATTTTGGTACGAGTTTTATTATCTCGTATCTTTAAAGAAAAGTTAAGTTATAAATACTAGATATAAATTAGTTGTTTAGTCCTCCATTTGAATAGTACGAGTAGTATATATCCACATTCTCATGCTTTACATTCTTCGTCATACTAAACTATATGTTTCTATACATACTCCCTCACATTTTCCTCGCCACCTTTATGTTCCCACTCCCCCATGATTCGACCCATTAACGTCTTAATTACCGCGCTTTGTCGGTTCACATTTTTGTAGAGATCCAACACCGTTGACCTTTCACCTCACTGTTTACAATGCCTGTATGGGTGACCTATACTCCAAGTCAACATTCAAACTAAACCACAGCGTTAATAAAAAATGTCTTGAAAGAAAAACGCTCACCGTAAGCGCTGTTTCAGATTTAAAGTATTTTTACTAAACGGTAGGTTTAAGCGGCCATATATATAATAAAGTAATGTGTATAATCATTGTCACACAAAGTGCTGGAACCGTGCCAAGTCAACAACAGGTTGTTTAAGGGTGGAAATAGTTATACAATATAGTATTCCTTTTAGTAAAGAAAGTCTATACATTATACAATTCTCGTGTCACAGTGTTTGTGGTCACACTCTTCCGAAACGGCTTGACCGATTTGTGTGAAATTTTGTTCATATTTGATAGGTACTTGTCTTGTCTTGTATCCTGCCGCCTTTCCTCTAGGAGTGGCCAGTACCTCCACACAAGTGCCTCCACTTGACTCTGTCCTTGCATACTTCTTTCATCTCATCTAATTTCATCACTCTTTTCATGCATGCTCTTCTCTTGTTTCCACTCTGTAAATTCCATTCATTCGCAATCTCATTTATCTGATCAATCCATTGTTTCCTAGGTCTTCCCCTTCCACGCTTACCTGTTACATTCCGTACGAGAATCGGATAAAAAGTTTTAGGTCGGGGAAAAAGTATTTTCGCAAAGAGTATGCATATACTTGTAATAAATATCTTTGGCTTTAATATTTGTATCTGATTTGTTTTCATCACATTAAAAAGGAGACATTTCAAAGAAAGAATCAAATTGGGAAAATTTTATTTCCCGATATTTTTTATTTGTTTTTCTTTCTGTCAAAATGAGCGAATCAAATGAAGATATTAGATACATTTTAAAATTTTATTACAAAAAAAGGGAAAAATGCAACGCAAGCCGCAAAAAGAAGAATACATAAGAGAAATTACATTATTCTACATTATTAAAATGACCGTAATTCTAACATAAACCTAGCAATTAGCAAGCAACCAAGAAAAGAATGTGTACCGAAGTGTTGTGGAAAAATTCGGGAAAAAAAGACCGTAATTCCAACTTAAACCTAACAATCAAAAAACACATACGATCTCAAATTTTCACTTTTCTACTTTCGCATTCCCATTTTTAATTGTGTTAAAATTGTTAAAGATTAGTATTTTGTAGGAATATCTTTTCATTAATGAATAAGGTTGTATTATAGTAATGGCATAGTAGTACAATATAGAAAAGTGAATGTTTTAATGGAGTTGAAACAACCCGAATTTTCCCCGGCAGCTAATTCGCTGCCTTAGTTCTTGTTTACCGTATACGCCATTGAGAAAATTTTACATGAGCAATGTTTGCATGTGTACTGGACCAATGTGTCTTATGAAAACAAGAAATTTATTTTAAAAATATTTAAAAGAACTCTCACATTATAAAGTTTTACGGTTTTTCTTAGCTCAGATTGTGTAGAATTTGATTCTTAAGACAACTGCATGAAGAAGCCATACTTGTCAAGATTAGCGTATACGGTAAACAAGAACTAGGGGAGCGAATTGTCCACTCGATGGCTCAGTAGGTAGAATGCTTGCATTCTAAGTTAAAACTACTTATTTTTATAGTTTAGGTTTTTTTTGTTCCTTGACTCTTAGGTTGGTATGCAGCTGACCAACCATGCTGTAAAAAGGGTTCACTTTGCCAATGTCACCCCTGTTTCAGGGAAGGACGGCAAGAGTTGCAGGGTGTATGTCCATTTGAGATTTGGTTTTTATGTAATAGGTTCACATGAGGCATGTGCAAGCGCGAACTTGTACGTGTCTGGTTGTGAATGCATGTAATGTGAATCTTCAATGTAACATATCTTTGCAACTTAGATTAGATTAGATTAGGGGGCCTGCCTTACGCCAACCACTTCAGTAGAAATAGAGATTCCCCAACATGCAAAAGGTCTGTTCCTAATTTCTTGTGAAGCCTGAGTAAACTTGGCCGGCATTTAATTTTGGGTTTGAAATAAACACTGAAACGGGAATTCATTTTCGACACCCTCGGTGGGATTCGAATCCTAGCTCTCGGCATGGACTGTAAGCACTCTACCAACTGAGCGATCGATCGGAATGAAACTATTTCCTATTTTTTGTGTATTTCAAACCAAAATAAAATACCAGCAATGCTTAACAATTAAAACTACTAGGTATCCAAAGACAAAAATACCAGGAAGATAATCAATTTGATCTGTTGCTTTTTTTCTTCGTAATGTTTTCTGTAATGTATAATTATGATATGATTATTTAGAGTAGGTAATATCATATATAAGGTAATGTATTATTGTAATATAATATTATTAGAGATTATTATTGCTTCACTGAGCAGTCTGGTTTTGTCTCTCGCCTTGTAAACACTGAAATGGAATAATACATCACATTGAAACCAAGACTCATCTGTTCGTCTGATTGATATCCCCCATCCACAATAAACATCCCCAAAATACATCACAGTGGCGCAGTCAGGATAAAGAAGAACCATATAAAACGGGATAAAAAAAAATTTTTTTGGAAGAAATAAAATAATATTGTTGCAAGAGCAACATGTGGGAATCTTCGAGAAGGAAGAAGGATCTGAAGACTGAGGATCACGAAGCCAGCTGAGGCGAGGTTGCTGCAGGGAGAACTGGAAGAAGTCTGAAGAGAAGGAGCGGTTTTCTTCAAGAGGAAGAGAACTCACGGAGCCAAGAGGAATCGCTGCAGGGAGTTACTGCAGCGGTTTTTTTTTTCAAGAGGAGAGGATCCAACTGGGGCGGAGTGCTGCAGGGAGTACTGCAGGAGCTGGGAGCCTTGAGGGTCGGTTTCCTGGAGGTGACTGCTGCAGGGAGTGGAAGCCACTTTCTGAGGGTCACGTAGGCGTTTCCTGGACTGTCGGACGCAGAAGCAGATAAGATTTTTGTTTTCTTTCTTTCTGCCGTTTCAGACTATGGAGGGAACACTGAGGAGTCTAAGTCCTTTTTGCCATAGGACTGGAGATTGGGATGTCTTCAGACTTCGGCTCGACCAAGTCCTCATTTTGTATGATGAGAAGTTTTTAACTGAAGAACGCAGAAGGGCTGTTCTATTATCGTCTCTCACCAGGGAGACTTTTCAGACGGTGTCTGATCTATGTTTTCCGAAAAAGATTTCGGAGGCAAAATTCGAGGAGTTGATTGATATTATTGGGGGTCATTGTGGGGTAAAAAAAAATATATTTGAGTATAGGGAGTCATTTTATTCATGTAAACAGCTCGAAACCGAGTCAATTAAGGATTATATAGCTAGATTGAGAAAAATTGCGGTAGACTGTAAATTTGAGAATAGATTGGAGGCAAATTTGAAGGATATATTTTTAATAGGTATCAGACAGAACAAAATAAAGCAGAGAATATTTTTAAAAGCAACGGAATTGAAATTATCTGAATGTGTAGAATTAGCGAGAACAATGGAACATTTGTGTGGTCAAAACAATTCAGAAAGTATAAATTTAATGAGTTCGTGTAATTCGAGGGATTCCACAGAAACTCGGAAGTCAAGGGATAGACAGCGAAATTCTGAAATCAAGCGAAATAATTCAAATGATAGTAAGAAATCTATTTTTAGACATGCAAGTATTTCAAGTGATAGGAATAATAATTATAAATGCTTTAACTGTGGTAAATTCGGTCATAAACAAAATGCATGCAAGTTTTTAAATAAAAATAATAAAAATATTAAATGCTTTAAATGTAACAAATCTGGTCATTATGCAAATAAATGCAAGTTTCGAAGAATAAATACAATAATGGCCATTAATGAGATGGATGGTCCCATTTTTTTAAACGTAAAGGTAAATGATACAGATCTAAAAATGATTTTAGATACGGGTTCTGGGGTGACTATTATTCCTTGGCACATATTTAATGAACATTTTTCAAATATTAAGTTAGAACATTGTGATTTGAAATTATCAAGCTATGATGGTACTCAACTACAAGTAAAAGGTCGTAAGTACATGAGAGTAGAATATCAAGGAAGTAAAGAGTACATAGAAATAATTGTTGTATATAAAGGGTCGTCTTCTTTATTAGGTCGGAATTTTTTGAATACTTTTAAAATAAATTCATTCAATGTTAGCGATAATATTTATTCAGTAGGAAATAATAATACGAATTATAATGCAGATTTTTTTTCTAGTATGAGAAAAAAATATCCAGCTGTTTTTGAGAGTAAAGCAGGTACTTTTAAAAATTTTGAAGCGGAGATAGAAGTTATAAAAGACTTTAAGGCAAAATTTGTTAACCCGAGGCCAATTCCTTTTAATTTGAGAATAAGGGTAGAAAAAGAAATAGATCGCATGTTACAAGAAGGTATTATTGAGAAAGTAGAGACTAGTGAAATGGCAAGTCCAATAGTGATTGTGAAAAAAAAAAATGATGAAATCAGAATATGTGCCGATTTTAAAAATACTTTGAATCCAATGTTAAAAAAAATAAAGTACCCGTTACCTAGAGTAGAAGATTTAATAAATAGAGTAAATGGAGCAAAATTTTATGCAAAATTAGATTTGAGAAATGCTTTTTCTCAAATTAGGTTGTCGGAGGAGTCGAGAAATCTTTGTGTGATTTCGTCACCATTTGGGTTATTTAGGTACAAGGTACTTCCTTTTGGTCTCACGACGTCACCAGCGATATTTAGCAGAGCTTTATATTCGGCAATTCAAGGGTTGGATGCGATAGCATTTATGGATGATTTGTTAATTTATGGGAATACATTGCAAGAATTGGAGAAGGCAACGGAAGAGGTAATTAAGCGTTTAGAACGTAGTGGATTTAGTGTTAATTTACAAAAATGTGAATTTGGGTTGACAAAAGTTGAATATTTGGGATTTCAAATATCGAGGGATGGTGTGAAACCACTTCAACATAAAGTTGAAGCTATAAAAAACTTGAAAACTCCAAGTGACATATCGGAGGTACGCTCTTTTTTAGGTGCAATAAATTATTATAGAATTTTTATAAGAGATTTAGCTAGCGTTTTGCAGCCGTTGTACAAACTATTAGAAAAAGGAGCAAAATTTAGCTGGACAAAAGAATGTCAATTAGCTTTCGATAAAGTAAAAGCTATTTTAGTCTCCGATAGGATTCTGGTACATTATAATCCAGAGTTACCGGTGAAGGTAATTACTGACGCAAGTGACCAAGGTCTATCGGCGATAATTTGTCATCAATACGAGAACGGATTAGAAAGACCAATTGCGTATGCGAGTAGAACTTTGTCGAATACAGAGAAAAAATATTCTATTTTAGATAAAGAGGCATGTGCTATTATATTCGCATTAAAAAAGTTTTTTCAATATATTTATGGGAGGCAGTTTATTCTAGTTTGCGACAACAAGCCTTTGGTTCACATTTTGGGTGAACATAAAAACATACCTATACTGGCAGCTAATAGATTACAAAGATATGCATTAATTTTGCAAGGATTTGATTATACTGTAACGAAATACACTGGTAGATGTTTATTGGTGTACGTGTGTTTTGAGAGAATGTTCTGGCCCAGACGATTGTAATTGTAAGGTGTGTATGTAGGTAGGAAATGGACTCTTCATGAAATAAATATGTCCAGAATCGTCTATACAACTGTGGTAGTGGAAGTTTCTAGGGCAGGCTGGAATGGCCCCTAGGTTCCGCTATAAGAAGGGCGACAATGGGCTGAAGCGAGTCAGTCTTCGAAGCACTCACACAGAGGAGTATCTAGTTACTAGGGCGACCAAAATGGTGTAAAAATAAATGTAATCTGTACGAAATAAATAAGTGTGTTAAAATAAATCTGTTAGAATAAGTCTGTTAAAAATAAATCTATTGTAAGAAAGTCTGTGTAAATAAACTGTATGGCTAACTTGTGTTAAACTTGTGTTTTAATTAAAAGAACCCAGGAAAAACGTAACAATGGTGTCAGGTGTGGGGTTTAAAACCAAGTACCAAGTAAAAACTGTGCTTGAGACTTTTGAAAAATATATGTGGACAACATAATAAAAACTGATGAATAAAAAAAAAAAAAGTTTTAAATAAAACTGGTTAAACTTGAATTAAAAACGATCGTGTGGTTACCCGCTAAAAATTTGATTGAAGTGTGCATAGATAACGTGTTAATAATATTGTGATAGTGTTAGTAAATACTCATTAGCCGATCTGGCGAAGCAAAGTAAATAATCATTATCTAATATCATTATTTGAAATTTAAAAATAAATATTAAAAGGCGGTACCTACCTACCGTCAGTATAATTAGATAAATTATTATTTTGCTAAAGTACGTATTTAAAAATAACTTCATATATAAAACTCATCACCCGTATTAAATAAATTTGCAAATATTTTTGTTTTGAAGTTTGTTAAAATAAAAAATGGCTAAGGTGAACATCAAGGACCTCAAAGTCTATGAGCTTAAGAATGAGCTTCTGGAGAGGGACCTGGAGACCTCAGGAGGAAAGGCAGCCTTACAAGCACGCCTCATAGAGGCCTTGGAACAGGCAGGCGAAGACCCGGCATATTTTGTCATGGCGTCTGGAGGGGACCGCGAGCGAGCCGTGGAAGAGTTTAAAACAAAGATGGCTGCCAACTTCAAGAGCTTGAGGGAAGACCTAGCTGGTTGGAAGGAGGAGAGGGCTAAAAACCTAGCCTTAAAAATGTCGGTGGACACTGATAGTGTAAAATTAAGTGATAATCAGGATGACAAAAAGGCCGATATGTCAACTGAGGATGAGTCATCTCAGAAGTTGGGGAAGGGAGACCTGAAGGCCAAAAACAACGGCCAGCTCAAGGCTGAGGACGCAGCTGACAGCAAAGATGACAAAGATGATGTCAAGTCGGCTGAAAACGGCAAGAGTGACTCGGCCGAGGTGAAGGCTGACAAGGATGCGAAGGAGGAGACGGACGCCAAGGAGGAGGATGAGGACGCCAAGGACAAGAAGGGCAAGGCCAAGAAGGCCAACAGTGTGAAGAAGAAGCCCGCGCCCAAGAAGAAGGCGGAGGAGGCCGTGGAGGAGGCTCCCAAGAAGAAGAAGGCCGTGGAGCCGCCGGTGCCCGTGCCCGCGGGCCGGGGCATCCCCATCTACCACATCCCCGACGTGGAGGTGGCCATCTCCAGGTTCAAGATGGAGGACCTCAAGTTCCGGTACAATCAATTGTGCCGCACGAACCTCATCAAGCGCAACAAAAAGAAGTTCAAGGGCTACGAGTTTGAGAAGGACACGCCTGAGCACAAGGCCAAGCTGGAGGAGGTGCAGAAGCTGGAGCCCAAGCAGCTGCGGACGCTGTGCGAGAAGCTGGGCTTGGACAAGAGGGGCGCGCCCACGGAGCTGGTCAGCAGGGTGGTGGGCTTCCTGCTGCTGCCAAAGCAGGTCTCCTCGCACGCCAGGGGGCTGATGAAGGAGAGGCCGGTGACTGACCGCGGCGAGGCCACGGGAGGCAGGCCCAGAAGGTCCGCTGCTGCTATTGTCAAGAGAGGTTACTCTAACGAGGAGTATGAAACAGATCCGGAAACCAAAGTGCGGGGACCCAAAGTCAGCAGGGATGAATTAGGGGATTCAGATGGCTCGTACAACCCGAGTGGCTCCGGACAGGAGGCGGACTCTGACTTTGACCCGTCAGTGGGGGAGGGGGGCGCTCTCTCCCGCAGGCGCCGCGCCCCCGCCCGCAGGGGCTCAGCCAAGCAGAGCAAGCAGAAGGGACGACCCAAGCATGGCGCGGCAGGAAGCCACTCAGCGAGTCAGAGGACGAGAGCAAGAGTGAAAACTCCGCTTCCGAGCAGGAGAGCGGCTCCGACAACCAAGGATTCTGATCCTTTGACGCAGGAGCCGGCGAGCAAGCGGAGCCGAGGAGCGGTGGCTGACCGGGGACGCAAGGCGGCGCCCCCAACCAAGGAAAGGCGCCCATGCCGGCCGCCAAGAGGAAAGCACCCCTCCCGCAGGCGCCGCGCCCCCGCCCGCAGGGGCTCAGCCAAGCAGAGCAAGCAGAAGGGACGACCCAAGCATGGCGCGGCAGGAAGCAACCCAGCGAGTCAGAGGACGAGACCGAGAGTGAGAACTCCGTTTCCGAGCAGGAGAGCGGCTCCGACGACGGACAAGGATTCTGATCCTTTGACGCAGGAGCCGGCGAGCAAGCGGAGCCGAGGAGCGGTGGCCGACCGGGGACGCAAGGCGGCGCCCCCAACCAAGGAAAGGTGCCCATGCCGGCCGCCAAGAGGAAAGCACCCCCCCCCACACCAGCCAGCAATGACGGGCAAAACCCTAAGGGGAAAATTCCGTGGAACGTCATTTTTCCTGACCACTGGATGCAACTGTGGGTCAAACTGCCCGTACCTTCTTAAAGAAAAGACTGTTCCGGGGCAGAACAGTCTAAGGGGGGGATAATGTAACGAAATACACTGGTAGATGTTTATTGGTGTACGTGTGTTTTGAGAGAATGTTCTGGCCCAGACGATTGTAATTGTAAGGTGTGTATGTAGGTAGGAAATGGACTCTTCATGAAATAAATATGTCCAGAATCGTCTATACAACTGTGGTAGTGGAAGTTTCTAGGGCAGGCTGGAATGGCCCCTAGGTTCCGCTATAAGAAGGGCGACAATGGGCTGAAGCGAGTCAGTCTTCGAAGCACTCACACAGAGGAGTATCTAGTTACTAGGGCGACCAAAATGGTGTAAAAATAAATGTAATCTGTACGAAATAAATAAGTGTGTTAAAATAAATCTGTTAGAATAAGTCTGTTAAAAATAAATCTATTGTAAGAAAGTCTGTGTAAATAAACTGTATGGCTAACTTGTGTTAAACTTGTGTTTTAATTAAAAGAACCCAGGAAAAACGTAACAATACTATTGAATATGTTCCGTCAAAGGATAATAAAGCAGATTTTTTGTCGAGGTTACCAATGAGTAGTACGGATAATGAGGGGGAAGATAATATTGAGATCATAAATGAGATAAACATTGAGGATGTTGAAGGAGAATTTTTAAACTGTATTGCAGTAGAAACAAATTTAAATGTAGAATGCATCAAGAAAGCATCTCGTAATGACAAGGTCATTTGTGAGATAAAGGAGTATTTAAAAACAGGGTGGCCAAATAAATCCAAAATGACAAATGGATTGGTAAAATGGTGGTTTTTAAGAGAAAAGTTAAGCGAATCAAATGATTGTTTATTTTATGAAAACAGATTGGTAATACCATTGGCATTAAGGGAAGATATTTTGAAGTTTATTCACAAATCTCACATGGGAATTGTAAAAACGAAAACTTTGGCTAGAAATTATTTTTTTTGGTTAGGGATGAATACAGAAATTGAGAAAACAGTGAGAGAATGTACACAATGTGCAAGAAATATGGGATCTCCAGATAAAGTCGAGTTGAAAAGTTGGCCGGTAGAACAACATATTTGGAAAAGGATACATTTAGATTTTTTCGGGCCGCTAGCAGGAAAATATTTTTTAGTCGTAGTAGACGCAGCATCAAATTGGATAGATGCTGTAAAAGTTGATAAAATTGATGCAAGGCATACAATTAGAGAGTTGAAGAGAATATTTTCAGTGTTAGGTATTCCAAGTTGCATTGTAACGGATAATGGTACGGCATTTACATCAGTAGATTTTCAAAGGTTTTGCAAAAATTTAAATATTAAGCATTTAACTTCAGCAGTAAATCACCCAGCGTCAAACGGTTTGGCGGAGAATACGGTAAAAACAACAAAAAGTTTTTTAAAAAAAATTATGAAAAATGGTATGTTTCCTAACGATTATGAAGATAAGCTTTTGGAATTTTTAGTAGATCATAGAAATGCACCATCATTAGCAACAGGGATGGAGCCGAGCGTGCTTATGATAGGTAGAAAAATAAGATCCATTTTTGATACAGTAGTGCCTGGGGAGAAATCATTTAAAAAGACGGGGAGAAAGGTATGTGTTTTTAAAAAGAGAAATCAGGAAAATCAACAAAGGAATTACAGGGGAAGAAAGATTAAAGGACTATTCAGAATTGGACAAAAGGTAATGACTAAGGATTTCAGAAATGTAGGGAAGTGGGTTCCATGCATTATATTTAAAACATTGGGAAACAGGATTTACTTGGTAAAAGCTGGAAATCAGATTTGGAAAAGACATCATGATCAGATTTCCGGAAGAAAGGTGTCTTGGGAGGATGAGTCTGACAATGACCTGGGGTTGGGTCAGCTGTTGGATGAGGCAGGACAGATCTCTAATGACTCGGGTGTTTCCAGGTTCCAACCATGGTCGGAGCGCCTGCGTCCGAGGGGGGAGAACCGCCTGCGGTACCCAAGATGAAAGAAGATGAAATTGTATAAGATATAATTTTTATTGATATAATATGTTATAATGATAAGTATGATAAGTATGATATAATGTAATGTAGATTCGTCATTTAGTGAGGGAGGTGTAATGTATAATTATGATATGATTATTTAGAGTAGGTAATATCATATATAAGGTAATGTATTATTGTAATATAATATTATTAGAGATTATTATTGCTTCACTGAGCAGTCTGGTTTTGTCTCTCGCCTTGTAAACACTGAAATGGAATAATACATCACATTGAAACCAAGACTCATCTGTTCGTCTGATTGATATCCCCCATCCACAATAAACATCCCCAAAATACATCACATTTTCCTTGAAAGTCTTGTAATTATAGACGAAACAAATAAATAATGAAATAAAAGAAGCTGTGCTTCCTTACATTTATTATTACAAATTACAGAAGTAATGGAAGTTCGAGATCTTATGAATTCTCATTTAATGTTAATTAATTAGTATATTCATAATTTAATATTCTTTTTCTTTGAAAAATACAATAATTGGTCCTTTAATTTTTGTAAAAACCTGTTTATAATCTCAATATTATTTAATTTGATTATATTTTGTCACATATCTAATTGTATTTCAAATTATGTTTCAACATTCAAACAAATTCCTTTCAAGTAAAGTAACTATATATTCACTATTTAACCACAGATTAATTATTAAGGCAACGAAAAATAACATCAAAAATAACAAAAGAAACTAAGCTGCATACGCAACGCAACTACGCAACTAAGCTACACATATAGTGTAACTTCTTGCCGCGTTATCCCCGAAGGGGTCGCATGTGGCGAGTTGAACCTATTTATTTTTACAGGTAAGGGGGCCGGCCTTACGCCAACCACTTCGGTTGAAGTGGGGGTTTCCCAGCTCCCGAGGGGGCTGGTTCTCATTTCTTGTGAAGGCTGAGTAAACCTTGCCGGTATTTTTATTATGGGGTTTGAAATAAACACCGAAATAGGAAATCATTTCTGACACCCTCCTCGGTGGGATTCGAACCCGAGCTCACGGGGTAGAATGCAAGCACTCTACCAACTGAGCTATCGACCGAACAACTGAGCTATTGACCGGACAGTCCAGCTACACTCCGTAAAATTTATTTCTGCGTAAGGGTTGAAAGTGGAACCTCATTATTTTCACAGGTGAGGGAAACCCGTTAAAGTGATTTCAATTGAATGGTATAAACAAGATTTTCTTTACTTCATAATATGTCGATATCCTTAAGGTAAAACTATGTAAGTGACATATTAACTTAACATGGGTTTTTAGAATTTTCTACGAGAGAAAGTACTACAAACGTGTGAAAATCCTATAGCTTAGAAGTTATCATCTAAATCTAAATCTAAGTTGCAAATATATGTATCATTTGAGATTCATATTCAATGCATTCCCACAAGCAGACACGCATAATTTCGCGCTCACACATGCCGCATGTGGACCTACAATATAAATACCCAATCTCACATAAACATAAGCCCTGCAACTCTTGCCGACCTGAAACAGGGGTGACATTGGCAAAGTGAACCATTTTTACAGTATGGGTGGTCAGCCTCATAATAATAATAATAATAATAAACACAGAATTTATATAGCGCCTTTTATGACAATGTGTCACTACAAAGGCGCTTAATACCAACCTATAAGTCAAGGAATCGTGAGTACTTATATATAATTTGTTTATTTACTATGATAATTTTGTCTGATAGGTTGGTATGCGGCTGACCACCCATACTGTAAAAAATGGTTCACTTTGCCAATGTCACCCCTGCTTCAGCGAAGGTCGGCAAGAGTTGCAGGGCTTATGTTCATTTGAGATTGGGTTTTTTATATTGTAGGTCCACATGCGGCATGTGTAAGCGCGAAATTATGCATATCTGCTTGTGGGAATGCATTTAATATGAATCTCAAATGATACATATCTTTGCAGCTTAGATTTAGATTTAGATTTAGATAATTTACACCTATTAGAATTTAAATGACAAAAATTACAACTATAAATCATTCATGTAACAATTATGCTCCTGAAGACGCCTTATTAGGCAAAAACGTTTAAGGGCAACTTACTATGAAAACTATACCCACGGCCTACAGAGACAAAATTGGTATGGATGTTTAGATAAACGTCCCTAGTTTACGAATATATATGTCGCATCAATGTAGAGTATGGGAATCTGCCCAAAAATTGAAAAAAATAAATGTAAGTGATATACGGTAATGATAAGACATTTTCGACTATTTGCATTGAATTGATAGGTAATGAACTATTACGATAGGAATAATCTGATGCATTTTTAAATCAAACAAATGTGTGTTTAAATCAAACAGTTTTTATTCAACATAATCTATGTCAAAAGGCACAATAGTGTTGTCCAAGAACATGGCTGGCGCATCTATTTGTTCTTGGTGTCTGGCCCAAGATAAAAAATACACCATGCTGGCAATATGCGCGCAGCATCCGATAGTTCGGCGGCCGTGGATACAAGAACAGTAATAGTCTTCTATGCTCTCTCTGCCCTCTATTGTAGGGTTCACCAATATGTATGTATAATACTGCTTACTCCTGACGTGTCGGGACTGAATTCTACCGCGTATCAATGATCTGTTGTTGACCAATTCGTGGTGCCGGTAGAGTTCGATGATATATAGGCCATTTGGTCGCATGTGCTCATGGACGTATGATCTTGCTATCCTGAGGTGATAGCTGCCCAGCGTAAAAAGAATTAAATCTTCGTACGATAATTGTGGGAAATCAAACGCTGCATCACTGGCATCAATTGCAGTGAATGCTACCCTTTGCCTATTCAAGTTGTGCCCACTCACATATTCCACCACCTCATTTCTTCTATTAATATTTTCATTAATTATATCAATGAATTGCTCGGCGTATATGCTATCCGCGTATGGTCGCCGAGTAGCGTTGATGATCGCTGCAGTGATTCGGAAATCCGCCATCATGTGAGGCAAAGAAACATTAAAATATGTGTGTCAGAATAGCTTAAAATCTTTTTTGAAACGACCGTTCATTGTCTCGACAACCCACCAGCAAATTGTTATAAGTCTAGACTTGTTCGCATCTTCGGTTGTAAGTTGCTCTCCTCTAGATCCCCGCGGTTTTTTTTTTTTTTAACATCACAAAATGAAATGTAGGCTAGCCCTCAATAATTTACCAATAATTTGATTTTTGTAGCAAATATTTCGAAAACCGGGTCAGATTATGCCCAATGACCTTTGCATGCAAACAGTTTCTTTAAGTATATTAAAAATAAAGTGCATAAAAGTGTCAAAAATATGAAGTATTAATGGATCAGTACTCTAAGTATAACAGTAAGTGTAAACTCAATTATCGCGTTTAACTAAAAAATATATTTACCTCAAATACCGCCTCTAGTGAGAGTACCTATTAACTACCATACATTTTTGCGCATACTTTCCTGTGAAGGCTACTTTTATGTTTACTTCAAGCATCATAAGGGAGAGAATCACAATTTTATGCAAAGTTTTGTTTTTTATTCCACGGCGTTGCACTTTCCTTATCCGCGGCAGCCTCGCACGAATGTGTCAGAATGAACCTTTAAAATATGAATGCATTAACCTGTTTACTTAGTGGTAGAAAGCCACTATGAGAAATATAAAAATACGAGACTGCTATCGTCATTTTTATGTCTTAAAAAAGCCACAGGAGTAGAACTGTAGCTACTTCAAGTATGTATGTTAAAAAAACTCAACTAAGCTACACTTATAGTGCAACTTTTTGCCTGCGTTATTCCCGATTCGGGGCCTATTTATTTTTACAGGTAAGGATACCACCATTACGCCAACCACTTCAGTTGAAGTGGGAGTTATCCAGCTTCCGAGGGGCTGGTTCTAATTTCTTGTGAAACCGAGCCATCGAGCAGATATTTTACGAGCTTGTTCATCGCTACAAAGCGCCAATTCTCAATTAAGATCCAATTGCTGTAAGGCTGTGTGGACCTTTGTGACCGGTTTTCGTTAATGGCAATGAATTTTCCCAGTTAATCTAACCTAATCTAAGTTGCAAAGATATGTTACATTGGAGATTCACATTACATGCACTCTCACAACCAGACACGTACAAGCTCGCGCTTGCACATGCCGCATGTGCACCTACAACACAAAAACCAAATCTCAAATGGACATACACCCTGCAACTCTTGCCGTCCTTTCCTGAGACAGGGGTGACATCGATAAAGTGAACCATTTTTACAGCATGGGTGGTCAGCCGCATACCAACCTATAAGTCAAGGAACCTTGGAGAAGAGTATTTTTTAATATACAAATGTTATACTTACTTTTTGTACTACGTGGGGATTCGAACCCACGACCTTTTGTCAGCGTTATCTTGTTACGTAATTACAATCATTATGTAACATACAGCAATAAGTTAAGCTCAGAAATTAAGTAAGTATTTGACCGGTCCGTAGCTCAATGGTAACACTGCGGACTCTGAATGGGAAGGTTGTGGGCTCAAATCCCGGCGGAGCACAAAAAATATACCATTTATATTTTCAAATTTGCTTTTCGCTGGGTTGAAAAATTCATAAACCTTTACCCTTGACCGGTCACCAAAGGTCCCTCCAGCCTTAGAGCAACTGGGTCTTGCTTGAGTATTGGCGCTTTGTAGCGGCGACCAAGCTCGTACACCTCTGCGGCCTTAGAGTCTCTAGAATCTAGGGAGTCTCCCTCACAGGATTTATTAAAAAAAATCTAAAAAACGAAATTCTTGAAAAAACATTGAGATGCTTGAACTTTCAAGAGGATGTTCCAATGTTGATAAGACCACCTCAAGAGCCCTCTCCCATCCCAGCACGATCCTGAATACAGGGTTCCCAACTTCAAAACTTTGCGTTTTAAATTCAACCAAAAAAAACTATGAAAAATTAAACAGCACCTCTGGTAAACGTTTAAGGTTAAGCATATTTTTGGTGAAACGTTACGGTTGGATTTTAAGTTAGGTTCTCGTCTAAAATCGATTCTCGTATCTTGCAAAGTTGCGGAGCGCTTTGGGCAAATTGAATTTTTCATAATGTCAGTTCCTATTCCGGGCAAATCCATCATTCGGAAACGCTCAACTCTTCAGGCAGGTCTGTACGCCTCATTTGAACGTCTACGATTTTTATTTCATCTCCCATTTGTGTTTGCGGATGTTTTCTTTCGCATATATGCGTGTAGGGAAATTACAATAAACTTGTTCATTTTTCATGCCATCCTGTGGAAGATAAATGGTTTCCTGTAGAAGGATATTTTAAGATGTGTAGATATTTTAAATATTACTCATGTTAGACCGTGTCGGGTTGGAGCCGAGCTTTAGCTGTAACTAACTAACAAAACAATATATATCTATACAATGAAAAAAACGGATTTTACTGACCGTGCAAAAGAGAAGAAAGATTTTCTCTACGTTTCGTCGGAGTCATATCCGACGTCCTCTCTACCTTAAGGGTAAAACTGATTAAGTGCTGATTCTCTGATTTGAATAAATTGTGGATAAAACATTTTATTGGTTGTTACTTCTCATATGAACTAATTATAAAGTATGTAAGTGAACTTATCATAAGTAAGTGCTCATGAAAAACTTGTAAACGACAGGATTGTTACGCTTTTTTCATGTTTTTTCTCGTACAAAACAGGAAAAAAGTGCGTTTATGTGAGTAACCCATATTAGCTTCATACAACACTTATTTAGTTTTACCTTTAAGGTGTCGATGTACTTAAATAAAATATACGTACAGAAATATATAGAACATTGATTGACCCGGCCAAAGCTCGGCTCGAACCCGACACGGTCTTTTGTGAGTCATTCTTTACTCAATCTACATCTCATCGGAAGACAGGCTGCAGAGCCTGCAGACGCAAGAAGCGTATATATTTGAAGATAGCAAGCAATAAAACTTGTCGATGCAAAAACAGCTGGTCGATCTATGAATCTTTTCCATCAAACTGTAGTTACAAACGAAAATTGTTTGGGATGAAGAACAGCACTTTATTCAGGACACAATGCGTATTTGATTTTTTCTAGAAAAATATTTTGTAAACATTAGTAATAAATACTGCTATGAATACGTAAATTATACGGATTAAATAACTAGCTACCGATAAATCTTGGCACTAAAACTAAGTATAAAAATCAATTACTCACCAAGGCTGTAATTTTTATTAGCAAACCAACAATGTAGTAAAAATATAACTGCCATCTGGCGTCATCAACAGTTACACACATAAAACATCTTTCACGATCCATAAACACAAACTGTGTTATTCAGAGTCAAAGCAATACTAAACTATTTCTACTTTATAGCAGTGTCATTCACAAAATCCATAGACGATCCACGGTTTTTTTTCAAGAAGAACTCACTCGAATGAGCCAAACATGAGCCTAACTTGGAAACAAAAAGGCTCATTCAGGATAGCGCCAACAGACTGAGGACGTGCCAAAGAGCCATTGAAAGGAGGATGCTGGGAATCAGTCTCAGAGACAGGGTTCAAAACCAGGAGATCCGCAGACGCATTGGTGTGACGAGTGGCCTGCTTTAAGTGGCGCTGGGCTGGTCACTTCGCCAGGCAGGACCATGACAGTTGGCCGAAAAGGATCGTCCAGTGGCGGTCCAGGATGTCCAAGCAGAGAGTGTGGAGACCCCAACTGAGATGGTTGGACGACATCAAGAAAACTGCAGGCAGAGGATGGCTGAACACAGCAGCCGATATACAAGAATGGAGAGGATCGGAGGAAGCCTACGTCTAGGAGTGGGCTGATACAGGCTGAAGAAGAAGTAAAAAGAACCAAAGGGTCCTTCATGGCCTAAAAAAAAGTGTTCCATCTACATCAACTGCATTAATATAACCCTGAAGAAGTCCATCGTATATATGGGTGAAACGTTCAGAAGCTCCAACTATAATTTAATTAGTACCCTAATGAGCCAAGGCATCAGATCTCGGAAAATAACAGCCCTATAGTTTTTTCCTCCTCGAAAAAATGCAGAAAATCTTACAAAATAGGAAGTACTTTAATTTTTTTGGGCTTTCACAGCCTTGCTCGTCTGAGTCTTTTCATGTATGGGTCATCGCTTTTGTCTTATTTAATATTCTTCAACGTTTCGTTGCAATACTATGTGTAGCATCTACGGAGCTCTGCTACACATAACACTATGATTAAATCTGCATTTTTGACGTCTATTTATGGTTTTTGCATTAAAGTGGGCAGGGCTTGAAAACTTGATCTAAAAAGTCTCTAGTTCAAACTTACTAGTAACGTCAACCACTTTCTATTAGTTAAATGTACCCCCTCATCATGATGGCTTTTCTATACAGTATGGCATAGTTTCCACGATTTTTTTTCTATAATTTAAGCATCAATAAAAAATAAATCATGCTTTTTTAAGCAGAACATATTCTGACACAGCTGATTTATCAGTTTGACCTAATCAGCAGTTTTTTTCTTTACTCCTTCCCCCTAATACATAACAAGATACAATTTTTTAATTAAGCATAAATTCAGTTTTTCCATACAAAAGTGTAGTATTAGATCGAAAGAATAAGGCCACTGAAGCCATGTTTTGACGAAGATTTTCTCTCCCTAAGTGATAGCTTAGTGCACTTACAACTCTGAATATCACAGCAAGTCAACTATTTCTAGGACATATATAATAGTCTACTTGGAAAATAATTTGTAATAAGCTCTCGCAGTAAAACTCATACAAAATGTAACATTTATTTCATGAAGTATTAAATTATGTTACACCACACGCAATGTCATAAAATAAACAACGCTCAACAGTGTGATTATTTCATGTAACAAGGCTCCTTGACTTATAGGTTGGTATGAGGCTGACCACACATGCTGAAAAAAAATGGTTCACTTTACCAATGTCATTCCTGTTTCAGGGAAGAGTTATTTATGTTTATTTGAAATTGTGTTTTTATGATGTAAGTCCACATTCGGCATGTGTGTAAGTGCGAACTTATACGTGTCTGTTTATGGGAATGCATGTAATGTGACTCTTAATCGTAATATATCTTTGCAATTTACATTATAGATTATTATTGAAGGCATTTGTTTTATTAATAAAAAAAAATCAAGAAAATAAATTATTCTTAAATTACATTTTAATGATGAGAATCTGTTTTATCAAAACTCTTGTTTTGTTGATCTATTTACAATAATAATTTTTTTCTGAAACAAACGGATTTAATAAACCTTTCACAATTTTAAAAATTCAAATGGGTAAAACATATTTTTAATTCACTTATTTATTTCTGTGCCTCCTGTGAAAAGTGATACAACTCGAGTTATACCCTTTTTGAGTTTTTTGCATAGAAATAATCAGAAAAAAATTAGCATTTTTTTGGTCTTACTCGCATTCTTTTATCTGCTATAGTTAAGGAGATAATTTGGTGAAAAGTGATATAACTGGCAGGATTTTGGCAAAAAAAAAGTGAAAATAGATATAAGTCAAGTTGTATGGTATGAAATGGCGGTTGATCTGTAATGTTGGCGGCTTGGGTTTATAAAATTGGAATTTGTTTTCTGTTTTAGTTTTAATGTCATTTCTATAAATGATTATTTATTGATTTAAATTGTTGTGTATGTTCCTTGACTTATAGGTTGGTATGCGGCTACCAACCATGCTGTAAAAATGGTTCACTTTGCCAATGTCACCCCTGTCTCAGGGAAGGACGGCAAGAGTTGCAGGGTGTATGTCCATTTGAGATTTGGTTTTTATGTTGTAGGTTTACATGAGGCATGTGCAAGCGCAAACTTGTACGTGTCTGTTTGTGAGAATGCATGTAATGTGAATCTCCAATGTAACATATCTTTGCAACTTAGATTAGATTAGATTAGATTAGTACCGCTTTAAGTAATTGCTCTACTCACCGGTTTTTACAAATTCATCGTGAATACTGATACATCTAGAGTTATATCACTTTACACCAATTTTTGACTAGAAATTTAGCAAAGTGATACGATTCAGGTAAATTATGAAAATATCACTATTATAAGTATAACAATTGAATCTTTGGGGTAGTACTTTTATAATTGGTTTGAGAAACATTCTGTTAGGAATATTATCTTACGAGTTATTAGATTTTTAAACTTTTTGTGTATCACTTTACACAAAGACAACTTATAGGTGCAATATAATATAACTCGACTTGTATCATTTATCACGTAATAAATGATACAAGTACAGGCAAAAAAAAGGTACAACTGACAGAGTTTAATAAATAACTTTAAAACTATAATATTTACCATAAAAATTAAAATGAACAGTGAAAGTAAATGTTTTTATCTACAAAATAAGGTACTTATGTGGAACCTAGCCCACTTAGTTCATGAATTAGAATTTTTTAAATCTTGTTTTTGCTCTCCTGTAAAATGATGATTTTTGAGTTGTATCACTTTTCACAGGAGGCACAGATTTATTTTTTGTGCTCGAACATTTTCGCCTAATGAGGCATCTTCAGGAGCAGAATGGTTACAAAAATGGTTTTATGCCCATGAACATAAGCCCTGCAACTCTTGCCGACATTCCCTGAAACAGGGGTGACATTGGCAAAGTGAACCATTTTTTACAGTATGGGTGGTCAGCCTCATACCAACCTATAAGTCAAGGAAAACGAGTAATAAATAACATTTAAGTATAAAAAAAACAACAAAATCTTAAAAATAAGTCTATATAATAAAAAGTCAAAAATTTCTTATGCAAAAAATGTAGCAAACTCATAAACCAACATTACAAATCAGCATTGCAGATTAGCCGCCACTTCTTCCTGTCCTTGCATACTTCTTTCATTTCATCCAGAGTCATAACCTTTTTCATACAAGTTCTCCATTTATTATGACTCTGGATATCCCATTCACTCGCTTCAATATTATTGGCTGTAATCGCTTAACTTATAATGTCTGTCCTATTTCTGATCACAAATATTAAAGTCTCAACAATAGAACTAACTCAAACATTTTCCATAGACTTAAGTAAGTTTGTTGACAATAATTTGGTGTCTATGTTTGTTTTCGGTTTTATTAGCACCCCAAGTATAAAGTTTTACGTCCAACTGTACCTTAGCGTTTCATGTATTTATTGTATGTATGTGATTCTTGGACCTTAAAGGTCAACTCGAAAGCTGAAAGCATTTAAAATATGTCTCTATGGATAGCTTTTCAAAAAATTCTGGATAGATATGGTAACCAATACAGAAGTTCTGAGACGAGCTAGAGTTGGAAGGGAGCTGTTATCAAATAAAAAAATTCAGATGGTTTCATATCAGCATGTACTTTGTGGAGTAAATACTAACTTCTTCAACCTATTCTTACGATAAGCTTAGGTTCAATTTGATAAAACTTCGATTAAATATATTTAACACAAATTATTTTAGGATCCACTCACATTTGGTGAACAGTTAAACTTTTGTACTATCTCGCTCAACTGCTCTGGTACTAATCCACCTTCAATGAATCGCTATCTTGATTTATAGCTATTCTGGCATACACCAGACCATGCCAGAATCTTCTTGCTTAGAAATTTTGAGCGAACACTAGTACAACCATCCAAATACTAACATCTAGAGACACACATACATACACAAGTAAGTAAAAATAAACAGACACACATTCATAAGTTAACATACACATTACACAGACATACATTCATACATTCGTAGCATTATATTAATAGGAAAACCTGGAGACGACGAAGGCCCAGTAAAAAACAGATGCTCTGGCTAAGAAATATAAAGAAGTGGACCGGCATTCGAAGTGTGAAGGGCCTATTTACGACGTGGGATATTGCAGACCGGTCCGTTGGTTAACACTTCTGGCTCGTAAATGGGAGGTTGTGGGTTCGAACCCCGGCAAAGCACAAAAAATACACCATTTAAATTTTTGAATATGCTCTTCGCTGTGTGAAAATTTCATATACCTTTACCAAAGACCGGTCATTAAAGGTCCATCCAGCCCTGCAGCCACTGGGTCTTGCTTGAGAATTGGCGTATTCTACAGCGACGATCAAGCTCGCCGATGGCTCTTTAGGTATGAAATATATAAAAACAGCGCTCACCAAATAAATCATCCTAATATTGTTACTATTAGTATACTCGCCCAGGGGCTCACCATGTTGGGGAGACCCGACAAAGCATCCGAACAAGAAAATAGGGCTTACCAAAAAAAATTGGAAGCTTAAACAAAGCATCCAGAGAGCGGTACGTTTATACGTGTGGTGTTTTGTGTACTTTGGGTAGAAGCGTCATGTTGACTTTACTTTGACCTCAAGTAGATTTGAATTAAGGGGTAAACTTCAAACAGTCGTCTTGCGAACAACAAATATTTGCTCCACAAAGATAAGTGGGCTTTGTAGAGCCTCAAAAATGTTTAGAAGCTACGATAATGCTTGATGTATTACTCGACACGTATTTCTTATTTATTTTGGCTGTAAGAAATATGTCAATTTGGAAATGACTTGTCGGTTTTACGCACCAATCATTATTCAAGAAATGTCAATTTTTCACTGTGGTATTTGATAGGGAGGGAATGATTTGGGTTTTGATAACGGCGTATTTCTCTCTATTACTTTTATTCGAATCAGGGCTTTAGCTACTACAGCGGGTACATGTTACTTGTGAGAGAACGTTCTACCGACTGAATACTTCTACCTACATTGGAGAGAGCAATGTTGCCAAATGTATTTACTCATATACTAGGTATATTAATAAATTACTGTAATAAATAAATAATAATATTAGGATGATTTATTTGGTGAGCGCTGTTTTTGTGTGTATCACACCTCAAGAGCCCTCTGCGAGCTTGGTCGTCGCTGTAGAAAGCGCCAATTCTCAAGCAAGATCCAGTTGTTGTAAGGTTGGATGGACCTTTCTGTGACCGGTCTTTGGTAAAGGTTTATGAATTTTTCAACCCAGCGAAGAGCACATTTGGAAATATAAATGGTATATATTTGTGCTCCGCCAGGATGCGAATCCACATCCTTCCATTTACGAGTCCGAAGTGTTGCCATTGGACTACGGACCGGTCCAATACTACAATACATATGTTGCAATTACTGACTTATCTTTATTACAAATTTCAGTGGCGAAATATCAAATTTGCTCAATGACACATAAGGCACTCTATGAAAAGACAACACTTTTAATATCTCGCGGAACTTAACGAGCTAACTGGTTTTAATAGCAGTCAATTGACTATAGTTTGTTGTGAAGTCTGCAGCAGTGTCTGGTAAGCGTGCTTTTGCAGTGGCGGCTCCAAGGACATGGAACAGATTGCCACCGAGAGATTTCCGACAGCAGTCACTTCAAGAGACGTCTAAAGATCGATGTGTTCACTGAAGCTTTTAGGGCGCCCTTGCCCCCTTGGAACGGCAATGTCACGAAACGGCGTCAATTAAAAAAGTTAACTGGTTCATAATCATCATCAAAGATATAGCCGAAGTATAAAAATGTTATAAAGGAAAAATCAATCGATTTTTTTTGTGTAAATACATACATGTATTTGGATACCTATCACTTCTATTTGACAAAGTTTTTCCTTTGTTCACCAACTAAATTCTAATTTCTTTTGACGCTTTTCCCGATTTTCTTTGTCACGTATACACGTTTTACTGTAATGAAAATACTCCTAAAAGTTTTCAGTCTTACGTAAAAAAATGTCTGCAATTTCGTTAATTTAATGAAAATCACTAAAATCAATAAAAATTATTATACACTGCCCTTTTAAGAATTAAAAATGAAAAGTCCACTTAAAAAAATAAACATCAAATGTGGTATACTATGTTCACTGTTTTTGTGTGAATCATACCTTTTGAGTCCTCTGTCAGCTTTATTGTCGCTACAGAGCGCTAGTTCAAGCAAGGTCCAAAATCAAAAGATGAGTTTTTGTGACCAGTCTGTTAAAAACATGTACATTTTTTTTAATGCGATGTTTCAAAATTAGGTTGGTTGTGTCAATCACACCTCAAGAGCCCATTGGGCGCATGGTTGTTGCTATAAAAAGCGTCAGTTCCCAAGATACTATAATGGACCTTTGGTGACCGGTCTCTGGCAGCGAAGAGTTTCTCCCAGCGTGGTGATAGCTACAAAGGTGCACTGTAACTAGGGTAACCTGTTGTGCAAAAAAAAAAACAAGACTTTATTACAGTTCCTACGGACTGCTATGAAGTAAACATGAATTTTCAACACATCGGAGAGCTTATTTAATTTGATTTTTTTGTGTTCCGCATGGAATTGAACCCAAAACCTTATAATTACAAGCCCCTACCACTAGACTGAGGACCAGTCCAAGAGTGAGCACATCTAATTCTGCAGGCAGGAGCTTTGCGGTAGCCGGGCCAGTTGCCTGGAACAATTTGCCCGTCAATGTTGGAATGAACCAACCCACCACCACCTTCAGAAAAGGACTGAGGATATTGCTGTTTTCAAGAAGCCATGGCGCTATTGAGATGGTATTAGACCATTAGGTACATGGCGCCACAGAAAACAAACTATCCATCATTATCATCATAATCAGTCCAAAGGCCACTAATATAACCCAGGGTTTTTTTTTTTTTTAAATAATTCAACTTTTTGTATTGTGCTGGGAATCATACCCGGTTACGAGTTGCGTTTACCACTAGACTACGACCATGTACAATGATAAATCATTGTTATCAGCTGTTCGTGTTTGAGATTCTTGTTCACTTTTTCAAAGTGAAACGTAATCTGTACACCTGTTGTATAAATTATTTAAGCCGAAACGACAAGGGTCGATCTTGATAAGTTTCCAGGGACCTAGCGCTGACAACTCGTCCCCTGAGTGCTTGTTTGTCTTATGTCTAAAAGGGGTAATTTCACATGAGCAACGTTTGTATGTTTAGTGGACCAATGTGTCTTATGAAAACTGGACATTGATTTTTAAAATGTGTACGAAGGCTCTCACACTATCGTATTTTACGTTGTTTTCCTAGATCAGATTATGTAGAATGTGATTCATAAGACAATTTCATAAAAAGGCCACCATTGAATCAAATGGAAGATAAACCAAACAAGTACTGGGGAAAAGAACTGCCGAGTCTATGCCCCAAGTATAAAACGTCACGTAAATTCCCTGCCTTCGCGTAAATAGAAAATATTTATGAAAACAAAATCACTCACTGGGAGTAATGTTGTATCTTCCACAATTCTTCTATTTAGGAGATATAATTCCTTGACTTATAGGTTGATATGAAGCTGAAAAACCATACTGTAAAAAATGGTTCACTATGCCAATGATACCCCTATTTTCAGGGAAGGTCGGCAATAGGTGCAGGGTTTATGGTCATTTGAAATTGAGTTTTTATGTTGTAGGGCCACATGTTCTTTTACAAAGGCCGGCCACCAAAGATCCATCCAACCTTACAGAAACTGGGTCTTGGTTGAGAATCGGCGATTTATTTTGAAGCCGACCACGCTTACAGAGGGCTTTTGAGGTATGATTCACAGAAAAACAGCCCTCAGCAAATAAATCATTCTAAACAATAGTTTTCCTTGTCACCATGATCTGAAATATTTTTTTATAGATATTTAAAGATGTGGCGGAATAGTAAAGATTATTTCAACCCTTTGAAATTATTCAGGGATGCTTATTCTACCCTTATTTTTAAAGGCAAAGGATACGCATTTGACATTTTACCTTCGTTTGAGGAATGAATAAAATTGGAGCGTAGACCCTGAATAACATATCCAGATAAAACGGGGTGGCAATTGACTGACTGAACGCCATATGGACAAATATAAATGTACACTTTTAAACTCAAACATTGCGTTTTACCAAAAATACACAGAAATTTAAACGCTCACAAGAAGCGCTGTTTAAGTTTCCAAACAGTTTTGGTAAGCCGCTACGCTTGAATTCAAGCATGAAGTTGAATACAGTGATACCTCTAGTTACGAATTTAATTCGTTTTTTCTTCCTTGTACGTCAATTTGCTCTTATTTCAAAGCAATTTTCTCCATATAAATGTATTGAAATGCCATTAATCCGTTCCAGCCCCAAAAATACTACATCCAATTGTTTTTGTTACGCGTTTTTGAATATGATAAATGTTTTTATAAATTTAATAGAATGAAAAACACGGATTTTACTGACCGTGCAAAAGAGAAAAACGATTTTCTCTACGTTTCGTCGGAGTCATATCCGACGTCCTCAGGAGACGTACCTCTTCAACAAAGAAGAACCACGAACTGTTGAATTATTGTTGTTTGATCGTGGCCGAAGGTTGTAGGTACTTTTATTAACCTTCTCCTGAGGACGTCGGATATGACTCCGACGAAACGTAGAGAAAATCATTCTTCTCTTTTGCACGGTCAGTAAAATCCGTTTTTTTTATTCTATAAAATGTCTAACGACCGCAATCATAATTTAAAAGTTTTTATAAATGACAAATATTGTACACAAACTTAATAAAAAGAAGGTTAAGACGAAAACTACTTGTCAGAAAGTGTGCATGCATATGTATTTGTATTTTGATTACTTAAATGCAACCTACACACAACTTTAATGCTTAATTTTAGTCACTGTTTTTCTCTTCATTGGTCTTTGCCTTTTTCGCCGGATACAAAAAAAGGTCCAAGGAGGTTCGTTTCTTTCTCCGTTTCAGAACGCTGCGGAAATGTGTGAGGCAAGTGTCATTAAATAGCTCCGATGCACGACCAGTTGCAAATTTTTCTGGGTCTTTCTTATCCACGAACTTTTCTTTTCCTCGCATATCAAATTTCGTTCGTATTGTAATGTAGGTAAATGATAGATTAGGTAGTTATTACATACATAGTTATTATAGCAGGTAGGTAGTATGTAGTTATATTAGCATTGTGTCATAAGTAGGGTTTTATATGTGTACACCGTAGGTATTGCTAGAAATGATTTATTCTCGAAAGTGATAGACTGTTCAGGAATGGGCTAGCGAATTTACTCACTAGAATGTTCTGTTTGTAAGGAATATAAAGCTGAGAATCGGGTACAGCCGAGCAGTTACATTACCGGCTTTGATCGACGAGTATCAGCGATACATAACCTGTGAAATATAAATTTGTATAGTAGAAGAGTTAAAGATAAATATTAATTTGTAAGAAATAAATCACGTGTAAATAAATAATTTGAAAGAAGACCTGTTTATTTAAATTGTAGACTTTTTGAACCCTAATTTCGTAACAGTATGTCAGAACAAAGCTTCGCTCGCTCGGCAGCTCGTATCTCAAATAACTCGCATGGAAAGGCACTTGCATATTGAGGTACCACTGAACTTGGGTTTCAGGATCGATCTTGAAGGGAGCAAGGGAAGAAGGGGGTGAAAAGGCTTGAGATAAGGACGTATGTAAAGTATGTAGTCATGAGGTGAGTAGAACTACCTGTTCCATTCATATTTAAACTGTGTAGAAACAAAGGCGACCATCTAGGTTTTTACTTTAATAAAGATAAATATGTGGAAATCATAAGAAAATGATCCTCTATGTTTTGATATATTTGTCTAATTCTGGAAAAAAAACTAGATTACCGCCGTTGGTTCTATGTGACTCGTACATATGTTAAACATTTAATAACACCCCTCAAATTATATTTTATTTTGTGATTGTTTATAAAATTAGTCCACCTTTGATCTTTAATGTAAATTGCAAAAATATGTTGGCATTTAAGATTCATAAATTGTAATCCATGTTCACAATAATACATATACAAGCTGCATATATACTACCTACTTATAAAATAGATACCCAAATCTAAAATAGACATAGGCCCTACATCTCTTGCAGACTTTCCCTGAAACAGGGGTAACATTAGCAAAGTGAAATATTTTTTACAGTGTAGGTACCAACGCTTAGGTCAAGAAACGGACTTTAAAATATACATTTAACTAATAATGTAAAAATAAAACACTAATGGGGTTATTCTTAGATATTTTAGTCGACGGTTGAGCCCTCGCTTAGACAAACTAATGATGCATTTGTATGAAGACCTGTCAATCCAATATGGCCGCAAGTGAACAGCTGGTTTGTTTTCATACAAATATTACAAAATTCGGTAGGTAAGAATAACCGTGCTGATGAAACTTCCAGCGCACGCACCATTAGTTTGTCAAAGCGTGGACTCAACCGACGACTAAAATGTGTAAGAATAGCCCCGTAATTTTTTTTTCACGAGTTGATTTATTCCCTCGAGCGAAACACTTAATACTGTTTTATGAAAACTACTGGATTCATCTACTTCCCTGCAATTGATGGAACGTTTGTAAGAGCTGTGTTCGCTTCAACCGCAGAAAGATGGGCAGACAATTTGTCTTCTCTGTCACGGCATTTATCGAAGAGCAAGGAAGAATTATTATTGAGCTTTTCCCCGTAATGGTCTCTGCGTTCAAACCAACAACTATTTCTCATTCAAAACCAATAAAACTATGGATAGTATCCGTGTTTTCCTATGAACATAAAGTTCAGACCAGTTCGTAGTCTAGTGGTAAAGCTTTGGATACGGAATAAATATGTATTTTAGTGTGTTTTCTATCCCTTTTTTTTGTCTTAAAAGACGGATTTCTTCTAAAGCAGAATCAGATTGATCAAGATTATTAGTAAAGATCTATATAAATCAAATTGGATTCTAGCCTGATCTCTTTCACTTTGTACAATCTATAATCAAAGTTGCAAAGATATTTTAACATTCAAAACTCATATCAAATGCATGCCCACAAACAGACACGTGTAAAATCGCGCTTACAAATGAAAACCAAACCTCAAATAAATATTAACCCTGCAACTCTTGCCGACCTTGCCTAAAACAGGGGTGACACTGGCAAAGTCAACCATTTTCTACAGTATGGGTGGTCAGCAAGAACAATGTGTTTTTTTTTTTTACTTTCTTTGTTAACTATGAAATTATTGATGATGGATGGACCAAATTTTCGAAATAGCGAGTGAATGGGATATCCAGAGTCATAATAAAAGGAGAGCTTGTATAAAAAAAGTTATGACTCTGGATGAAATGAAAGAAGTATGCAAGGACAGGAAGAAGTGGCGGCTAATCTGCAATGCTGATTTGTAATGTTGGTTTATTGGCTTGCTACATTTTTTGCATAAGACATTTTTTACTTTTTTTGTATAGATTTATTTTTAAGGTTTTGTTGTTTTCTTATACTTAAATGTTACTTATTACTCGTATTCCTTGACTTATAGGTTGGTATGAGGTTGACCACCCATACTGTAAAAATTGGTTCACTTTGCCAATGTCACCCCTGTTTCAGGGAATGTCGGCAAGAGTTGCAGGGCTTATGTTCATTTGAGGTTTGGATTTTATTTGTAAGTACACAATCAGCATTTGTAAGCGCGAACTACACGTGTTTGTTTGTGGGCATACATCTGAGAGCTTTGAATGAATATATCCTTGCAACTTAGATTATAGATTATAGATAGATGAAAGACATCAACAGAGCAGAAAAAATACATTAATTTTATACATGGAAATAAAAGAAAACATGAAACTAAATCTCATAAAATAAAAACTTTATTTTGTCACGAAACTATTTCAAGTAAAATTATTTTTTCTTTCGTGTAATTTAGAAAACAAAATAAAACGACAAAATCGTGAATATTTCCAAGTTTAGCATAATGAAACGAGTCGTGAAAGCAACCAAGTGTTAGCTAGAACACAAAGAGTGCCTTCAAAACAAACCTACTAGTTGTTGTTCAAAGTTTCTGATTGGACTAAGAAGTTGTGAGGGTTTTCCTCTGTCCTACTGATTGACACAATTAATAATTAACAGCCACTTTAATATGTTTATTTTTATTCCTTTGACAATGTATACACAATAAACCACAGCACAATATTAATTATAACAAAATTCACATGCTTCTGGCTCTCACGCCAGGCAAGCTTCTCCCCTCTTTCTGCCTTCCTTTGTTTTCCTTTTCATTCAAATTCAAATCTCATGTTCCATTTTACCTAACAAACAAATCCATCTCGTTACAATACACCTCCTTCCTCTCATAAAAAAAAAACATTCCCAATTTTTTTTTTTTTTTTACAATGAGTAAATAATGTATCATAATGCTCAGCCGGCGCCACATATTTTGTTTTATTTTAAGGATAAATTTCAAAAATATGAAAATTAAAAAAAACCTGTTTCTGATACATTATTCAGTCATTAATACCTTTTTTAACAATACCAATTATTTTCATACTAAAATTAATATATATTTTTTAACACAAATTTCATATTCAATATTATAAACAAATATTTGTTTTTTTTTTTTTTAAATACTTAATTCAACAATTCAAAATAATCAAATAACAATACATAATAAACATTCACCAGTTAATTAATCAATTCATTAAAATAACTTTTTTTTTTTTATATACTTAATTCAACAATTCAAAATAATCAAATAACAATACATAATAAACATTCACCAGTTAATTAATCAATTCATTAAAATAACTTTTTTTTTTTTTTTTAAACATGTATCACATCTTTCCCAATATTTAAATTTATTTCAAATTTATTTTTCATTAATAAATTTATCAGTCCATCAATTTTTAAAAAACTTTACCTTCATATGTAATACTTTGTTTAATTTATGTTTCATACCTTCATTCATGCAATGTTTCATAATTCATTCTTTCACTGATCACTTTTATATCAACTTTCACCGTATCATTCATCACCTCAAATTTTTCATACACATGAAAATATGTTTTTTTTTTTTTTTTTCTAATTTGATTATGTCCTTGATGTGATATTTATTTATAACATTTGTGTCTATATCTTTTAATACATAGACTATCTTGCTAACTTTCTTTTCTATTCTGGCTTTGACAAATTTTGGAGCCAACTTTGTACAGAAGTATTTCCCTGCATTTGATTGTATGAAATTTTTACGCCATACAATATCCCCTTGATCATAGACACGATTTGATCTACCTTTATTATAATAATTTGCATTTTTATTATATGCATCCCATAAATTTCCTTCACTAATATTTTTGCTATTTGAATATGTAATTTTACTTATTAAACTCGGTTCTAATTCAAATTTTATCCAAAAATCTATTCCAAAAATTAAGTCTTGTTGTAAACCTTGTAAAACATAAAAATCTACATGTTTTATTTGATTGTCACATTTTACCTCTAAATTTATTTTACCAAGTATTTTTATATTTTTACCATTTGCTAACGAGATACTTTCATGGGTTTTTATAATTTTGTAATCTCTTTGTAAAAAATAATCAAATGTTTTTTCATTGATTGCAGAAATAGATGCACCTGAATCTAGTAAACCTGTAAAATTTTTGTTCTCAATATTTACTGTTAAAAATGGTCTTTTATCAAATTGTTTTGCAAAAATGAGTGGTGCAATTTGATAATTTTTATTAAAAATTTGAATGAAATTAAGCCAGCTCTTCATTTCTGATTTTTGTGTTTGTACTGAAGGCCGACTATCTACAAGTTTTTTGAATTACTATTGTATGTCGTATTTGTTCTGTTTTGTATATTTATATTTCTGTTCATTTTTGTTTTGTCTATATAATCACTCTTTTTATTTTTAACAAAACAATCTTTTTGTACATGTCCTGTACGCTTACATGAGTAACAGATTACTGTGTGTTTTTTAAAATTTCCATTTTTTATAAAACAATTTCTTTCCACATGTCCTCTTTTATTACAAAAGTAGCATACTATATTATTTGTGAAACTTCTACATTTATTTTGTATGTAATCTAATTTTCTATTTTTAGTCCAACAATCTATTTCATCATGTCCTAATTTATTACAAAAATTGCATTTTTGCATTACATTTTTCTCTTTTATGTCATTCATTACATTTAAATTTTTACATTCATTAAATTTTATAAATGATTCAAACTTGCTACATATTGTAGATAATTCCTCTGTATTTTTAATTTCAGATGTTGTCAGTAAAGTTGCATATTTTTCTGACAATCCATGAATTATTATGTCCATAAGTTCCTTATCATGCATTCTTTTATTTAATAAATTATTTTTTGATTTTACCTTTAAAATATAAACAGATGCATTATCATGACCTTGTACCATATTTAAAATTTCTAACTTAAGATTCCTTTGAAAATCATATTTTTCAAATTGTTGTAAGAATTTGGTTTTAAAAATTTTCCAATCAAATTCACAGTTAATTGCTCTGTACCAAGTCAACGGAAAATCTGTTAAAAATATAGGCATACACTCTACCAAATAATCTAATTTTAATTTGTAGACTTTGGCTAATTCTTCTAACCTTATTATAAATTCATTTGGTTCACTTTCACCATTAAAAGATATTTTTAATTTGAGAGGATCAAAATTTATGGACTCCATTGTGTTACTTTCTAAATCCTTTTTATTATTTATTTTTTTAGATTTCGTCATTTGCTGTATATTTTCAATTTATGCAATTAAAAAAAATCATTTCATTGAAAAAATTTTTTTTATACAAATGAAATATAACACCATCTATATATATTTATCTAAACTGATTTGAAACAAACTGGTTCATATCCATTCTTCATTCTCCCGCGACGTTCGATTTTTGAATTTCCATTCTTCTGAACGTAGGTAGGTAATTTGAATTCTCTTGCCTTCAATATTTTCAAAACAGCCGTTCAATATTTTCAAAACCGCCTTTTAAAATATGCAATTTCTTGTTTTAAATTGTATAAGTTGATGCCTTCAATAGCTTTTAAACGTGTTGATGCTTTCACAACCATAAATCTGTCCAATTTTAATCATTTCATATATTGTATTGTTTTCAATGTCATTTATTGGAATCGAATGTCATTTGTTTTTGTTTGTGAAAAATTTTCTTCATAGGAATTTCATGTACAAATTTTTTCTTTTACGTTGGGCGCCAAAATGTGAGGGTTTTCCTCTGTCCTACTGATTGACACAATTAATAATTAACAGCCACTTTAATATGTTTATTTTTATTCCTTTCACAATGTATACACAATAAACCACAGCACAATATTAATTATAACAAAATTCACATGCTTCTGGCTCTCACGCCAGGCAAGCTTCTCCCCTCTTTCTGCCTTCCTTTGTTTTCCTTTTCATTCAAATTCAAATCTCATGTTCCATTTTACCTAACAAACAAATCCATCTCGTTACAAAGTGCTAGGGAAAATCTAGCAAGGCAAGTTAAAAGAAAACTGGAAATACGAGTAGATGGACTAACTTGCTTTAAAGGATGGAAAAAAACTTGGAGCAAATCTTTAATCTAATTTGATAAGATATTCAAGACATTCAAGGTTCAGATTGCATTTATTTCTACTATGAGGCACTTACAAGTTCGAGCTTACGAATGCATGTGTACTCACGAAATCTAATCTAATCTAATCTAAGTTGCAAATATATGTAACATTAAAGATTCACATGATATGCATTTTTACTAGCAGACACGTATAAGTTCGCGTTTAAACATGCCGCATGTGGACCTACAATTTAAAAACCCGAATCTCAAATGAACATACACTCTGCAACTCCTGCCGACCTTCTCTGAAACAGGGGGGACATTGGCAAAGTGAACCATTTTCTATAGCATGGGTGGTCAGCCGCATACTAATCTATAAGTCAAGGAACATACACAACAAATTACATTTTTTAAATCAATAAATAATAATATATATGGGCATCAAAAACCAAACAGAAAACAAATTTAAAATTTAAAAAACCCTAGATGCCAACAGTATACAGATCAACCGCTATTTCTTTCTGTCCCTTCATACTTCTTTTTTTTCCTCCAGAGTCATGACCTTTTTTATATAGGCTCTCCTTTTATTATACGCAACGCAAAACGCAACTAAGCTACACATATAGTGTAACTTCTTGCCGCGCTATCCCCGAAGGAGTCGCATGTGGCGAGTTGAACCTATTTATTTTTACAGGTAAGGGGGCCGGCCTTACGCCAACCACTTCAGTTGAAGTGGAGGTTTCCCAGCTCCCGAGAGTGCTGGTACTCATTTCTTGTGAAGGCTGAGTAAACCTTGCCGGTGTTTTATTTTGGGGTTTCAAATAAACACCGAAACGGGAAATCATTTCTGACACCCTTGGTGGGATTCGAACCCGAGCTTTCGGCATGGAATGCAAGCACTCTACCACCTGAGCTATCGACCGGACATTATGACTCTGGATATTCCATTCCTTCCCAATTTCGGAAATTTGGTCCATCCATACCTTTCTCGGTCTTCCTCTACCACGACATCCTTCTATTCTTGCAGCATTTACTCTCTTCGTCAGTCTTTCATCATTCATTAAAAATAATTATTATAATTTACGAAATATTAAGTAATAACGTCTACATGATATTAGGGCACAGTTCTGTAATGTCTCACACCTCAAGGGTCAAATTTTAAAATCAAATAAAGTACCTACACAAAAAAGGTTCACGATAATTTAAATTTTACTCTGAAAAATTACAAAAGTCTTGAGCTAAAACAAAGCCTTCAGATAAATGCCGGTAGTTATTTATGAAGATTAGCTCATTATTTTAGCATTGCCAATCTATGGAAAATTTTGAATTATCCCCGATGGAGGTTTCTCCATTCAGACTGCGCAATCAATCGAGATAACCTCCTTAATTTTTATAATAAGGGGCTTTTAGCGAAAAAAAACCTATCGACGAAAATAATCCCACCTTAAGGCTTGATTGATGGTTTTATTTTATCGTTCAGTGGCATCCTGGGTAAATCATTAACTAACCGCCAAAGAAAAATATTGGTTCAGAAAAATACTCTTTCACGTTATATACTAAAGGATTTTCCAATTTGTTTCCAACTCTTTACGAGACTTTGGCTACCCTTAGCGGAATTGCTATTTCTTTTAATTGGCAGATAAAAATATTCCTTATAGATTGAAATGTGACTGAAACCAGCCATACTGTAAAAAATATTACACTATTTAATGGATGGTCGGCAAGAGTTGTATTCATTCAGATTTGAGTTTTTAAGGTGTTAGTTCACATGCAGCATGTGTAAGCGCAAACTCACCTACCAGTCTTTGCTTGTGGGCACGCAATTAATATGAATCCTGAATGTAATATATCTTTGCAACTTATGTTATAGATTACATTCCCCGATGAAAATGACAAAATTAATTTCCTGTTTTCATACTGTAACTGTAACTGTAACTCTGTCGCTATTCCGCTAGGGGTGGCCAGAGCCTCTGCAGAGCTGCCTCTGAACCTTCAATATATTTTGTGGATCTCAGCTCTTTTTTGTCTGAAAATTTAATTATTTTGTTTTTTCTTTTTACTTACTTTTCTGTTAGTTTAATTTCCGTCATTTAAAGAACATCAACTAATTTCACAAAACTATCCAAGTAAAAAATATTTGTAATTACTAAATACATAATATGCTCTATTTTCCATATTCTGTAATTCTGTCACCATACGACAAGGGGTGGCCAGAGCCTCGGCAGACTTGCCTCAATTTTGTTCTCTCCTTGCACACCTCTGTAAATTATTCATATCACGTTTCCCCTTATTCATACATATTCTTATTTTACATTAACTCTGATAAAGCCTTATTTTTCTTGGCCTTCTTTTTCCTTTCATATTTTCATTGTACAAAGGATACAATCTAATTCATTATATATGTGTATACTTTTAATTAGTCATCCATTCCTTGTACATGTCGAAATAATAAATGATTAAATACTATATAGGCATATAGAATAAACCTACCATTTAATTTACTACTTAACAACTTAATGTAGCATTCTTTTAAATATCTTCACTGAAAAATCATTTCATACATTAATAAAGCCTTTGTTCATTTAATACTTTCTTGTATATAAAGCTTTAATGAGATTCTACCAGGCTATAAAAACAACAATTTGAAGCCCTAACTTCTCGACTTATTAAATTTTATACTTGCAATGCTTACCTGTAAGAAATTCAGCAACTCCAGGTATACTAAACAAATAAAAAATTCAAACAAAAATCTCAAAGCGTCCTTCAGTTATTATTCTTTCATATTGTGATCTACGACACTCAAGAGTAAATAATTACAATATTTTACTAGACAACAAGCCGGCGTTAAAAAAAAGACAAAACAAACAATGGGTTATTACACAAAAATGAAGTCGCGATAATATTGCTTTCAAGTTGCGCGGAGCTCGCAGGATGTCTTGACCCCTCGACGGACGGGCTCTAACTGTTGCTTGATACTGGGAGAGGGAGGATTCCCCCTTCCCCAGAGATTTCCTCACCCCTTCCGCCCTTCCCTTGCCCCTCTAGGAGCCCTCCCACGCACCCCCAAACCCACCTCCCCCTCCTCCAAACTACCCCCTCTTCATACAGTTTACCCAACTAATGACCGATCCATTTTTCCTACCGATTTGCATCTCACCGAGTTTTTTTATCGCGATAATTTTTGAGCTGAACATATTTGTTGACGGCTTGAAGATTTTAAGCGAATAAATCATTTGTAAAATAAGGTTTATTTCGCTTCATAAAGAATAATTAAAGTAACACACGTGATTCAGAGTAACATATTTTTTTTCTTGAAACCAGTACGATATTGACAGAGGGATTTTTTCTTTATCACAATGGGTGGTCAGGCTCGTACCAACCTATACGTTGAAGAAACAAAAGTACAAGTGTTTGCTTAATTAAATAAAAACAGCCAACATTGTTTATTTTTTAATTTGTTTATCAATTAAATTAGAAAATTACACAATTTTTCCTGGTCCGTGTATTAAGTATTTATAAAAAAATGTTTCACAGCATTTATTAATATGGTTTTATTACCTCTAAACATGCACTATAAATTAATAATGTATCGCGGTAAATTATTCATTTTTGAAAAATACTGTTTACTAACCCTCTGGGGTGCTTTTTAAAATAATATTCAAGGTCATTTACTCTGAGTAGATGACTTTGACCACCCATTTTGGGTATGGCATTACTTAAGAGGTCGCTCACAAAAATTTGTCCGTAGTTTTTAAAAATATGTTTCTTATACTTTATGGCCTTAATAAAGGAGTGACATTAAAAAAATAATCAAGCGTTTCTATTGATTTTTTATCTAAATTATAAAGTTTAAAAAAAAAACATACAACTTATTAAAAAAATATTTCTTTCTTTATAATTATACAATTTCTAGAAAATTTTACAATGAAACTGTAAACTGTAACTCTGTCGCCATTCCGCTAGGGGTGGCCAAAGCCTCTGCAGAGTTTCCTCCATTTTTTCCTATCCTGACATACCTCTTTCAATTCCTTCATATTCATCACCTTTTTCATGCATTTTCTTCTTTTACGCTCACTTTGTATATCCCATTCTTTCACAATCTCCTCAATCTGATCACTCCATACTTTTCTCGGTCGTCCCTTCCCTCTTTTTCCTTTCACACTTTCTTTGTATACATTTGACTTTGTATACTTTGTCAACAATTAAGTTTAGGTAATATGAGCCGTTTTCGAGATGATATGAAAAAACTGAAACTAATTAATGTATTTAATTCTTGAAAGCAGCAGAACAGCCATGAAACTTTTTTCTTGAAAAAAAAAACAAATAGGAAACGGTTGCCACGTCATTGGTCTATCATATCCTTTTCAATAGACCCCATTGGTACATAGGTACTATATCTACAGTCCCCACACACAATGTCCGAGCTCCGGCCACAGTAAGGCCGCGGGCGATCACTTGGCGGTCGCTGGATCTTTCCAATCAACTCGAGTGCACGCTCGCCTCTCGTCGAATGAAAAATAAACTTTGCCGTCAGCGTGACGAAGTGGACTGTATCGAGTGACGTAGAGTAAACTTAGTTCTATATCATATGACGTAGAGGAGGCTTAATCATCCAAAGCGTAACCTAACGCCATTAATGCTAACGCTACACATATAGGCAAACTTCATGTCGTGTTTCTCCCGAAATGATCGGATTTATTTTTGCAGGTAAGGGGACAGGCCTTACGCCATCTACTTCAATTGAAGGGGGGTTTCCTAGCTCACTCATTGCTTATACTCATTTCTTGTGAAGGTTGAGTAAACCTTCCCATTGTTTTATTTTGGGTTTAAAATAAACACCGGAAATCATTTCTGACAACCTCGGTGTTTTGGGGTCAAGGGTTTTGAATGTCGAGTGTGGAACCTATTATTTTTACAGGCAAGGAGGCCGGCCTTACGCCGACTACTTATTTTGTAGTGGGGGTTTACCAGCTTCCGAGGGGGCTGATACTCATTTCTAGTGAAGGTTGAGTAAACTTTGCCAGTATTTTATTTTGAATTTGAAATAAACAACGAAACGGGAAATAATTTCTGACAACCTTGGTGGGATTCGAGCCCGGGCTCTCGGGCATGGATTGCAAGCACTTTACCGACTGAGCTATCGAGAAGATTATAACCTACGTTCAAATAAAAAGTATACATCCTTTCCGGTAGTGTGATGAAGTGGATTATATCGATTGATGTAGAGTAAACTTTGTTCTACATAATATGATTAAGATAGTATCAAATCATCCACACCGTCCAAATGTTAATATATCTTTGCAACTTACATAATAGATTATTATAGTTTATGGTAAGGTAGAATCTATTCTCTACAGCGTGACGCAGTGGAAGTTTTATCCTCAATAACGTGACGAAGAGTACGCTCTGTTCTAGGCATGTTCTACGGCGTAGACTGGGTTCTATCTTTTACAGCTCGACGTAAAGTGAGCCGAGTTCTCTACGGCCGCGGCGTAGCACAATAAATACTTGCCTCTACGGTGGAGGCAATCTGGCTCATAACGACAAGTCTAATGGAGAAATCGTGACATTGAGAAAAAATAAAACATACTTGTCTACTTTTATTGTTTTTTCCCCAATAAGTTGTCTCAAGTATATTTTTCCCTTATAACTTAAGATTCACCTAAAAAAAACGCAACTAAGCTACACATATAGTGTAACTTCTTGCCTGCATTATCCTCGAAGGGGTCGCATGTGGCGATTCGGGACCTATTTATTTTTACGGGTAAGAGGGCCGGCCTCACACCAACCACTTTTATTTGAAGTGGGGGTTTCCGAGCTCCCGGGGGAGCTGGTTCTCATTTCTTGTGAAGGCTGAGTAGACCTTGAGATCGAACCCTTGCTCTCGGCATGTAATGCAAGCATTCTACCAATTGAGCTATCGACCTTTTTACGAGCTTGGTTTTCGTCGCTACAAAGCGCCAATTCTCAAGCAAGACCCAGTTGCAGTACATAAGGGTGGATGGACCTTTGCTGGCCGGTCAATGGTAATGGTTTATGAATTTTGCAACCCAGCGAAGAGCAAATTTGGAAATATAAATTGTATATTTTTTGTGCTCCGCCGTGATCCGAATCCACAACCTTCCATTTACGAGTCCGAAGTGTTACCATTGGACTACGGGCCGGTCCAAGAATTTAGTTGAAATAAGACATTATTTATCAAATTACTTTTAAACGGAATTTGACCGGTCTGTAGTCTAGTGGTTAACACTTCTGACAATAGAAGGTTGTGGATTCGAATCCCGGTGGAGCACAAAAAAAAACCATTTATATTTTCAAATATGCCATTCGCTGGGTTGAAAAATTCATTAAAACCTTTACCAAAGACCAGTCACTAAAAGTCCATCCAGCCTTACAGTAACACATTGCGTCAGCTGTATAAGAAAGTTTTTACTCTCTTTTTGGAAAATAAATCTTAATTTCTAACCTTTTCAAATGCATTTTTTTCTTTTGCTCAGTTTGACCACTAATTTTATCTAATCTAAGTTGCAAAGATATGTTACATTGGAGATTCACATTACATGCATTCCCACAACCAGACACGTACAAGTTCGCGCTTGCACGTGCCTCATGTGAGCCTACAACATAAAAACCAATCTTAAATGGACATACACCCTGCAACTCTTGCCGTCCTTCCCTGTAACAGGGGTGACATTGGCAAAGTGAACCATTTTTACAGCATGGGTGGTCAGCCGCATACCAACCTATAAGTCAAGGAACATACACGACAAATTACATTTTTTAAATCAATAAATAATAATATACATGGACATCAAAAACTTAAAACATAAAACGAATTTCATTTTAATAAACCCTAGCCGCCAACATTACAGATCAACCGCCATTTCTTTCTGTCCTTACATACTTCTTTCATTTCCTCCAGAGTCATAACCTTCTTCATGCAGGCTCTTCTTTCCACAGTGGTATTTAATACATTTTTGTTAATCAAATACTTTTTTGACTCCATCAAAAAAAATCAACTGGTCCGTAGTCTAGTGGTTAGAGCCTTGGACTCATAAATGGAAGGTTGTGGATTCAAATCCCGGCAGAGCGCAAAAAATATACTATTGATTTTTTCAAACATACTCTTCGCTAAGTAAAAACATCATATACTTTAACCAAAGACCAGTCACCGAAGGTCCATCCAGCCTTACAGCAATTGGGTCTTTCTTGAAAATAAGGGGTTTCTTCAGGGCTTGTACTTAGACTAAGTACAAGCCCTGAAGAAGTCAGTCGTATGTTACTGATGAAACGTAGCAACATTCCAAAAATAATAAAGCAGCCTACAAAATAATTATTGAACATGGTCTACAAGCCCGGAAAGATGGATTCTACATCCTTACCATCATCATCATCTGAAGCCGGCCATGAAAGCCTAAAAACACTTATTATCCTAATATTATTATTTCAAAGTATGCAAAGGATTTTCATATTTGTATAATCTATAATCTTTAATCTATAATCTAAGTTGCAAGGATATATTCATTTAAAGCTCTCAGATGTATGCCCACAAACCAACAAGTGTAGTTCGCGCTTACAAATGCTGAATGTGTACTTACAAATAAAATCCAAACCTCAAATGAACATAAGCCCCACAACTTTTGCCGACCTTCCCTGAAACAGGGGTGACATTGGCAAAGTGAACCATTTTTTACAGTATGGGTGGTCCGCCTCATACCAACCTATAAGTCAAGGAATAAGGAATAAGGAAGTTAAATTTCAGTTAAAATTTATTTAGCTTATATTACCACAGATTTCAATCAACATACATTAAAATTACATCCTATAATAACATACTATCACATTAAAACAACATGAATTGGCGCTCCGAAATTCCAATGAGAAATTTGTTTAACATACATGAGCTACCATTGAATATTTGCTTTTTGACTGTTTCTTAGAACAAATATATCTTGGTCTTAAATTCTGAAATTTACCAAGATATGTATATTCATTGCCTAAAATAATATTTTCAAAGCGAAAACAGTAATTAACATTTAAAAATTATCTTAACTGAGTAGGTATGCAGTATTTGTTTTGAATAAAATTAAAAAGCTTTGCGTCAGCACGTGGGTAGTAATTGGCCAAAAATAATTAGTGCACAGACAGCTGGTCCATGGACAAATTGGTCAAACTACAGTTCATCTACACGACATTTCGATCACATACAATTTAGGTTCACAGGCAGCGTCCTCTCCAAAAAACCTTCGTATTGTTATGATTGTTGTGTTCTAATAGTCTCCAAATAAAACACTGGGATTCTTTTAGGATATTTATTTTACAGTTAGATTTATTTTTACTTTTAATTTTGCAATTTACATTTATTTATTTCACAGATAGTTTGTGTTCACTTATGCTGTTAGTCTTCACAGATAGAATGTGGCAAGAGAACTATGCTCCTGCAAGCTGTTCGCGGCTTATGTACCCCAGCGATAGAAGCTCCTAAAGGTGAATTTTGCCAGAAGCTTCTCATAGCACATAATTATAACAATCTAGTGAGTTCTCTATGTACACAACAATCATTAATCCTACCCACAAATATTATACTGTTACGATTTTAGGGTTCAAAAGTCTTTCAATTAAAAATACTGGTCTTCTTATACAGTTGTTTATTTTACACTTTTAATAATTTATTTTCACAAAGATAGTCTCGACTATTCCATTACACTTGGTTTCTGTTCACTGGTTAAGTTAGTTCAATGTAGTTGTAAAGCTCGTAGGATACTCGCTCTGCAAGCAACTTGTATCCTTTTTATACTCTTCAAAACAGTACAATCTAGATCTATATTCACTAGACAGTTCCAGAAAGGCGTAGTAATCATTATTTCTCGATGCTTCAAGTATTTTATTAAATTATTCCTACCCACACAATACAATACATAATTCCTATAACTATAACTAATACCTACTTATTTTAAATATTTATATTTCATATTTACATAACAATACAGAATTCCTATCAGCTATAACTAATACATATACCTATCTTAATATTTATATTGCATATACTATTTACATAACAGTATTTTCTGTATTCGTAATTATTTTTTGTTTTATGCAATATCTCAATCTCTCTATCAATAGTCTGTGGACTTATATTGTAACCTGTATGTCGTTGACTAAAAAATCGTGTGGAAGAACATTTGTATGTCTGATTTTTCCATGGCCAGCTCGTTTGTGGACGGTTTGTCTGTGACCGATTTGTCTTGAAACTAATGGACCTTACTTAAAAATTGTCGTTCTCTATGGCAATCGCTGAACAAGCTTGTGAGGTGTGATTCACACAAAATCAACGCTCACCAAATAAATTGTTTTATTATTTAGTATTTACAGAAAGATAATATGATATTATTTTACTTCAGCGCATCTTCTGTTGAGATACAATGATACAACAATAATCCCGCGTTATCCGCCAACATAAATTTTCATCCCTTGTCACGGGCAAAGCCTGTTTGGACATAATACACATGTAACAACCCTTACGGCTCTCGCAGTACAAAAAAGCTCAAAGGCCGGACAACGAATGTGACAAATTTAATGATCTGCCGAAGAGAGGACCACTAATGTACAACTGATATGGAAACACAGTCGACTCGAGATAAGAATGATTTGAAATACGATGTATCTGATCTAATCTTATCACGTTGCAAAGACATATTAACATTTACAGTTCATATTAAATGCACGTCCACAAACAAACACAAATAAGTTCTCGCTTACACATGCTGCATGCGTACTTAAAAATTAAAGCCCCAAATCACAAATCAACACAAACCCTGAAAAATTTGCCACTCTTCGATTGAAACAGGGAGAGTAAACCAATCGTGATATAAAACCACTTTTTAAAGCATATATGCTGTAAAAAGTGGTTTTACATTATAATGTAGGAGAAACATTCAAATCAAGCTTTTTTGTATTGCAAGAATGTATACAGATTCATTTTTGACTGTCCTCAAAATGATGGCATATTCTGATAGAACCTTTTTACTTCTAAAAGTGAGCTGCACGATCTTGAGCCAACCTCTCCACTGAAAGCATTTTGCAATTTTTCAGTAGTTTTCAGTTTTACAGTAGATAAAACATGTCATCAAAAAAATTAAATAATGTCACCAATGTCACCCCTGTTTCAGGGAAGGTCGACAAAAGTTGTGGGGCTTATGTTCATTTGAGGTTTGGATGTTATTTGTTAGTACGCATTCAGCATTTGTAAGCGCGAACTACACGTGTTGGTTTGTTCACATAATACAAAAATACATCTGAGAGCTTTAAATGAATATATCCTTGCAACTTAGATTATAGATTATAGATGTATTATGGCTTAAACTAAATGCTATAGACCTTGAAAAAATATATTTGTTTACAATATTTTTAAATAAACTGCTTATTTTTTTGGTGCCATTTTTATCGAAGATCGACAATCATCAAAGCTATTTTTACTTCTTATTTATTTACTACTTCGGATTCTGCGACACAAAACAGCATTTTATAACAATATTTTTTTCATAAAATCATCGTTACAAACTGAAGAAAATTGTAATTTTCATTCAAAAACGTTTTTCATGATTTTTCTTTTATTTCCACGAAAAAAAACTTTTCCAGCCTTCAATTTAAAATTTGGCTCGGGATTAAGTCCCTATAGCAAAGCATGTATGTACTTATATGTAGGAATTGTCAACAGGTTCCTCTATACCCGAGAGGTCATACGGTACCCCAAGTATAAAGCCTTACGTGTAAACTCAACAAAAGCGTTTTTTTATTTTCTAAAAAATGTTTTGTAACCAATAAGAGCTCCTCTAGTGAGCGTTTTGGTTGGCATAATTTTTTTGCTGAAACGATTTGCTGAGTTAGAATGTAAAGTTAAATACTTGGGTTACAAGCAGTGGGTTGCGTGCGCAGCTATCGACTGGTATCCGAGATGGTAGTGGTTTGAATCCCACACACACATACTATGATGAAAGCCTTCGTATGTATGTAGGCACCTCTACTAATACATGTAAACATGTACGCGAGAAGCTGCAATGGTGGTAAAATTTCTGTATATTTTGTTTTAAATCAAAAAAATATAAAATAGACCTCGCAGATTTTTTTCAATGGTATTCTTTGACTTATAGGTTGGTATGAGGCTGACCACCCATACTGTAAAAAATGATACACTTTGCCAATGTCACCCCTGTTTCAGGGAAGGTCGGCAAGAGTAGCAGGGCTTATGTTCATTTGAGATTGGGTTTTTTATACTGTAGGTCCACATGCGGCATGTGTGAGCGCGAAATTATGCGTGTCTGCTTGTCTGCATTTAATATGAATCTCAAATGATACATATCTTTGCAGCATAGATTTAGATTTTAGATTTAGTATAATGTGGTTAACTAAATAGGCTGGTATGAGGGTGACCACTCATGCTGTAAAAAAATGGTTCACCTTTGCTTATGTTCATTTGAGGTTTGATTTTTAGTTTGCAAGTAGGTACACATGCAGTATTTGCAATTTGTACACGCAGTTTGTGGGCATGCATTTACCTAATATGAATTTTAAATGTTAATATATCTTTGCAACTTAGATTATAGGTAATAGAAGCCGAAGATTCCCGTAAAGATTCCTTGACTTATAAGTTGGTATGAGGCTGAGCACCCATACTGTACAAAATGGTTCACTTTGTCAATGCCACCCCTATTTGAGGGAAGATCAGCCAAAGTTGTGTTGCTTATGTTTATTTGAGGTTTGGTTTTTGAGTTATAAGTACCTACATACACATGCAGCATTTGTAAGCGCGAACTTAATCGGGTCTGTTTGTGGGCATGCATTTTCAATGAATAGTCATTTTTTGTGTAATTTATTAAGATTTAACAATCTAGCAATATAATTCCTACCAGCATGTTGATAGCTGTGAGGGTGCACTGTAATTAGGGTAACCTGTTGTGCACAATAAAAAATAAATATAAATCTTTGCAGTAATGTGCTGTTCTGTCATGTGTCGTTCTGGCATGTGTCATTAAGTCTATTATCTTTAATCTAAGTTACAAAGATATATTAATATTTAAAGCTCATATCAAATGCATGCCCACAAACAAATACGTGTACTTCGCGCTTGCAAATGCTTAATGTGTACTTACGAGTACCTACACATGTGTGTACTTGTACAAATAAAATCTAAACCTCAAATGAACATAAACCCTACAACTTTTGCCGACCTTCTCTGACACAGGGGTGACATTGGCAAAGTGAACCATTTTTTACATTATGGGTGGCCACTGGTCAGCCTCATACCAGCCTATAAGTCAAGGAATATGTCGTTTTGTCACTGTGCCGTTCTAGGTACCTGTCCCCACGTTTGTTATTATAAGAAAAAACAGACATAAGCCATACATCATCATCATCATCATCATTGGCACGACAACCCGGGGTGGGTCTTGGCCTCCCTCAGCAACCGCTGCCAGCGCTGTCTATCCAACGTCTTCCTCCTCCAGTCCCACATTCCCACTGCACGGCAATCCGCCACCACTCCATCCAGCCATCTTGAACGTGGTCTTCCCACTGTCCGGCGTTTCTCCGGGTTCGTCATTACAATCGTCTTCTCCAGGCTCCGATGGTCCATTCGCTGAATGTGCCCCAGCCAATGCAGTCTGTTGACCTTTATTGAGCGGACCACATCAGCGTCCTGGTACAGCTTATACAATTCGGAGTTATATTATCTTCTTCGCCATATGTTTCCGTCCTTTATCGGACCATAAATACGTCGAAGTATTTTCCTTTAAAAGACGTTGAGGGAGCATTGGTCGATGAGCCATACATGTATTTTATATTGATCTTTGCTTTGTATAAAAGAAAATTAAACAGCCATACATGCGCAGCAATATCACCGCCATTAGTGCTGTCCATTAAATAAGCTCTTAAAAAGGCAGACACATTTCAATTAGTAGTCAGCCTCATGGCTTGAAAGTCATGACGTAGACGACCCTGAATTTCCAGTCGTAGCACTTCATTAAATCTTTAAGCGTGTGTAATGGAATTAAAAAAGTGATTTAATCGCATGTACTGTACGCTCATTCAAAGCTATAATTAAACAAGCGTGACATTTTTTTTGTTTTGTAAAATTACATTAGGAAATACCGGCAGCAAGGTGTACTCGGCTTTCACAAGAAATAAGTACCAGCTCCCTGGGTAGCTGGAAAACCACCACTTCAACTGAAGTGTTGGCGTAAGCTCGGCCCACGTACCTACCTGTAAAAATAAATAGGTTCCACTTGCAATATACGACCTATTTGGGAAGAATGCGGCAAGAACCTAGAGACGGGTATATTCTTTCTGAAACAGGAGTCGGCAACCTTTTGAGTCGGAAGAGCCGACATTGACAATTTACAAAGTTTAAAGAGTGTAGAGAGCCGCAAATATTTTATTGCCAAACAATAAATAGCGTCGACGGGGGGAGGGGGAGGAATAGAATCGGTGCCTAATCCTCGTTAATCGATTCTTTAAGATTTTTGTGTTTTACGATCAGTACCTATCCTTAGTACGAGTTTCAAAACCTGAGTAAAGTAAAGTTTACGAAAAGTATTAAAGAGTGATTTTCCCCAAAATCTGCCGTTTTTGTTTCTTACACTTAATGGTCTTAGCAAAAGAGTTACAGTGATGACGAAAATCAAGTAAAAACAAACAAAAACGGCTGATTTTGGGGAAAATTACTCTTTAATACTTCCCGCAAACTTTACTTTACGCAAGTTTTGCAACTCGTACTAAGGGTACTGGAGTGTTTTTTTTTTAAATTAATTTTAATGCAACTTCACACCCAAAGAGCCGCTTGCGAACCGCAGGTTGCCGACCCTTGTTCTAAAACAATCTCTTAACTTATAGTTTGGTATGAGGCTGACCACCCATGCTGTAAAAAATAGTTCACTTTGCCAATGTCACGCCTGTTTCAAATTTAAAATGTTAAAATATCTTTACAACTTAAATTATAGATTATTATTATATAGATTATAGATCCGTCCAATGAAAGGCAACTTTTTTACTTACTTCTTGCCCTCTCCTATGACGGACATTTGGGAATCCCCAACTTTCACTAGAACCCTCGACACCCCTCCCCCCTGCCTAGCCTACGGTCCACAGATTATCTATTCATGAGCCTCGGCTGATCCCACTTCCTCTCGCATCCCTCGAGGCTTCCCATGCCCGTGAGTCTAAGCTCTCCCCAAAACACCCATCGCATTTTGCTCCTTTGAACTCTGCACGCAATACAATAATGACTTACGTTTTGTGGCAAGTCAAACACCGGCAAATGAATCAAACTTAAGCTCTCCAGGGGACTGAAACCCTCACTTCAAGTGAAGGGGTTGTCGTAAAGCCAGTCACCTTCCTAGTGAAAATAAATAGGTTCTACACGCAAGGGGTGTAGAACCTATTTATTTTCGAACCTATTTTTAAAGGGTGGCCAAATTGACGTAATCTACACGGACTACTCAAAGGCCTTTGACAGGGTAAGCCATAGCATATTATTGGATAAACTACAAACACTTGGCGTGCATGGGAATCTGCTGCGGTGGTTTGCATCATACCTGATAAAAAGATCTCAAGCGGTTGTTGTTGGTGGCTGCAAGTCGGACCTCTTTAGTATTCCGTCTGGTGTCCCCCAGGGCTCTCACCTCGGACCGCTTCTTTACAATGTATATGTCTATGACATTGAACAGTGTTTTAATTTTACAAAATGTTTATTATATGCTGATGATACTAAAATTTACTTAGGAATTAATAGCATTCAGGACTGCATGAAGCTGCAGGATAATTTGGACAACCTTACACATTATTGTATTAAAAACAAATCAGATCTTAATGTATCTAAGTGCCATAAGATATCTCTTACCCGCAAGACAGACCCCTTAAAGTTTAATTATCAACTCAAGGGTGAATACCTTGACACTGTGACTGGGGTGAGGGACCTTGGTGTTTTTATGGATGCTAAATTAATCTTTGATGCCCATATTTCCTCTACCACCGTTAAATCTTACAAAATGCTGGGATTTATTTTAAGGACCTGTGAGCCCTTCAGGGGTTCTAATGCCGTTAAGATGGCCTATTGCGCGTATGTTCGCAGTAGGCTTGAATTCGCTTCACCTATTTGGAATCCACAGTACAGTGTTTATAAGGAACAAATAGAAGCTATACAAAATAAATTTCTAAAGCATCTAAATTACAGGGAACATTTAACTTTTAATAATTATCATGATGCTTGCCGTCATCACGGTTTTATGTCCCTAGAAGCCCGTCGAACGCTATTAGATATGGCTTTTCTGTACGATATAGTACACGGCCATATTGACTCCACCGTTCTTTGTGAGGGGCTCATTTTGCGTGTACCTACCAGGCGCACTAGGTTAAATTCCCTTTTTTATACGGGAGCGCACACTACAAATTATGCCAGGAACTCGACTTTAACGAGAGCTATGTTTTGTTATAACTCAAATTTTTATCACCTGAACATTTTTTGTTTGTCCAAAAACGCATTTCTTCAAGGGGTGCGGATGTACTACTTGAGAAAATGCTAAACTGATTGAATGGCATCCTCTTCCCCTTCCATCGTCCTTTCTATCCTATTTTCCCAAATCGTCTCTGATAAAAACCTCCGCATTCTTATTTTTTTCTTTTGTTCTTTTCGTTTCCTGTTACATTTGCTGTAGACAAACTTTTATTGTAATTATTTTTACTTAAGAAAACTATTATTGGCCTTATATGTATTTATTATAAATCTTTACTTGTTTTATGTGTATGTGCTGTTGTTTTCTGTAATAAATATAAAAAAAAAAAAAAAAAAAAACATGTTGCGCGAATTTTCACTATAATGTGCAGCCTAACTCTTTTGCTGTTCCGCTATCAAAACCACCTATTCAGGCTCCGTGGATGCCCTGTGAATAAAAGTGTGCAAACTGTATTGGCTGTTCATATCCAGCAAATGAAGCGTCGGAGCATGATCAGATGCTTGTGATGACGGGCCCGCAAAAGAAAAGAAACTAGGCTGCACATAATAGTGCAACTTCATGTCAACGATTTGGTACACGTCGAGTTGTTTCTTCTTAGGTTGCCGTCGTTCATTGGGTAGTAAATACGAGTATGCCGAATAATTTTCCTTTCAAAGATGTTTTTAGAGAGCTTTCATAATGCTTGATCAATGTCCACGTTTCGAAGGCATATCGTCCCCTTTGTGCTTGTTTGTCTTTTATCTCACAGGGTAATTTCACATGAGTAATGTTTGAATATGTTACTTTATCAGTGTGTTTTAAGAAAACTGGAAATTTAATTTTAAAATATTTAAGACAACTCTCACACTAACGTGTTTTACGTTATTTTTTTCTTATCTCAGATTGTGTAGAATGTGATTTTTAAGACAATTTTATTGAAAGGTCATCTTTGAGATGACAGATAAGCCAAATAAGAACTGGGGGGACGGTATGTAAAGACAGATTTAATCAGTGTTATGTTGAGGATTATTTTTTTCAACTCCGTGACAGCAGTCGTGATTTAAAACCCAGCTAGCATAGTCTGCTCATTTAACTTTCATACAGAAAATAAAGTTTGCTGGACGAGTATAATAGCATTAATATCCATTTTAAGTTCATTATAAAACTTAGCTTGTATTCATTCTCACTAATAGCTTAAGTGCACTTAAAATGTAATTAACCCTAAGTTTTCTGTTATAAGTCACACAACTTTGATTAAGTCGTAAAATTAAGGGTCCAGAGATAATTTCTATAAATAATATTACGAGAGAGTTATAAAAGGACAAAGCTCTGTAAACTTTGGTTAAGTTCAGATGTGAACGCACCATGACGATAAGTTTTGTACTAAGTACAAGCTGTTCGTTCAGATGAAGTCAGTGTGCAAGTTATTTAGGACAGCTATTAAGTTGTCAGTATCTACTTCTAGGTTTAGTTCTTGCATAGTTACTTTATAAGTGATAAATCAAATATTTGTATGAAAATTTCTACATCTATGACTACAAATCATCTGTGTCTACGACTTTTGTTACAAAATTTGCAACAATAATTTTCCACCTTATTTACAATGAAAATCCCTTAACTTTTGGTACAGGTGAGAGGTTAAAGGTAAGTCACCCTTTGTAAACCTTTAATAACAATGAATTCAGTCATTCAAAAAACAATCAACTAATCAAGTATTTTATGAGATGATGATGATTTGATGATTTCTTTACGGCGCGCGCGGCGCTGTTTCATGATGTAGTCATTCTAAGGGCGCTTGCGCAAATGACGCCAGAATTTGATTGTCTTTAGTGCATTTTGGGACTTCTCCTGGTCCTCTATATCTCTTACATGATGAGGCAGGCGGTTCCAAGCCACAGGACCAGCAACTGCAAATGCACGCTCTCCAAACATTGTGTTAACTCTTCTTATTGGTTCTTCAATACGTAAAAGTAATTAACGTCTAAAAGTGTAATAAATCTTGAATTATATTATAATTTGTAAATATGTCAAACTAACGTTAACTACACAGTTAAAATTTATTTATCGGCTATTACACGAACCGTTAGAAGAGAACTTACATTATTCTCGACGTTTCGTTAGTGACGTAGCTAACGTCTTCAGGAGACACCCTCTCTGCACGACGACTGAGGATGACCTGATTTTTTCTGCTATAACAATTGTCACAAATCTCTTATAAACGGTTCGTGTAATATCCGATAAATAAATTTTTACTGTGTAATTATAATTATTGCAAATATGTCAAACGACCGTAATTCCAACCTAAACCTAACAAACGACCGTTAGTCCAGTTTTAATTTAACCTTCTCTTAAATCATTTTTCAATCTATCTTCTATTCCTACAAACTCCGTCTGAATTTCAGCAAGCAAAAAGAACCATGGCTTAAACCTTAAGTTATAACTTAGTAGAACGTAAGTCTCGAAGAACGAAAACCAAGAACTTGTAAAGTAAGCAACGAATGCGGGTGATTAGCATAATAAGCCACTTGCATCCTGCAGAGAAAAGGAGAATGCACCGCAAGGCAAGCCTTTGAAATGTATATCTTTGGAATAAAAGTGGGAAAGCGATTTGTCATCTAATCTAATCTAATCTAAGCTGCAAGGATATATATCATTTAAGATTTATATTAAATGCATGCTTCCGTGACCGTTCGGCTCCTTCGGCCCACAAAACACACTGTACACTTTGAGATTGTTTTTTATGTTATTTTAAAATAACATAACAACATGCCGCATGTGGACCTACAATATAAAAACCCAATCTCAAATGAACATAAGCCCTGCAACTCTTGCCGTCCTTCCCTGAAACAGGGGTGACATTGGCAAAGTGAACCATTTTTTACAGTATGGGTGGTCAGCCGCATACCAACCTATAAGTCAAGGAACATACATGACAAATTACATTTTTTTTAAATCAATAAATAACAATATATACATGGACATAAAAAACTAAATCATAAAACCAATTTTACTTTACCAAACCCCAGCCGCCAACATCACAGATCAACCGCCATTTATTTCTATCCTTACATACTTCTTTCATTTCCTCCAAAGTCATAACCTTCTTCATACAAGCTCTTCTTTTATTATGACTCTGGATATTCCATTCATTCGCAATTTCGAATATTTCGGATATCATGATGTTTTGTTTTTCTTTAAAATAAAGTCGTCAACAGAATGTTGTTGTATGAATGACTGGGACAGTCTAATTATTTATTGATTGGTAGATTTAAAAAAAATGTTATATATTAGAATATAATAATAGAGTTGACACAAACGTGGAAAACCTTATGTGACAATGGTTCCTTCATATTTTTGTAGTAGTTATTTTTTACAATCGTAAAACTATAATTGGCCTTCAATTTTGAAACTCACATCTTTTCTATGTAAAAATGTATGCTAGGTATGTATTTTTACTTCGTTTACCTAATGAAAAAACAAAAAATTACCAACCTATAAAAAAATATTTACGTACAAATTAAAATCCAAACCTCAAATGAACATAAGCCCTGCAACTTTTGCCGACCTTTCCTGAAACCAGGGTGGCATTGGCAAAAGTAAATCAATTTTTACAGTACGGAGGGTCAGCCTCATACCAACCTATCAGTTAAGGAACATACAACCCATTAAACAATATGTAAGCAAGCCATCATACGGATATTCACTAAACGTTTTTGTACAATTAATTTCAAAATCCACTAGGAAAAACTACCAATTTCTTTTGCATTTTCCAACATTGATCCAAACATCTCCTTCAAGTGCAGATCAAATTTTTGTTTTGAATAAAATATCGTTAATTCATAAATTTGACTTTCATGTGACCCATATTTTAAAGCAGTGTTACATTTCCTTTGGCAAGGCGTCTTGTATTTGAAATCTGAGGCCGGTGACAGTGATCCACCGACCGTCGCGTCAGTGCGTACGGTCCGTCCGATTATCCGCATCAACCGACCGTCAGTTTGTAATATTCGATACTCCGGAATGGTGCAGTTGAATGATTCATCAAAAATGGCACTTAGTACCGTAGAAGCTTAGCTGAAAAAAAGCAATACATTTATTTAAGAGAAGGTTAGAATTATTTACCAGATTGCTGCACAAAATCAACACAGTTTCATCTTTATTTTTAACATTTTTATTTCTAAGACGACGGCCTCATCTCCGCCATAAATTTGGGTACAATCTGTCGTTACCATGGATAATAAAAATGTAGTTTTTTTTTATTTAAAAGATGGAGCTTGCAGTATTTAAACCAGGTGTTGACACGTAAAAGGGTTTTGAGAGGTTTGGTTTTAATTTCTGACTACACATTCAGCATTTGTAAGCGCGTACTAACACGCATCTGTTTGTGATCATGCATTTAATATGAATCTTAAATGATTAGACATATAGAAGCAATCTGTATAGTGCATACTTCGTTAAAAAAATGTATTTTGGTACTTAGTGCATTTTTAAAACAATAATTTAATTGTCTTACAGTTTCAATGTAATAAATGATTTCCCATGCAGTTTATATTGACTACTATTTGAAAACAAAATCAGCTGATCGCGCACAGCCATATTTTATCGCTTTCTATCTATCTATGTGACCGCTAGATATGTAGACTTCTGGGTAAGCATTGCAACGTTTTTTCATTGTTTTTATAAACGGCAAGCGTGACTGATGTACGAACTTACAGTCGCAGGGTGACTGTAACCGGCCTAAGTAGGATTAAATCCGTACGTTCAAAAGATGTTCTTAAAATCTCTCGGCCACTTGTTTTACAATGCAATAGCAAAGAGCGTTCCCTTGAGCTGGCGTTTGTCTTCCAGCTGATCCCCGATGGAAATAGAGGCCATCAGTCCATGGACACATCATACTAAGCACTTAAGTCTTCTGTAATGTTCATTTTCTTCGGTGTACCTTCAATATTAATCGAGCCTTGGGCTACATTTTAATGCAACTATGATCCTTCAATTTTTCAACAAAAGAGAAAAACAAAACATTCTAGTGTTATTTTCGAACAGCAAAGCCATGGCTCATCCGCAGTCTATAGTAAATTTTCCAAACAAAATAAAACGATGATCCGTAGATCCGCCCTGAATCAACTGTTGTGTCAATAGCACTGCTAGAATATACGCGTGAAAGTCTAAATTTTCTTCATACGACTTTTTGGTATATTTAAATATGAAAATAATAAATCTGTTAATTATAAAAGAATTCTAAGGCAATTTATACTTGCTATCAAGAAAAAATAAATATTTTCTCAAGATTTGTGGGAAAAATTTAGAAGTCTACTACGATGTGCAAAGTTAATTCTATAAACCCATGCATTTTTTTTAACCTTTTTAAATTTTGGAAAAAAAAATGGTTTTGATCACGTCGGGGTCACCACTTTTGCTAATAACTTTAATTGATTACCACTTCTAGTAAGGACTATCTAATTATTTGTTTTCTTGAATAAAATATTCGAAATTTCAAATTTCCAACCTGCCTACAAAAAACGTAACGACTTTATTCAAATTTCTAATTGAGGTCCGCACGTTCCGTAAATTGACATATTACACAAAACCGTGTCTTCGCTCGGCTGGGTTGCTAGGGAAAAGGCGTGCAAATATTTTGTTGTCAGACTGGCGTTTTTCCGCCGAGAAAAATGTTACAAATTCAAAAATGTTCCGACCTCATTGGCATATTTTTATTGACACTAAAATTAAAAGTGAGTTTCAATACAGCCAGGGACTGCATATCTCGTATTGGTATTATTTTGTATGGTTTTATCTCGTTCTGAATATATAAATTGTACACTGTACAGGTTGTATCTCGTTCTAAATGTATCTTGTATAGGTTGTATCTGTGGGGTGAGACTGCAGGTGGCTTATTGACATTCGGAAGGCGGATCTCATCTGAGGCGAGCGAACACAAGAGCACCCTTGTCGTTTCACGCCTTGTGAAAAATACAAACAACACAACCTGGCGATAGTTTAAGTTTTTCAACGCTTTCTTTTTTTGTTAAATTCAAGTCAAGATATTAATGCTAGTCATCAACTTATTTCGGCGTGGTTAAGAAACATGCCAATAAGAAACAATTCTCAAGAAAGAGCCAGTTGCTGCAAGGCTGGATGGACCTTTTAGTCACCGTTTTTTGGTAAAGGTATAAGATTTTTTCAACCCAGGGAATAAATGATTCATTTTTTGTGCTCCGCTGGGATTCGAAATCGCAACCTTCCATTCACCCAGAGTCCGAAGCTCTAACCTTTAGAACACGGACCGATCATATCCAATAGACATCAAACTTCACCATTCTGAGGATATTTTCCATGTTTTCTAAAGAATAAAACAGTTTAGCAGTTTAGGAGTGCATCGAGGACGTACATTTAAGTTTTCGATTTTCCAAGCTATCAGTGTTGGTCTTTTCTGCACTTCCATATCTGTTCCCCCTTCCATGGCTCATCTTCAGTAGGTACTCACAAGTCAGAGTATAGTACCCCGAGTATAAGACATTGCGTAAGCTCCCCTCGATCGCGAAAATAAATAAAAATGTATGAAGAAACAAGATTAGTTTTTATTAGATTAAGTTTCTATACATTGTACTACTTACGGCGTATAAGTCTTACGCGATCAAAAATAATTTATGTAAATGCTGTATACTCGCAGTACTTTACACCAAGTATAAAACTTAATTTATGTAAAAATGTAAAGAAAAATCTCCAAACGAAAATAACCCAGTGCCTCTAGTGAAAGTCTTAATTTCCATACATTTTTGCAAAGTCCTTTACCAGGGGTCGGCAACCTTTTGAGTCGGAAGACCCAAAATTTCAGATTTTGAAGTGTGTTAAGAGCCACATTTTTTTTCTTGCCAACAATAAATAGCGTCGACGGGGGGGGGGGGGGGGGGTATGGGGGGGTGGCTCAGAGATAGAATCGGTGCCTAATCTTCGTTAATCGATTCAGAACAAATTTTGTGTTTTTCGATCAGAAGTTTTTTTGTTGTTGATAAATTTGAATATTTTGCGTATGGTATAATATAGAGGTTTACTCAGCCTTCACAAGAAATGAGTACCAGCCCCCTCGGGAGCTGGGAAATTCCCACTTCAACTGAAGTGGTTGGCGTAAGGCCGGCCCCCTTACCTGTAAAAATAAATAGGTTCAACTCGCCACGTGCGACCCCTTCGGGGATAACGCGGCAAGAAGTTACACTATATGTGTAGCTTAGTTGCGTTGCGTTTAACTAAAGAGCCGCAACTTCACACTTAAAGAGCCGCATGTGGCTCGCGAGCCGCAGGTTGCCGAACCCTGCCATATACATATGGTTTAGTTTTTTACTTTCAATTATTAGTCATTCCATTGACAAGAAAAAAAATGATGTCGCCTGGCCAGAAACTTCTAGGGAAATGCAAACAAATATTTTGTTTTTGGTTGCTACAAACCCTAGTCACATAACTGAAGCGACCATTTGGCCAATGCAGCACTTCTTTTTATTTTTACAATACAGATTTTCTTTTTGTGCTCCGCCTGGAGACTAACTCAAAATTTTTCATTTACAAGTCCATAGCTTTACCCATTAGACTACGGGACGGTCAAAGAAATTATATTAAATACGAGTATAAATTTTCATATACATTGTAACGTAACTCTACTACACACATAGTGTCACTTCATGTGGCGAGTGGAAACATCTTATTTTTACAGGTAAGCGGGCCAGCCTTACACCATTCACTTTAGATGAAGTGGGGGTTTCCCAGCTCCGGAGGGGGCTGGTACTCATTTCTTGCAAGATTAAAACGTTGCCGGTGTTTTATTTTGAGCTTGAAATAAACACCGAAACGGCAAATCATTTCTGACACCCTCGCTGGGGTTCGAACCCCAGCTCTCGGCATGGAATTCAAGCACTCTACCAACTGAGCTATAGACCGGGATCTACATCAATTTTTAGAAAAACTCATTATAATTTTCAATATTTTATATCAAAATGACATCCAGCGTATTCGTTGGACCACCCAATATTGGGTACAGAAAGGTTATGTATACAAATAAAAAACATATAATTTTATTCAATACAATTTTATTATAAAATCTGAATTCATATCTACAGTAGTAAATCATATGAAACACTTTTCTGAGAAAGAAATTTATAAAAAATAAACATTCATGTTATCCTTACTTTAAACATGCTTAGTATAAAATTACTTAATTATTTATTGCTGTACTTAATAAACTTACAAAAATACCAGAGTATAAAACATTGAGTAAATACTCCCCCATCACGTAAATAGAAAAATGTCTGGAAGATACAGCCCTAGTGACTGATTTAGTTTTCATACGTTTTAATATTTTTAAGGGTTTGGTGGTTTACACCAGTGCTCCGCAACCGGTGTGCCATGAGCTGGATACAGGTGTGCCGCGGTCAAATTCAATGTATTTTGACATTTTAGTATAGAATAATAATTATTATTATAATATATTTTTCAATGTTACCAAAGGACCAACCATAGTAAAATTGAAAACAAACAATTAATTGTGGATCTGGCCCAACAACATTTAAGTATGCTTCAGTAGAAATTTGATCAGTATTTTTATTCCATTATAACGGAACAATACGATTGGATTCGAAATCCTTTTGCAACCAATGCAATAATTTCTACGGAAGCACTGCCTTTGCAAATTCGAGAGGAATTTACAGATTTAAGTAATGACATGACTCTAAAACTTCACTTCTCCGAAGTTCCATTAGATGTTTTCTGGATTTACGTTAAAAAAGAATATCCTCGCATTTCCGACAAAGCAATCTTAACACTACTTCCGTTTTCGACAACATATTTATGTGAGCAAAGTTTTTCAACGCTTGTATTAATCAAAAATGATAAGCCGTCATGCTTAAAAGGTCTTGACCAAGAACTTCGGGTTGCGCTGTCAAAAATCGAGCCGAATATAAAACTTTTGTGTTCATTGAAACAAGCGCAGGTATCACATTAGTTTAGTTAGCTTTTATAATAATTTAAGAATTTATAATAATTATTAATAATGCGTAAAAAAAATATGTTATAGTTATATGTAGGTACGTATACTTTTCAAATAAAAAACTAAAAATGATTGTAAAATTTTGTATCAATTTAATACCTATACATATATCTTAGCTTTTGGTGTGCCGCGTAATTCTAGGAAGAATTTTGGTGTGTCGTAGGTGAGAAAAGGTTGCGGAGCACTGGTTTACACAGTGAAAGTCCATTGTATATTAATTACATAAAACGAATTTTGTTTAGTCATTGTCCTGATGATGCCTGGTTAGGCGAAAGTGCTAGACAAAAATAAAAAGTATAAAAGTGAATTCAAACTCCGTTTTATTTAATTAATATTTAATGAATTCATACGTTTTATCTATTTCCACGATTGAGTAAAATTTTATGATATTTTATCCTTGGAGTACGCTTTTGCTTAAAAATTGATATCTACAATGATGGACAGGTTGCAAAGATACGTGAACATATTGTCATTTTTTGCAAGTACACAAGCGAATGCTTTTAAGTTCACGCTTTCACACGCTGTATACATACTTATGAAAGAATACTCAAACTTTAAATCAATCAGAAACAATGCAACTCTTGCCGCCTTGATACACGGATGGCATTGGCAAAACTCAACCACTAGTCGACTTTCATTTCTTCAATGCTTGGTCTGAATCCAGCCAAGAAGTTTTTCAGTTCAGATTCCGTCTTCCTGGGTCTGTCTTCCGTCTTTAGTTTGTCCGTGTTGCCGTTCGTCAAGATATCCGGATCTCTCCCAAGCTGGTCTCCCAAAGAGGCAAGTTCTGGAGACATGTCGTTCAACTCATCCAGGGATATTGGAGTATCTAAGAACAAATATAATTTTATTTTATTTAGCTAATGTGACATCAATTTGTGTTTAACAAATATGGAAACTTATATAGGGCTTCCATCAGGCATTTACAAGAATTTAAGTGATACACCACTATTAGGTTATAAAGGACCTGTTTACCTCCTCTGTCTAACCCTTGACAAAGCTTAACCCAACGCACTGATTGGCCGGCATTCGGCGATACACCGCTAAAGCTTAGTTATTATAATGAGGTCCACACGTGAATCGGCATAGATAATATTGTGACCGTGCCCTGGCCGGGTTGGGGGGAAAAGCCAAAACAAAAAGTTTGTTATTGGTTGCTACGGACATAAGACCAGTACATTATTGTTGTTCACTCGCCGAGAAAAAAAATCCTAGTTTAAAAATGTTTTGAGTCCATTGAAATGTATTATTCTATTGCCTTGTTTTCTGCCTGGTAAGAGTTGTCTTTGCAAAGTCACGCAAGTTTTGCGAGCCTGTAGGAGATGTTGACAAAACCAGTTCTGTTCAAAAAGAAAGATTTAATTCACTTTTGTTTATTTTTTTGGTCAAACGTTTTCGCCTAGTAAGGCATCTTCAGGCGTTTTTGTGTACTGAATGTCAATCGGGCAGCTAGCAAATTCTTGAGTCCTTATACATGTCCACATTTTCAGTAAATGGGATAGTGACCAAGGATCTGTACAAGCGCAAGGTCTGCACGATACTTGTGCCAAAAGTGTTGACAGAAAATCAAAAGGAAGTTTAAATTCCGTGCTCTAACAAATCCTGGTAGATCCTCTTCGCACTTATAGTTCTGACACAACCCTGTGTGACTTTATCTTTTTTCTGTTTTCAGTTTACCCCCTACTGAAGAGAGAGTTGCGAGGAAGGCATTGGGAGCCTGTGGAAATATCCAAAAGCATGTTACAATGATTCTGAGAGACCTTCTCTTCGAGGGCTTTCAGGTTGCCTTCCAAGAATGGTAGACACGTCTCCGCTAGTGTACTGATGAAGGAGATAAGTATTTGAAGAATTTAAATCGTTTTTCTACTAAAACAACATGTCTAATGACCATAATTATTGCATGCTTTACCCTTTTAGCAATTTTTACACATTGTAAACAAGAATTACAATATTTTACTTACCAAGATGAGCCAATGTGATCCCCATGGCTTTCCTGATGCTGGACAGTGGTGCTATGTGCTGCGGCTGCACCCGATTCGCCATGTCCTTAAGGTTGGCAACAACTGTGCGTGCCAATTCTTGCTCAGACAATGACGGTTTAGCCACCATGGATAAGTGCACAGGAATCGGCTGCGATAACCTAAAAACATAATATAACAATTAACACAAAACTGAAAAAAACAACATTCACACAGTCAAATTGAAGGTATGCAACCAAGCCACACATGTAGTGTAACTTCTTGCCTGCGTTATCCCGAAGAGGTGGCATGTGGCAATTCGGGACCTATTTATCTTTACAGGTAAGGGGGCCGACCTCACACCAACCACTTTCAGTTGAAGTGGGGGTTTCCCAGCTCCCGGGGGAGCTGGTTCTCATTTCTTGTGAAGGCTGAGTACACCTTGCCAGTATTTATTTTGGGTTTGAAATAGACACCAAAATGGGAAATCATTCATGGTAAAAATGCATTGAATCTCAAAATCATCTTTTAAAATAATGTGTGACTCTAAGCTATGGACTCAATGTATATGTCAATGCTCGGAATACTTCTTGTGAAGTTTGGTGTTGATGTGATAAAATTATTTTTTTGGCATTTTTCTTTTTCTATTTAAAATCTATATAAAAGTTTCCGCATTCCCGGCTAAGTCGCTCATTAGATTTTGACCAAATTTTCAGAAAATAATAATAATAATAATAACAGGCTGATTTATTTTAAATTACACATGATAAGAGAGCGCCGTTTTTGTGTGTGTCACACCTCAAGGGCCCTCTCCGATCATGGATAAGACTTTCTAAACAAGTGTGCCTTGAGTGCTCCTCGAAATACACCCACAGATTTGGAGTTCTTCACTCCGGGTGGCAGTCTGTTCCACTCCACCGGCCCCGCAACACGGAAAGCGCGGTCTCCGAAGTTTGTACGAATCTGACGGCGCGGCTGAACCAAATTGACTACTCCATCACCCGCAGATCTGAGTGTCTGCCTCCTAACACCCATTTCAACAGGTGAAATCATATCAGCCAGATAAGGTGGGGCCAAGCCATTGATGGCTTTATATACCATTAAACAAACACGGAAGACCACCCTCTCCGGGAAACGAAAATGTGCGGATAACCCTCCAAATGAATCAAATGAACTTTAATGCCAATCAAATAACAAACAAAAAAACTTTGGCCTTGTTGTTGCATTAAACACCTTTCTAATGGTTTGTGAAATAATTAATAAAATATATTTATGAATAATAACCTTTCTCTTTGCTCGGTTTCAAGTTTCCTTAGAAACAAACACGGAAGACCACCCTCTCCGGGAAAAGAAAATGTGCGGATAACCCTCCAAATGAATCAAATGAACTTTAATGCCAATCAAATAACAAACAAAAAAACTTTGGCCTTGTTGTTGCATTAAACACCTTTCTAATGGTTTGTGAAATAATTAATAAAATATATTTATGAATAATAACCTTTCTCTTTGCTCGGTTTCAAGTTTCCTTAGAGCAACAAGATTGTTGTGAAGCGCCTTCCTCAAGCCATAGTCGTGCTGTGACGCTATTATTTCATCTTCCACATCTGCCAAGAAGTCTACGTCCACCCCGATCTCCGCCAAAGATCTCAGCTTCTCGATATCCAACTTGATATCAGCAACTTCAGTCTGAAAACATTTTTTTCACATTAATTTCATCTTTCAGTGGGCACTACTATCGAAGATTTGAAATCATCATTACTATAAATAATTTTCGCTTTTCAACTGACCAACACAGACATAAAGAAGCAAGATATATCGCTGCCTTGGTTCTTGTTTATCGTTACGCCATTGAGAAATTTTTACATGAGCAATGTTTGCATGTGTACTGGACCAATGTGTCTATATGAAAACAAGAAATTTATTTTAAAAATATTTAAAAGAACTCTCACATTATCGAGTTTTACGGTTTTTCTTAGCTTAGATTGTGTAGAATTTGATTTATAAGACAACTGCATGAAAAAGTCATATTTGACAAGATTGGCGTATACGATAAACAAGAACTGGGGGAGCGATATGGTGAAATACCCCTCAGTTTAACATACATAGTAAACAGATGTCGCTACTCCACAACACATGTGTAGAGTGTCATCATTTTTCATACTTATATCCCAAGTGTACGCACACTTTCATCACAGTTTCATCAAGATCATCTTCATCATTTCACTTTCATGCTAAAGAAGCCCATCGTAGACATGGGCGAAACGTCCAGAAGCTCCAGCTCCCACAGACCACGGCAACAAATCCTGAAAAGCCACTCTCCAAATATTGTCGTTTTGCAATGATTTTAAACAATCAGGTGGTTTGTAGTGGCTTTCCTGATCATGGAATAGAATGGGCTACGGGACAGGACTTTTAGTTAGGCTGGTCCATCCTGCTCCAGTCAACTCCAGTGGAATAGCCTGCCACTGGAGTTGAGAACAGGGACCACAAAATTTTGGCAGTTTCAGGAAGTAGCTTAAGGCACATTTGTTTCAATAGAAGCTTCAACACATAAAAGCGCCCTTAAGGCTTGTTCGCACAAGGCCACTGTTTTAGTCCAGTACCGAGTAATTTAGTGGTGGGCGGGGCCACAGAGTATGTAGGTTTATAGAGAGCGGTCTTAGAACAAAAAAAATGTAACCAAGAAGTATTATTTTTATATGAAACGATGGATAGCGCCAGTAACTACCCTACGAGTCTAGACAATACTAAACTATCATAACTGGCGCTATCCATCGTTTCATATAAAAATAATACTTCTTGGTCACATTTTTTTTGTTCTAAGACCGCTCTCTATAAACCTACATACTCTGTGGCCCCGCCCACCACTAAATTACTCGGTACTGGACTAAAACAGTGGCCCTGTGCGAACAAGCCTTTAGGGTGTGGCTAGTGCGACTAAACGTCACTGGATAAAATTTGTTTTGTAAAATATATTTTTTAATACTTAAAAAACACAAAAGCGTTTGAAAAGTTGTAATACAATCTTATGCTGTAAGCATCCAAGCAGCACATGGTCAAAAGCAGTATTTTTAAAAAATATGTATTCCGCGACCCCGTAACAGGTTGAAAAATTCCAGTGACCCGCTTGTGCCATAGACCAGTGGTTCCCAGTCTTTTGTTGCGATGCCTTCTGATTGAAAAACACTGGTCTAAAGATTAGAACTCCTCTCCCCAGGTACAACCAGGATTTAGAAAAACATTTATTCTAAAAGCTGTTGGTCGTGTCAGTCCATCAGTCTCAAATTAATGAAAATGCAAAAATAAAAAGCTAAAATATGTATCTTACATCGTAGATGTCTGCCTTTTTGGATGCATTCCGAGACGGGAACATTTCGTCCATGTTATAAATGCAATTCCACGGGGAATCCGGTGCAAACTTCAATAGATTATCATTGGTGGACAATCCAGTTTCCTCGCCTGAAAGAGAAAATCATTTAATTTACAAAAAGGGTGAAAACCCTTGAGTGATGAAATTTCTCAACAGATGATGCTAGGTCTTTTAAGGATAGGCACTTAAATAATATGAAATACAAAGAAAATATTTTTGAGGGGACCAAGACCTAGGCTGCACATATTGTGCAACTTCTTGCCGCGTTATCCCATAAGGGGTCCCATGTGGCTCCTATTTTTCACAGGGCAGGGGGCCGAACCTACACTTATTACTTCACAAACAGTGGAACAAGAAATCATATGTGACACCCTTGGTGGGGATCAAACCTTAACTCTCTGGCATTGATGGCAAGCATTCTAACAACTGAGCTATCGAGTGATTGGTATACATATGGTTCACAGTTCAAATCTTTTTGTACTTCTTGCTTAACGGCTCAGGTACTAATCGGATACTGATTCCCTATTCCCTCCATAGCACTGCTACCAGATTTTATAGAATGAATAAAAGCTATTCTAGCATATACCAGACCATACCAGAATTGTCTCGAACAGAAGCTTCGAGCAAATACAAATAGGTACAACCATCAAATACTTACATCTAGACACACATATACAAGTAAAAACACATGGACACACAATCATAAGTAAACATTCACAGACATAAACTCATACATTCGTAACAATAATATCACAACATATTAGATGAGATTTAGATAAGACTTACCATAAGTATGATAGAGCAGATGTGACTCTTCTTTAGATAACGTGGCAAATGTGGAGTCATAGCTCGGGGCGTATGAACCAAAAGCTCCATAGTTCAGCGGCTTCACACCTTTCACAAGGTTCCTCCTGTCTTCTTTGAATCCTGTAGGAATAAAAAATAACCTCATTAACCTCCAGGTGTCGGAATGCTGATCCACGCTCATATTACTGATCCCTTTTGTTTTTCTTTGATTTTTACACAGAAATAAGATCCAAAAACGTTCAACATTCTCCTATTGGATAAAGCTACTCACTAATAAACTAAAGGCATTAATTTTTAATTCTGAATATTTTTAAAAAATATTTGAAGTTGACCTGTAAAGTGACAAAATTAATACAAGTGTACACTTTCTGACTTCAGTAACCTATTTATTTTCACAGCCGGCTTTAAGTTGAATTGGAAGTTTAACAGCTTCAGAGGGCTCTATTTCTAGGGCTGCATAGAAAAGTTTGTTTTCCTTTAGCAACCCAACCATATGACATCACTGTCTTTGGAATTTGAGTCCATAATGAAATTTTCTTTAGATATAAATGCAGAAGTGAATGGTGAGGTTTACCTTGCAATGTGGCCGATCCAAAAGCAATTTTTCCTGTGAACATCCCCAGAGATACGGGTCTTTGATTGCTGCCTGAAGTCATGCCATCATTGTCCACCAGGACTTGGAGCGACGTGTAGCCTGAACTGTCCATGCGGGGAAAAGCTAGAAACAATATTTTAACTTTTAAGTTGCTGCACATGAAGACATGTCGGTAATGAAATCGAGAAGACTTCAGTACATGCAGAAGACTCCAAAAGCGCTATTCTGCTAAATTCCTTACCACCTTAAGGCGACAAGATAGCCATTTGTGTTAAAAAATAAGGTGTACTGTGATTTTTCATCTATGGAGTTCTTTCACAAGCGCTAGCAAGCTCCGACTTGGAATGATATCCAAAGGTTAAGGAATTTAGCAGAATAGCGCTTTAGGATAATCAGAAATGTCTTGGATGGTACCCCCACAGGTTTTAGAATATTCGGATATGCCAGAATGCGGTGGGTAGACAATGTTGAGGCCAACGCCGAAGATCTGGGAGTGAGGGGACCATGGAGGGAAGCAGAACAAGACAGAGTGTCCTGGAGGATTGTGGTGCGGGTGGCCCTGAGCCTTCAAGGCTTGTGAACCAAAGAAAGTAAAAGTAAAAAAGTAAAGTAAGCATATAAAGATAGCAAGTAAAATAAGTAAATAAAATTAAAGATGTGGCACATGTAGTGCAATTTTTTGACATGTTGTCCCCAAAGGAGGTGCATTTGATGTGTGGAACCTATTTATTTCTACAAGTTAAGGGGCCAGTATTATGCCAATTTCTTTCCTTGAAGCAGTGGCGAAATTTCAATACAGACATATCGCTTCCCCAGTTCTTGTTTATCGTATACCCCAATCTTGTTAAATATGACTTTTTCATGCAGTTGTCTTATGAATCAAATTCTACACAATCTGAGCTAAGAAAAACCGTAAACTCGATAATGTGAGAGTTCTTTTAAATATTTTTTAAATAAATTTCTTGTTTTCATAAGACACATTGATCCAGTACACATGCAAACATTGCTCATGTAAAATTTTCTCAATGGCGTATACGATAAACAAGAACTAAGGCAGCGATATAGTTGTTGCCAAACCTAATGCAACCTTACGGCTTCAAGATCACCTGAAAATACCTTCACGTTATTAATGAAAAAAATAAGAATGGCCAAATCGAGAGAGATTGGTACCTATGCACATCAAATTTGTATGCAATATGAGCAAGTTATACAAATGCTGCCAGAAAAAGAATTCTCATAACCTTTTTTGGCAAGCCGTTTCCTGTGCTGCTCCCTGATGGCTTCCATCCGTATCTTCATCTCATCGTCAGCAGACGTCTGATCTTTATTCTCGTCACAATCTGTCCCGTTTTCAGCATCATCTGTTTGTTCCGTTTGTTTGAGGGCCTTCTGCAAATAAAAAACAAGTATATCAGTATGATAGTATATTAAAAGATTCTCTGGAAATAAATTTATAAATGTTACATTCTTTTCATTTTAAAGCTATACCCCAAATACAAAGATGTAAGAACTTTTAAAAATTCAGAAAGTCTTATAAACAGCTGCCATTCCATGAGAAATGGCCAATACTTCCATAAATGCGTCTCCACAATTCTGTCAATGCATTTCCTCAACATTTATCAGTATTTTCATGCATGCTCTTTTACATTTCAAGTTCAATACTAAATTTTGTATGAAAAATAATAATCTACATTCAAAACTTATATGTAGAATCAAAACACAGTAATCTAGTTTTTTTTTTAAATGAGATTTATGTATGGAAATGATGAGAAAATTATTTCCTGTAATTCCATTCATTTATATTATTTTCCAAAAAATCGTAGCCGACTTTGATTATATTTGAATAATAATTTTTCTTTCCATTTTATTATGCAGTTTAAGTTTCTAAAAGTCCATTCTCGTAGAACTTTTTTCTAAGTTAAGCAGAAACATTTAAAGAATAAAGAAGCATCAATATGATGAACACAATTTAAAAGTAAAATTATTTTCAGGCAATACAAATAAGCCACATTTTCTTCAAATGATGTTTTAAATTGTCCACCAGTTTTCATCTATTTGACAACATGCTAAATATAGTTAGACTGACAGAGTAGGACAAATGCAATTTTTTTTTTTTTTTTAAGAAATCCTGTGCGGGAGACTCCCTAGATTCTAAAGACTCTAGGGGTCTATGACACTTGTTGTAGTGCCCCAGAGGTGTACGAGCTTGATCGTCGCTACAAAGCGCCAATACTCAAGCAAGACCCAGTTGCTGTAAGGCTGGATGGACCTTTGGTGACCGGTCATTGGTAAAGGTTTATGAATTTTTCAACCCAGCGAAGAGCACATTCGAAATATAAATGGTATATGTTTGTGCTCCGCCGGGATCCGAAACCACAACCTTCCATTTGCAATGCAAATAATGAGTAAAACAGATATTGTAAGTTTATTTAGTCAAATATGCATGGATCATTATTCAACAACAACAAAAGAACAAAGCATTTCTGATTACAGAAAACACCAGATTAATAAGGGCTTTCTGTAATTTTGAGAGTTTTTATCTACATTATCTAGCTACTTTTCAGGATGTGTTTATATTTTTTTAAGGATAATTCAGTAGGGCCTTGCTGATCCGGACAACAACAAAAAACAAACCCTTGACGGAGTATCAAGGGGTCCAAATGGCAGTTTGAAAATTTGTAATAAGTGTAAAACTTGAATAAAAGAAAGTCTTAAGTATTCATTACTTAGTTACTTTAGATATCGGAAAATACATGCAACAACAAGATCCGCTAATGATACAAAAACGCTACTAAGCTACACATATAGTGTAACTTCTTGCCGCGTTTTCTCCAAAGGGGTCGCATGTGGCGGGTGGAACCTATTTATGTTCACAAGTTTTCACAGCCAGCGTTACGCCAACCATTTCTGTATAAGTGGGGGTTTCCCAGCTCCCGAGGGGCCTGGTTCTCATTTCTAGTGAAGGCTGAGTAAGCTTTGCCGGTATTTTTATTTTGGGTTTGAAATAAACACCGAAACAGGAAATCATTTTTGACACCCTCGGTGGGATTTGAACCCGAGCTCTCGGCATGGAAAGCAAGCACTCTACCAACTGAGCTATCGATGGGACAACTAGTGAAAAAAACCTTAAGAAGTCTAAGCAAGTCTAAGCATTTGACGTGAGGTTAAAACGGCGTGCGATACTTGTGAAACGCTGCCCGGATCACTGAATTAGCCGGGATCCAGATTAGCAAGGCTCTCCTGTATTTCAAAAGATTTACTCAGCTTATCAATTCAAACCTAAGAAATAATAAGAATATCTATGTATTTCTTATAGATCTACTACTCATGTGCTCATACCTTGTATTTTCCAGCTGGTTTCGGTAGCTTAGAGATTAGAGATTGATGTTAATGTTTGGTTGGGAAACAATAAATGCAACACAGGAAGAAGATGTGGGACACAGTGAGGACATACAATGCCATGATCAAATATCAAATAAACTGCACAAATAATGGAAACCACAAAAATACTTGCCTCTCTGTTACTAATTAATGATGAAAATTTGCAATTATACTCTCAAAACTGTAATTACTTACAAATGTAAACAAAACATATGTAAAACAACTTGTATCTTTGAAGAGCTCAACACTCATGTTATCTAGAACCAAAGGCGGCAATCAATGATTTTTTAGACAATCAGATAAATATATGAAAACACACAGAATGTTATATTGAAGTTTTCACAGCCGGTACTTGTTGACACAACAATCACTTTTTTCGGGCTATGTAGCCGTGGTCTGGTTGATACATTCCGGACAGTTTCGCCCATTGCTCCGATGGGCGAAGTCATCCTGTAAGAAGATCACAGCGACTAGCCAACCGCTGATAATGCCCATCGAAGCAATGGGCGAAACTGTCCGGAATGTAACAACCAGACCACGGCTACATAGCCCGAAAAAAGTGATTGTTATGTCAACACACAGAATGTTATTTTCTATGTTTCAATCATTAACTTACTTCTGTAAGCTAGAAACTATTTTAACAAAAACAGACATGCCGTTTCAATTTACTCCGCAAATCATCCTTAGATAAGATAGAAAGCGAAAAAAAATCTTCGGAGTGTCTTTTCGTTGTAAAGAAAAAAACTTTGATGAAACTATGAAATCTTTTCAGAAAGCTGGCAGCGCAAACGCTGTGCGCAAGTGTTATTATTGGGTGTCTCAACACAAAATGGATAAAGCAAGAAAACATAGGATTTCCCATGATTATTAAGTATTCTGTGGTGTTTGACAGCTGTGTGGTTTACAGGTGAGCCATGCCATGTGTATCTATCAATGTCGTAAAGTAGTTTCTTCTCCATCTCAATGGTTTCATTAAATATTTTTAATTGAACAAAAAAATCTAAGTTGCCGCCTTCAGTTCTGTGTTACTCCTTTATTTCATCGATACAAGTTTGATGAAAACATCTAGTGACCTTCCATGGATAAAATGTTGAATTTTAAAAATGAAAACTACATTGATCAAGTGTACTAACTTTCAACTGTGGTAAAGTATAAAAAACAAAAACACTTTTTTAAATGTAATGCAACAAAACTGTACTGGAAATATTTTTAAAAAAACACACAAAAACTATAAAAAATTAAAATTAAAGTTACCATTGTTGTTTTTGTGCCTGCGAGCTAAGAAAAGTGAGAAAGTAAACATAATTTTTTATCAAGTTGAATAAAATTAAAATCAATAAAATATAAAATGGCTATCACCGTTTTTTCTAATAATGCGGTGTACTTTTTTTTTTGCATTTAGCGCAAAACGAACACGTTTTTCCTTGTGCATTAAATATGTTAAAATTATTTTGCAACAAAGATCATAATCGATAGGTAGTTATTTACGTCAAAATTGATGTAAGTTTTTTGTGAACAATCAACCAAATCAAAGCATACAATGAATTAGAAATTAGTAAAAGATTGTAAGAAGCCAATGAGTTAGTGAAAAACCAAAAAAAAAAATCAAGACGATGCACATGTCACTTACCACATCCATTTTCCCCATATCGAATCCCAGTTCCCGTATGGGTATCTCGTACATGTATGTGAAGATATTTCCCAGGGGTCGGAGCTTGGCTGGCTGAAGCTGCCTTAGTCCGATGTGGAGGAGCTTGCGAGCTGCCTTGTGGTAGACAGTCCCACTCTTGTTGTACTTCATGGCGTTGTTGCACATCAGCTTGAAGTCCGCCTGGTAAATGAAGACATTGGCCAGTTGGATCAAACTTTGTTACGTTTTTTGCTGGGTTCTCTTTTTAATTAAAATGCAATACTTTTTAACAGAATTTATTTTGCACAATTTAGTTCGCAACTTGACAATCTCTGTTTATTGGTCTTTCAAAGGTAACTTGCTCTATGCTACTGACTCTTCGTGCCATTTCAGCCCCTTATATTGGGTACCAGAGGGGTCTTTCTCGCATTCTCTAGATCATTCTTTCACCAGAACGTCATTCCAATGCACGAATACAAACATGGACTACTCCTAGATGTTCTATCAGACGTGTATAGGTGCGCGTGGGCACTTTGATTTCATAGTTCATCACAATAATATGAATAATTTCTGACAACCTTGGTGGGGATCAAACCCTAACCCTCTGGCTTTGAAGGCAAGCGTTTTATAGACAGGACAAAAGAATATATCAAAGTAAAAAATAAGCTCAATGATTCATAAGATTAAGACAAATTTCCATCACTAAGGAAACTGCAATGGCTTCAATTTACAGAGAGTGTGGTCTATCGTGTTTATCTGATGGTTTACAAAGCTACAAACAGTGAGATGGGTTAGAGGCGACACACGCTAAGATCTGCAGGGATGGGGTGGTCGACCTGGTCCAGTCGCACTGCCAGACACGCAATAGTTTTACAAACTGTGTTTTTCGGTTTGCGGTCGCAATAGAGTGGAACAGACTAGCACCTAATGCAAAGAAGGCCAAAACTTTTGGGTGTCTTTAAAGGAGCTCTAAAAATGTGTCTTTACAAAAAAATTATCCAAGCTTTGAGAGGGCCCTTGACATGTGACACACACAAAAAGGCACTCTCCAATTATGTGTACCTTGAAATAAATTATCCTTAATTAAGTACATACATAAATATGAAAACTTACGATAAAGAAATTCAACGATTTATATTCATTATCATCAATTTTCTGCTTCATAGTCGAGAAATCCATAGGTTTCTTTATTATAGTTGAATAGTTGGGTGCGTAGTTGTCAGTCACTGGCCAAGCGAAGAACTGATTTGGATCCTTCTTCTCCAGATTCCGGTGTAGCTGCTCCAGGAGTCGGGTGAGGGGTTTTCTCTTCTGTCGCTGATTCAGCACGCAAGATCGGGGCTCCCGAACTCCGGAGTTTCCCGGAGAAAAGGATCCAGGACTGCCGAGCATACTGAGGTCACGGGATCGCTTACTGATGGGTTCTTCCGATCCCGAATCGTCATCATTTGAATTGTCATCGTCCTCCAACTTGATCTGAAAAATACAGTGCATTTATTTGTACATTCACTTACGATTATGAGATTCAAAGCTAACAATATTTGGTTTTAGGAGACGAAGGTAGATTAAAAAGTACACTAGAGAGTTTTTGTTGCTTGGCGTCTGTCTCACTTTAAAAGGTGATGGTGTGCAAGGTTATTGGCTGCCAAAAAATGTCGGGCACCCATGGCTCTATACCATAATAACAAAGCTCAGCTGTTTCCCTATTTGTGAGTCCCTGTGGCGTCTTTCCTTCAAATTGGTCAATTCGACAGACGACACATACAAAAATGTCCGTTGTTTTTAAAAAATATGTTTCTTACAATTTATGGCCTTAGTAAAGAAGTGACATTATTGAAAAAAATCACCCGTGTTTATTGATTTTTAATCTACACTTTAAAGTTATTTTTTTTTATAAAACTTAAAAAATGACTACAAAAAAATATTTAAAAAAACACGTTTTTTTCACATATTTTTCTTCTAATTTTGTTGTTTAATATTTTGGACATATTTTTTTTCTTTATAATTATAGAATGATAGATACAATGTCTAGAAAGTCTATGTAAAATATTCTAGGTAATGTCAACAGTTTTCGAGATAATATGAAAAAACTGAAACTAAATAATTAATTTAATGTGCGCGGCAGTCTTTCAGCGTGCATATGCGTGAGCGGTCGCCGAACGTACAGTATGAATTGTAAGGCGCGTCCCTGTGTGGTGTTGATTCGGAAAACTATGATTGTGCGACATGCAATCAACGCAATCAATGATCTCCATCATGCTTTATATGAGATTGCTCACTTTAGAAATCCACCACGCTGTAACTGTAACTGTAACTCTGTCGCCATTCCGCTAGGGGTGGCCAGAGCCTCTGCAGAGTTGCCTCCATTTTTTCCTATCCTTACATACCTCTTTCAATTCATTCATATCCATCACCTTTTTCATGCATTTTCTTCTTTTACGCTCACTTTGTATATCCCATTCTTTCACAATCTCCTCAATCTGATCACTCCATACTTTTCTCGGTCGTCCCTTCCCTCTTTTTCCTTTCACACTTTCTTTGTATACATACTTTGTCAGTCTATCATCATTCATTCTTTCCACATGTCCAAACCATCTCATCACATTCTTTTGTACCTTAACTTTCACATCCTCTTTCAAATTACATTCTTTTTTTACCCATTCATTCCTAACTCTATCCCTCAGAGTTTTTCCTGTCATGCTTCTCAGATGCTTCATTTCCACCGTACATACTTTATTCATTTCGCTATCGTTCACTGTCCATGCTTCACTTCCATACAACAAAGTCGGTAACAATATGCCATTGTGTACCGCCATTCTCAGATCCATCGTCAATCGCTTGTTCTTTGCTATTCTTCCTATTGCACCGACCACTTGTTTTCCCTTGCACACCCTATTCTCAAGTTCTCTTGTCATCTTTCCATTCTTTTCAAACATACTTCCCAAGTATCTAAATTCATCCACAACTTCAACTTTCGTACCATTCAACAAAAACGTGCACTCTTCATTTTTATCCGTTCTGTCAAAAATCAGTACTTTCGTCTTACTTGCATTAATTTTCAACTTGTTCACACACAGAGCATGGTTCAGACTAGAGAGCATTGCCTGAAGCTCTGCTGCTGAATCAGCAATTAGTACTGCATCATCAGCATAAAGCAGAACTCCTACTTTTCTCTCTCCAATCTGTATGCCATGCCCTTCCAGATTCGCTTGTTTAACACAATGATCCATAATTATATTGAATAACCACGGGCTCATTATGCAACCCTGTCTCACACCCTTGTACACATTAAAATACTCGCTGTATTCTCCATCCACCCTGACACACGCCCTGCTATTTAGATAGATGGCGCGTATCGCGTTCAGAAGTGCTTTATTCACACCATACCTCTCAAGCACACACCACATCATACTTCTATCCACCGAGTCGAAGGCTTTCTCAAGATCTACGAAAGCCGCGTAGACCTTTTTATTTACGGCTAGCTGTTTTTCGACGATCTGTCGAAGCGCGAATATCTGGTCTACGCAACCTCTTTCCGGCATAAAGCCAGATTGTATATCTGAGACCCTCTCCTGGGTGGATAATCTTACCCTATGGATAAGAATCTTGCATAGCACTTTACCTGGCACACTAAGAAGGCTAATCGGTCTGAAGTTACGGCAGTCTTTTTTGTCACCTTTACCTTTGTAGATTGGCACAATGACCGCCTCTCTCCAGTCCGATGGAACCTCCTTGACACTAACACACAATTCGCAAAGCTCTTTCATCCATTCAATTACACATTCTCCCCCCGCTTTCATCATCTCAGGTCTCACACCATCCACACTTGCAGCTTTCCCATTCTTTAATTCCTTTATGCCCTTTCTTACTTCTTCTTTCGATATTTTCAAAACATTGCCCTCATCATAATCTCTTTTCACAGTTAAATCACATTCTTCTTCACCAAAAACCTCATTAAAATATTCTTTCCATCTCTTTTTTACATCGTCTTTATTCCACAGAATGTCTCCGCTTACATTTTTGATTCCCGGAGTTGTGGACCTACAACTGTCGTTGTTTTGTCTCACCCAGCTCCAGAACATCTTTTTATTGTCAGAGAAGTCATTCTGTGCTCTTTCACTCAATTTTTCTTCCATTCTTCTCTTACTCATTTGAACTTCATTCTTCGCTAGCCATTTTTTCGCCTTGTATTCAGTCTCTAACACTTTATTCTTTCTGTCATTAATCCATTTTAAATAACTCTCTTTCTTCTCTTTCACTGCTTGTTTAACCCTATCATTCCACCATTCATTGCCTTTTCTATGCCCAATCGTAACTTCACCGCATACTCTCTTTGCGCTTTCGACCAAACATGTTTTAAATGTTTTCCACATTTTTTCTACACATGCATTCTTCACAAGTTCCTTGCATTCATCCGATTTCAAAATCTGGCTTATTTCAGCTTCAAAATCATTCCTGACATTTTCATCATCTAATTTTTCCACTTTCACTCTTTTCATCTTAATCACTTTCGATCTTTTCCTATCTTTTACTTCGCCTATCATTACTTTTGCACACAAGAGATGATGGTCTGAGCTCACGGATATACCTTGGTAGACTCTGACATCTCTTATGGCACCTCTCATACATTCTTCCATACATATGTAGTCAATGACTGTGCGAGTATTTGGCCCATACCACGTGTATGTGTGCACGTCTTTATGCTTATACCAAGTATTTGATACAAACATACCATGCTCCACACACACGTCAACAAGCCGTCTCCCACTGCCATTGATGACACCCCTTCCGTTTGGTCCTATTACCCTTTCATACTCTTCCTTTCTTCTACCCACCCATCCGTTCATGTCACCAAGCAGAATCACCTTTTCTTCTTTGTCTTTCATTCTGATTTTATCGTCAAGCATATCCCAGAATTCATTCTTAATCTCCATACATTCTGAATCTACTGGCGCATAGCATGCTATCAGTAGAAAATTCGTTCTATCGTACTTGATCCTTACTAGGAGAATCCTAGGGGAGATCCATTCATAATTCCTGATATAGCTCTTCACACATTCACTAAAAATCACACCAACACCCTGTCTAGGACATCCATCTTTCACACCTGAGTAAATGAACAAATTTCCATTACTCATAACTTTCTCTCCTTCACCTTTCATTTTAGTTTCGGTCACACATAAAATTTTAATTTTTCTCTCATTCATCTCTTTCAATAGTTCTTCTTCCTTATTTTTCATACCTCTTACATTCAAAGTAGCAATAATCCATTCATCTCCTTTCTTACGTCTGCTTTTACCAGGCCACAGTGGTTTCCCACTGTACCTGGCAAAGCTTTTGGCAACCCTGCAGGGGCCATCCGACACTCCTCCAACAGTACGGCGACCGGGATTGTCAGCCCCAGTGCGCCTTCGCATGACTATCTCTCATATAAAATACTTAGATGGTAGCCAAACTAGTGAATAACAGTCAAAGAATAAAAAATAATAAAAATAACAATAAATCAAACAATAAAAATATTATAACAAAATTAAATTGAATAGGTATCTACTTATGTCAAATTTAAAAAAAATAATAATAAAAAAATAATAATATTTTAAATAATTTTAAAAATGAAGTAATGTGGTGTGGTGTGGTGTTGTCCTCTCCTCTAAGTGCGGTATCTTGGGGTGTCTCCAAGCAGGTGGGGCTGATGGCGCTGACGTCTGGACCTCCCGATGTGCTCCCGATAACCCGCGCTGACATCTGCCTCTCGCCATTGTCGTTCACCTCCAGATTACTTGTACTCTTGGGCTCCCTAGGGTTCCTGCCAGCGCACCTCTGGGGCCAGATACGCCACCACTCAGTCTAATGCTCATGCAATCTTTCTTCTACGGCGCTTTACGACATCACTTTTGGATTTTTTTTTAAATAAAATCTTGTCACGAACGCGACGGACACAATGTCTTTTTCTTCTTCTTGTTACATTATAGAAATCACCAAGGATATATTGATTTTGTTAGCAGCCGCTCTAAACAGGGTTTTAGTGCCGCAATGGAATGTTGTGTGGCTATAATCTTTGATCGCAAGTGACAACTTCATCAGGCAGTTCAGTTTGAGCCTCTTTATGGTAGACCAACAAAAGAGACACGTCTCCTGATGACGTCGGATTCGACTCCGATGAAATGTTGAGAAACTAGTTCCTCCCCAGACTACATTCTGAAAAAAAGCTGTTTTAATTTTAAAAATTTAAGGTTAGTTTCGACTAGAGAAATATGTAAGGTGGATGTCCCAATTACTGGCAGTGTCCCAATTATTGGCACTTTTTCAGTTTTTAACTTATAATAAGGCTTCAAAGGCATGGAAAGTTAAGAAAAAATGTGGAATAAATATTTCATAGGTTGTCCAAACTGTGTTTCTAGTTTCAAGTGTATAGGTGGCAGCTTTGGACACAAAAAAAATAGTCAAAGTGAGCACCTACCCAGCAAGGTGCATTTGGCGGGATTTCTTACTGATTTCGATAAGGAACAAGGTGAGCATTTTGTTTTTTTTTCTACTTTACTTTTAAGTTTGAATGGTTTCTGATTATATCAGTGGTTTTGTGAAGGCTTTCTCTAAATAGAAACTTTGTTGTCATTGGCATAACCTCATTTTTACTATTTTTTTAAATAAATGCCAGTATTAGGGACACCAAAATCTCTTTTGTCCCAATTACTGGCAGGGGTGCCCATGATAGGTGCAAGCTGAAACCTGTTATGTCCCTATTATTGGCATTCATTTTTTTTGACCTCTGAAGTTTCTTATTTTAAGTTACAGTACAATGGATAAGAAAATGGAAACTACATACTTATTATCAGGAGAGATCATTTTAAGCAACTTAGAAAAAAACTCTTAATAAGTCCTTTTTTATCTCACATTCTGCCAAACGTTCTTCAGCGGCGCTATAATTTTCATTTATACTCTTCATTTTTTTAAATTTCAGTTAGACAAATACGATACTTATTGCTCAAATTTCTTTCTTTTACAGATGTATGATGGGATCCAAAGAGAAAAATGTATGATGGCGCAGACATGGTCAAAGTAATTGCTGCTGTCACGTCAGGGAAATTAGCATCCCAACCCCACAGAATTGGACAAACTCACGGGCTTCAGTCACCAAAGAGAAATTAATCAGATGGCATGCGGAAATCCATGAGTACCTACAGAGCAAGAGGTTTGCGATAGACCCGGAGAAGCCAAATATCTTAGACCCTGACAACACATTAGGTGATCGCATTATCATTAATGCCGATGACAAAAGATCCAGAGCGGATTTTTAATGCTGGTGAAGCAGCTTTTTTTCTTAGTCTTAAAGGAGATAAAGTACTTGGTATAATACTCGTAGCATTTTACCCGAACGCCACTCACATCATTCAGCCGATGGATGTCGCTGTCTTTCCAAGCTTAAAGCATTCATGGAAGGAAGAAACCAACACATGGAGACACATAATATGCACTACGAATTGAAGAAAAAAGACTTCGCTCCCCTCCTAGCATCCTCAATTCAGAAATCTGTCAAACCTGATACTTTGAAGAATGGTTTACGCAAGTACGGACTCTTTCCGTGGAACGTTAATGCAATTGGCTTCAGCAAAATTCCGTCCGTGAATCATTCAAGCACTAAAAATGCACCAGAACAAGATGGAGATGAAGATATACTTGATAAACTACTTTCCAGACTAGAAACTAGTAGGACCAGTAAAATAACAAAGTTTCAGGAAATGTTTGGATATGGAAGCGAGTGATTATAAAAAAAAATGAAAATGAATATGGAGGATATTAATTTGTTCATCGTCTGGAGAAAATTGAAGAAAGAGGTTAAAGAGATAAAGGCAGATGATCCAGAAGTGACTTCTTCAGCGAAAAAAAAAACACGGAAGATGTTGACCTGCAAATGCCATCGAATAAGATGTTTTGTGAATATGTAAAAAAAAAAAAAAAAAATTCTCACTTCTCTTATTTATTTCTATAACTATATTATATTTTTCGACCAAAATTTAATAAACATTTGTTCCTTGAACTTCTCTGCACTTATTCTGATAAAAACTTCCCCCTTTTTAAGAAAAATGTTAGCTGTAACTAAAGTATCGATTAAAAAACTGAGGTGCCAATAAATGGGACAAAGGTATGCCAATAATTGGGACAAATCCGAATTTCACCTGCCAATAATAGGGACATCGGAGTTTTTGTTCAATTAATTAAATAAAACTTATTTCCTCACATAATTTTGATTGAATTCTTTCTTTTTTAAATACTGCAGCATATTTCCAATGTCCTGATACAAAAAAAAACAGAATCAGATAAAAATTCGAATTTCTATGAGCTTTTCAATTTAAAAATTTCCTTAAGCTGCCAATAATTGGGACATCCACCTTACCCATCTTTTGATTCCTACTTGAAGTGTATCTATAACTTTAAATATATGGACTGTAGGAATGACTTCAGTTAAAGAAGTTATAATGTTTATTATTTTGACGATAGTTTTGCCTTTTAAAACATAATGTCTTTCGTGCAACACCGGCTAATAGAAAAATAAAGTAGGTACCATTTCTAATTCCCGCTTTCTTCTCCGCCTTTTCTTGGGTTTATCCTCCTGGTCTTTCTGCTCGTCTGCGGCGGAAAAGATTTCTGCATCGCTGGTGTCGCGCAAATCTAAAAATTACAATAAAATAATGTTAAAATGTCATCGACTTCAAAAACATAGTCCTTTTTTTTGTTCATCCAAAATTTAGTTACCGTCTGACTTCTCCACATCGTATTTACTATTTGAAGAGCTATCGTCCATAATTTATCAGAATTGAAACAGTAATGGTGATAAGAAGCAGTCTAAATTACTAAATTGAGGCGTCTTTACGCAGAATCGGCATTTTTTATAAAACTGTCAACAATCTTCGCAAATGACATCCTACTGATGACATCGAAGATGCCCCCAAAGATTTTAACAGTGTAGATACAATTTCCCGACATTGTACAAATAAAATATTCGAATTGATTTATAGAATTTTAAAAACAATTCTGGAAATAAACATCATTACTTTTTTTGGTGCAAAAAAATAAACTGATTTTTATTTGAGTGTTGCTTATGTTTTTTTTTAGTTTTGAGTGGTTTATGGACAAAATTGGATGTGTTTTTTTAAATATTTTTTCCTTAGATCTTGGAAACAATATTATTTCACAGCATTAAGTGCAGCTGTCCGTCTAACTTCATGTAAATGTCAAAAAACTTCTACAGATGTGTACAGCCTTAAACGAGTTTAGATTAGACGGCGCTGCAGCTACTTTAAGGTATTCAAACTGCTATAATCAATGTTTTTTGCATCTTGGTTTTTGAAATAAATCCTTCTTAAATTTTTATAATTCTTAAAACTTCATATAAAACTACCAAAAGAGACGTAATAAAAGATAGAGATGCTAGTTCTGACATTTATTACGTTCATTGTAAGCTTTGTAGGTCTGTAAAATATAGTTTGAGATCCGGTTCTTTCTATTGAATAGTTGGTATGATTGTCGATGCTACTCGTAGCAAAACAGTTGGAAAAAGCTTTCAAGAAATAACCATAGATGGCAAATATGGCGCCTCTTTTAAATTGACCAAGAACTGTAACTGTAACCATAGATAAGTATACTATAATACTACGTATTATAGATGTGCCACTGAACCCTGTTTCAGTGCATTATGTAGGAAAAACTAGGTATATGGAAATAGTAAAAAGAGTCATCTTTACTTCGGGGCGTAAGGTTTTTGTACAAACCTCCCCTGGGGACTTCTTCTTCTTCTTAAAAAATATATTTTTTGTTTCTGCCATACTTATTTCACAAGAAAAACAACGTTTTATTACATAGATATATTTTTTATTAACATTTAAAGGAGTGAATTATAATACAAATTTACAATGAAATAAAGCTTGTACATTCTAAAATCTTAATCTAAGCTGCAAAGATATGTACCATTTAAAATTCATATTAAACAAATTCCCACAAGCAGACATGTACCATTTCGCGCTAACACATGCCGCATGTGGACCTACAATCTAAAAACCCAATCTCAAGTGAACATAAGCCCTGCAACTCTTGCCGACCTTCCCTAAAACAGAGGTGACATTGGCAAAGTGAACCATTTTTTACACTATGGGTGATACATTATTGTTATTGATACGTGATTACATTAATACATAATATTTTAGATAGCTCAGTTGGTATAGTGCTTGCATTCCATGCCGTGAGCTGGGGTTCGAATCCCACCGAGGCAGGGTGTCAGAAATGATTATCCGTTTCAGTGTTTATTTCAAACTGAAACCTCAAATCAAAATACCGGCAAGGTTTACTCAGCCTTAAACAGAAATGAGAACCAGCCTCTCGGGAGCTGGGAAACCCCCACTTCAACTGAAGAGGTTGGCGTAAGGCCGACCCCCTTACCTGTAAAAATAAATAGGTTCCACTCGCCACATGCGACCCCTTCGGGGATAACGCGGTAAGATGTTACACTATATGTGTAGCTTAGTTGCGTTTTTTTTTTTGCCAATGAAGAATAAATTGAATAAAATATTATGGTATAAAGTTGAAACAATTATTTTTATGTCTTTTGGAGAAAATAGTTCAATGTTTTCTCATTATAATAATCAAACTATTTAACTAACTTAGTTGAATTTCTAACCTATTTATGGTTTTACCCACAGTTTCCATTTAACCTAATAACTCGTCGTAAAACCAAACAGTTTTTAAATAAAATTTTACACTTTCACATTCACTTTCATGATCTGTTTTATCTGATGTATTCCTTTTGTGTTATTGCAGGTCAGACCATGGTCCATTTGCAACTTTTTTATCTGCCGACGTTTCGCTTTCACGGCGTGGTGGTATTTTTATGGGGTTGGTCGTTTTCAGTGACTGACTGGTAGTGTGATGAAAATTGTGGGAATCGGAAGAATCGATTTCTGAAACATAAATAAAAAAAGAAGAATTAGTTTATATGTTCCTTGACTTATAGGTTGGTATGAGGCTGACCACCCATACTGTAAAAAATGGTTCACTTTGCCAATGTCACCCCTGTTTCAGGGAAGGTCGGCAAAAGTTGTGGGGCTTATGTTCATTTGAGGTTTGGATTTTATTTGTAAGTACACATTCAGCATTTGTAAGCGCGAACTACACTTGTTGGTTTGTGGGCATACATCTGAGAGCTTTAAATGAATATATCCTTGCAACTTAGATTATAGATTATTATTATTATTATATTATATTATAGGTTCAAAATTTGCATGAAAGAAGGAAGGTCTAAGATAATATTGTTTTTGCTAATCTCATCGATGTGAAATTCAATGGAAGTTTCCTTGCGTTTCATAAAACGTTTCACATTTCTTATGAAGGCTAATAAACTTGCTGGTACTAAGATTTAAATAAGACAAAAATACCAAAACGGAAAATACTATCTGACACCGTCCATGACAATTGAATCCAAGCAATGGTGTTAAATACAAGCGTTTTTCAAAATTAAGTGTCGACCAAACGTTATTTCTTAAACATTTTACAAAATCGATGACAGATTACATGCACATTAAAAAATATAAAATAAACTGCAACTTACTTGGATTTCCAATACCGCTTACGGTAGACTCAGTTCTTGTAAAAATGAAACACTTCATAAACATGTCCAATAAGTGAATGAAAAAGCGCATTTTTTCCGTAATTGTTTGAAGAACTAAAGGTTACTTTTGTCATTTTTTCAGCAAATTTCTACTGTCACATGTTTTGATTGGAACAAAATTTGAATTTCAAAAAAAACTACCTACCCTCACTTTAATGATTACTTGCCATCTAGCGTATTTTTTTGAAAGTTTGCATGTAAAAGAAGCTTACAAAATATATCTTTCTCATTTGGGATCAGGGCGTGAATTTGAAGCATATGTGTCAGACAGAGACAACTGTCAAGGCAATATCTCTACGAGTTTCTGCTTGAAATCATATTTCATTTTAGAATGCTGGTTCATTTGTTCCCAGTGACAGGAGCCTGACTGTAACTCTGTCGCCATTCCGCTAGAGGTGGACAAAGCCTCTGCAGAGCTGCCTCCATTTTTTCCTATCCTTACATTCCTCTTTCAATTCATTCATATCCATCACCTTTTTCATGCATTTTCTTTTTTTACGCTCACTTTGTATCTCCCATTCTTTCACAATCTTTTTTATAAAATTAAGTATAATATTTATTCAATTATAATAATACTCTTTTATACAATATACAATCATTTTTCCGCCAAGCAAACATCACACTTGCACCGGGCTTAGCATCCAATATCTAATAATAATAATCATTTTCTCAAACGACCCGGTCGTGTGACGGCACAATTTTATCTAATTAAAACAAAATACATTTTACACCAAATTTCATTATTCAAAATCTTATTACTCGTTACATCAATTGTGATGATGACTATCTTTTCACTTTTTTAAAACCTGTTTTTTTCTGGGCAAGTATTATTTTTACAAACTTTTGTATAGGCTCACCTTAATAAAAATGAATAGATATTTTTGCCAATAACACAACTGTTTCAGAACTCTATTTTTGGTTTTTGTTTTCTAATTCAAACAGGTAGGTACAAAAGTTTTTAATTTATGTACCTCAGCACCTTCTTATTTAGAGTAACACAACCAAGCTATACATATAGTGTAACAACTTGTCGCATTGTCTGTGAAGGGGTAGCATGTGGTCAGTGCAAACTTATTTATTTTCACAAGTTTTCACAGCCGGCCTTACGCCAACCACTTCGATTGAAGTGGGGATTTCCCAGCTCCCGAGGGGGCTGGTTCTGATTTATTGTAAAGGCTGAGGAAACCTTGCCGGTACTATTATTATAGGACCATTCTTCTTCTTCATCTTCCAGTGTCACTTTTATTGTCAATCTAAATCTAAGTGGCAAAGATATGTATTATTTGAGATTCATATTAAATGCATTCCCACTAGTAGACACGCATAATTTTGCGCTCACACAGGCCGCATTTGGACCTACAATATAAAAACCCAATCTCAAATGAACATAAGCCCTGCAACTCTTGCCGACCTTCACTGAAACAGGGGTGACATTGGCAAAGTGAACCATTTTTTTCAGTATGGGTGGTCAGCCTCATATCAGCCTATAAGTCAAGGAATTCAATTATTAAGTCAATTATTGTGGTAATTTGTAAATATTCCCATTGGTTTATAGCACAGATCACGGAATAGAAAGTTTATAGGTTGATATGAAACCCCCATGCTGTAAACACTTGGTTCACATTTGCCAATGCCACAACAGTTTCAGGGAAAGGTGGCAAGAGTTGCAAGGTTTTGGTCAATTTGAGGTTTGTTTTATTTTAGATTCGTCGTTGATACTGCAATACCGCGAATGAGCAGTTTGTAAATACCGCGAAAGTGATATTTTCAAATTGTTCAGGAGGAACAAAAAACTTAATAACTTGGTCATTTAGCAAGACTTTGTGATCTAAACTGTTTTGGTGCCTATTTTTGTCTTCCTTTAAATATATTTAATAAAATTATTGTTCAAAACTGTCTGGTTTCCTGTAAAAATCACTTTCGCGGTTTTGCAGTATAAAAAAGTGGCCAGATAGAGTTGGAAAATTTTAATTACGCGGATTTGAAAGAAAAATATGCCTTGTTTTATCAGACTTCTTTATTAAATACGAACATTTCAATGTTGTTTAAAGTAACTTGACATAAAGTTTCTTTTCCTTAAACTTAAGAAAACAAAATTATTAAAAGAAAATGACAAAACGCTTCCCTTTTCTAATGTGAGATTAAACTTGAGATCGGAGGTTTATTGTACCTATCTCATAACATGTACAGTATTATAAATAATAAGATATGTTAATAAATTATATCGCACTATACGAGGTAGGTACAAAAATCACTATAAAAACTAACACAGCATTACTTATAAGGCAGATTATTGTAAAAATCGTGGCAATCACTAGGTATGACGCTCTTCAATTCTTGTAGGTGGTCGTATTTTGATTTATGTATGCTTTGCCTGAAACTGTACAGTTGTGGTGGTAACTCAAGCATAATTGAAACCTTTTTTGGTCTCCTAGGAATAGGAGTGAAGTCATCTGCAAAGTTAAGTTTGTAGTCTATTGAACCATCCGGGTTGTATCTCATTGCTCTTATGTCAACAACACAGTTATCGCCAGCATCTCGACCAGGCCTGATTGATTCGTACATCTGGTAGTCTTTCATGGCATAATTCTTGAAGAAGGTGTAGTCTGGTGTGATGACTTCATAAGGACACGGCGTTTTCCGGGCTTCCTTTGTGATTGCAGCGTACTGAGAAGGTAAGAAGATTTCTCGGTTTTTTTATTTTCTTTCGATCACATAGAGTGGATTTTGCGTATGCCCTTTTTCCAGGTATTTTTGAGTTATGACTACATTCTTCATCATAGCCAACCGAAGCAGTGCATTTGACACAACATTGTTTCTGTTCTGGGCTGTGCATCCATCAGTAAAGATGACAACGTCTTTTGGATCTTCTTCTAACAACTTGGTTAGGTAATCAACGAAAAATGATGCGTATGTGGTGGCTTTCAAATCACAAGCTGTTTCATCGAACCAATAACAAGTAATCTTGTTATTTCCCAGATTAAACAATGAAAAATCGTGAACAGCAAGTTTGGTTTTAAAGTAAAGGGCACTGGCATTCAAAAATGGACATAGCTTCACTGCTTGATTTTGACTGTATTATAGGTTCTAAATACAGTTTCGACGTTGATTGTCTGCAGTAGTGAGACGGCAGCTTTGGTAAGGACGATAAATATTTTTTTAATGTCTGTCTTTTGGTCTCCGTCTTTAATGCCCAATGTTTCTAAAAAGGTTTTCAAACATACCCTTTCCATTTTATTATTCACTTTTAGGTAATACACTTTTGTACTACCTCGTCTGGTATTAGAGCCTTTCGTTTTTCTGTTTGTAGGTTTTCATCAACCATTGAAGCAATATACATTTTCTTTTCTTGCCACGTCATATTCCAATATGCCTCGAAAAATTATTTGCGTGATTCTTCCGATCAATTCGAACAGTACATCAGTTTGCTGCTAATACAGAATCTTGACACGCATAAAGGTCCCATTGTTCTTGCTGGTTTTGGCTCATTCTGTTTATATTTAGAATTTTCTTTTTTGAAGCCAATGTATTCTTTTTCCTTCATTCTCTTTTGACTGTTCTTTTGTCTTTGCCAGTTCTTTGGATCTCCTTTACGCTTTCTTTTCTTAGAGTCTTTGGAGTGTTTTTCTATGTCTCTTTCAGGGAACCATTCGATATTATCTGGTGACAAAGGCCTCAAATTCGTAATATCTGAGAGGAGACGTAAGTTCAATCTGCCATATATATAATCATAGAAATTAAAAAAAACGACATTACCTGCTTACGATATAATAGTCCTAATAAGTGCACAAGTAAAAATAATGTACTTACATTACTTATTTCTACACAAAAACAATATCTTTTGCCGGATCACACTCCACTCTATTGTGTTTTCTTCCATGGAAAGGTAGATACGCGGTATTGTGCGTAACTTCATGCTCGAAAAAGTTACGCGGTATTGTTTTTTTGACAAAACCATGGCTTCCCGTTGGCTAATTTGAATCGGGTGAGTTGTAAAAGCAGCAAATCAGCGTCTTGAACCTGTGGGCGCGAAATCTCAAAATTGCTACTTTTGCACTTCCGCGGTATTTACAAACTGCTCATTCGCGGTATTGCAGTATCAACGACGATATACTTGTACATATTATGCAGTATGACGTAGTATAAGGGCGAACTACAGTCATAGAAATGCATTACCTTTATTAAGCCTTGAATATCAATTTATCTTTGCAACTTAGATTAAAGGTATCGAAATTTTTTATTTGAATAATTTAAAATATTTGTAAATCAATTTCCTCAGGGACGACCCCACCTTACAAGTAAATAGTTTGTACCAAACTTCATGTTGTTGACAAATGATACCTACTACGTTTAGGTACAACAATAAATAACATTTGAAATATAAATGATATTCAATTCATCTGCATAAAGCAGCGGTTTCCAAACTTTTTGCTACCACCCCTTTATTTATTTCGCGCCTCCCTCTACCTTTTGTTTTGGAAAATTCATCGGGGGGGGGTAGACACAAAATTTTCAAAAGTTACCTTCCAAATATTCTTCGCGCCTCAGTTATTTTTATACCTGTTATTTTTCATACTAATACTACTTACACACATTTCTCGCGCCCCCAGCTTGGAAACTGCTGGCATAGAGTGAAGATAAAACTTAAATTATTATTTACTAACAGTTTGTATGACGAATTAATTCCTGCTCTATTTTTTTTATTTTTTTATTGTCGCCTACGCATGGGTGGAAAATTGTGTACGCTCCTTGATTCCTTCAGTTATTGGTTGGTAATGTTGGTATATATGGTTGACCTCATATACTGTACAAAAAACATTTCACCAATACCACCCTTATTTCAGGGAAGAGCGGCTAGAGTTGCATGGTTTATTTGAAATGAGATATGGCGGATTTATGATGTTCGGTAAGAAACAAGAGAAAAAGGTTCGTACATGAATTGATATGCACAAATTGTAACGTCACACGAACGGGTTGCTAGGAAAAAGGCAAACAAATATTTTTACATTCGTTACCAAGGATAAAAAAAGGTATTAGATGCACAATTGACCATTGAATTGTTATGCTGGCTGGTAAGAAAATTAGGAATAATTTAAGAAAAATATATATACCAACATCTGAACCAGATGAGTGCTTTGAGTGGGGCCTCTATCGAAGTGCAAGATGTAGAGTATGAAGTTCCCCCCCCCCGTATAGAGCCGCGAACCCGCCGAGCACCGCTCTCCAGTTACGGAAAGATCGCGGTGCGGATACCACCTGTGCGCGCGACGAGAAACTTACGTTGACAGTTAACGAAAACTTAAAACAATAACACTTTTCAAAACGTAACCCTAAACAAACTGAGTGCTTAAATGCGTAAAATTTATAATAGTTAGTTTTGTGTATTGCTTGTGTTGAATTTTAAATAGTTTCGTTTTGTAAATACGTTGGCGTTACGTTGAATAACAAACAATTACTAATCAGATTCTAACTGTAAGCCTGTTGGAATGTCAAAGTGATACTTTCGAACTGTTTTTAATTTGATTTGTTGTGACTGTTTTGAGTTGTTTTTGGTTCACAATTCGCATTTTTGCGGAGCGTGCAGGTATTTACTTCCTCATAGCTGGGATATAGGAGAGGGGTGTGCCTGGGAGGGTGGAGTGGAAAGAGGGGGAGGCCCACGTGATATAAGGTTCACGAAACACGTGACAGGAAGACTCCCAAAAGGTAAACATGACTGCCATATTAGGTATAAGCATTTATTTAATATTATTATTTTATTTATACTTATATTATTTAGATTTTCGGAAGTAACTTTATGAAATTTCAGTTTTATAAATTTAAATAACGATTTATTTTCTTGTTTAAATTAAATGTTAGAGTTTAAGTATTTTGTACACAAACATGTTTCGTTTTACACCTAAATATGGTTCACATTGCCAATGTCACCCCTGTCTCATAGAAGGACGGCAAGAGTTGCAGAGTGTATGACCATTTGAGATTTGGTTTTTGTGTTGTAGGTCCACATGCGGCATGTGCAAGCGCGAATTTGTACGTGTCTGGTTGTGAAAATGCATGTAATGTGAATCTCCAATGTAACATTCTTTGCAACTTACATTAGATTAGATTAGATGGGAGGTACTGATTCTCCTGGTTGTGTACAAAATAAACTCAAAAAGGGAATTTTAACAAAGTTTTATTGTATTTTCTATTTTATACTTAACCAAAAACATCACAACGTTCTGTTTACCATTTCTGTTGATATTTTCTTAGAGTTACTTATTTTAATTATTTGTTGTACAGATTGAGGAACTTATACTTTCGGTTCATTTATTTTTAGGTAAAATAATCATTTTGGAGCATTCTATTTCTTCTTGTAATTTGCATTCAAAATGGAAAAGTAGTGAAGCTTACACGAAACTTGAAAAGTAATGAGCCAGACGCGAATTCCATGGACAAGAAAATTTTGAAGTTACCCTTTTTTTGTGTGTTGCTAAGAACCTTAGTCATATAGACCTGTGACGTTTGCCTGCCAAGAAAAAATCTAATATAGAAGTTTGAGCCTAGCCCATTGACTTAATTTCAAGTCAAAACAAAAACAAAAAGATTAACAATGAAATGAAAATACCTTGTTTATGACAAAAAAATGTCACCGCGTTAGAAATCCAGTTTCATCTGAATTAGCGTGCAAAGTGCTCGTAAAATAAATAACAAATTAAATCTCTCCATAACAATCTCCACCTACTGATCGCTTTCTTTAATAATTAATACTTGAGGCTTTTTGAAACAATTCCAACCATGTTATTCGGATACATGAGTTTGTATCTATAATCTAAATTGCTAAGATAAATTGACATTTAAGTCTCATATTTAAAATGCACGTCCACATTCAGGCACATGCAAGTTCGCGCTTACACATGCTGCATGTGTACATATAAAATATACCAAACCTCACATGAACAAAGACCTTACAACTCCTGTCGCTTTACCCTGAAACCGGGGTGGAATTGGAAAAAGTGAATGAAAATTTTACAGCATGGAAGGTCAGCCTCAAATCAACTTATTAGTCCTAGCCTAATTTGATGTGTATGTTCCTTGACTTATAGGTTGATATGCGGCTGACCACCCATGCTGTAGAAAATGGTTCACTTTGCTAATGTCACTCCTGTTTCAGGGAAGGCTGACAGGAGTTGCAGGGTATATGTTCATTTGAGATTCTGGTTTTTATATTGTAGGTCCACATGCGGCATGTTTAAGCGCGAACTTATACGTGTCTTCTTGTGAAAATGCATATAATGCGAATCTTTAATGTTACCTACATATATTTGCAACTTAGATAAGATTAGATTAGATTAGTCAAGAAACTACTTATAACTCAGTATAAAAAAATAAAACAGAAACAACTACCTAAATATTTGTTTATTACAAAATGGAGACAGATGTTTAATGATATTTTTAGTCCGATTTTTTCTTTGTTTGGTTTTTTGTACTTAGTACGTTTGTTAGGTTGGCTTTGAGAAAGTAGTTAAATAGTTTAATTTCTCAATCAAAACATATTAATTCATATTGTTGTGTTTTTATCATATACTATTTAATCAAACCTGCGTTTCGTTTATTTCCTCACTTTTGGTTCCGACAGAGTTTTTCCATTTGAACAGTTGATTTATGTCTCCTCTACAAGATTTTTTGACCCTTGGTTTATACAAATTATTAAGATCATTCTCAAAACATGGAGAATCGTTACATACCACCTTGCCGGATTTCATTAGAATATAAGATTCAACACTTAATTGGTCTCAAACAAATACAAAACATGTTTAAGTACCTACCTATGTATCTACTTATTTCTAAATATTTCATAGACTTATTATTAAACTAACACAAAAATGCAACTGAACAGATTTCAGTCTGCTGTGAATGCGGCCGCTAGACTGATCGTCGGGATGTCCAAATTCTCTCACATCACTCCGCTGTTGAAAGAACCAATGTAGTTCTTTCAACAGCAGAGCTTCATTTTTCTGAGAAAGTGGTCTACCGTGTGTTTTTTGTGGTATTTGAAGCCCTGAATGGTATGGCTCCGTCATATCTGGCAGACATGTTTCCCCCGTTGAGGTGAGTGTGAGGAGGCGGACACTGAGGTCAGCGGGGAGTGGTGCTGTCAAGTTGACGCAGCCTTGCCGTTAAATACGCACTAATTTAGGGGTTCGCGCTGTCCGGATTGCGGGACCGATGGAGTGGAACAGACTGCCACCCGGAGTGAGGGGTTCGGAATCTATTGTCATTTTTAAGGAAACATTGAAACGGCACCTCTATAAAATATCTCAGTCATGACTGGATTGGGAGGGCCCTTGAGGTGACACACACAAAAACGGCGCTCTTTTATCATGTATAAAATTAAAATAAATAAATCATCCTCATAAATGAGTCGTATAACTGCAAACGCGGTCATCTCCTAAATTTATGATTTTTGAGATATTGAGATATTGATTGAATTTGATTCTGTGCAGTGTAACAAATCATTTGCTGTGTGCGATATAATCTAAACCTCACTTAATCCTTCGTAATTTTAATTGAAAAAGTATGATTTCGTGCAAACGCCGTCATCTCCAACTGGTGTTGTCGTTTTACAAGTTTACAAGTTTATTTTTCTCAAAATCATCGCGTAGGAGTTGACGGCGTTTGCATTTATACGACTCATATCTACATGTATAACACAGACAAACAAAAAACAACTACTAATAATTAAAAACAATAATAAAAACAACTAAAATAATTGCATATTGATAACAATATATTTTAGTCTGTGTAGATCTGCCTTAATAATTATGGTATGGTTAGAAGCTGGATTGATCGATATGAAACGGGAATAGCCAGGTGGGATATCGCCCGAGACAGGAACCTCTCCCACCTTGACCGATGGAATAATTCTGCTAGAAAAGTCACGACGTTGGAGGCAAGGAATAGATCATGCAGATAGGTCAAACTTGACTTGAAAATGCCTGCTTGCAAAAGCGTGTTCGAACTATGATAGTTGAATGCAATAGACACAATGAAAAAAACCCTCTTTTTTGTGACATCCTCCAATGTAAATAAAAAAAATATTCTCGATGATCAGGGATCTTAAAAAATATATATTTTACAGCATTGTGAAACGTACGCAGTTGACAGTTATGCTGAATGCAGTACGTAACGCTTTAGTGTATTTTCAAACTATATATGCTGTGTGCATTGTTTTTCAGTTAACAAGAATTAATTCTTCTTTGAGCCGAAACTCAAATGAACATAACCCTGCAACTCTTCTCTGAAACAGGCCTGAAATTACCATTATTGAACACATATTCACCTATATGTCTTAGGCTAAAATCTAAGTTGCAAAGATATATTGACATATACAGCAGTCAGACACGTGTAAGTTTGTGCAATACACATGTTGCAGGTACACTTACAAACAAACAAAAAACTCACACCAACATAAACGAACTCCTGCCGCCCTTCGCCTAAAGCCGGGTTGGCATTGGCAAAAGTGAATCAAGCTTTTAAAGCATGGAGGTCAGCCTCATACCAACCTGCTGGGCAGGAACAAATTGTCAAGGGTCAAAAAAAAAAATACAAAAAAAAAGTAAAAAAAAAAAAAATTGTTACCTAATTGTACCTAAATTTTGTTTCACCCTGTAAATAACCGTAAAATGTTTTAATGTAAAAAACGTCTTCTCTCTTGTCTAAGCCTTTTTTGGGCAACTTAAAGTACAACTAACTACTTAACTGCTTACCAGATGTGAAGCGGCTGGAACTGCAAAATCACTCAATAAACAACTAACTGGATTTAGTCGATACTTCCTTATTACCTGCTGATGAATTTGAAGCGATAGCAAGAAGTACTAGTCGTTTTCAATCATTCAATTGGGACTGAATGTTTCTTGCGAGCCTTTATTGTCGATCTATCTAACATTAAAACATACTAGATAAAACAATAAGAAAGTGCATTTTTCAATTGTTGTTTCTGTTAGAAAGAATAATATTGAACTACTTCTGTACTACCAAGGCTTTCATTAAAATATTTTTTTGCAATGGACTCGATAAAGTTAAAGAAAACATGATATAATAATAATAATAATAATATCCTTTATTTCCATACAAATTTACAGTTGCAAAACCAATACATTTGACTGACAATATACATACATGATATACACATAATATAAAACATTACACATAAGACACGGATGTACACAGTTAACTACATATACCTAGAGATGACTCCTCTAGATAAACGGAAAATGACTTACAAGTTTCATGGAAGATATCTATTGATATTCCATTCAACATCCTCATTGCACAGTGGATTCCATCATGCAACATCACATTTGTTTTGGTAGATGGGAGGTAAAAGAGAGGATGGCTGCGCGCTCGGGAGTAGTTGTTGGGAGCATAGAAATTTATTTTGCAAGCGTGGGATATACGACGGTTGACTAATTAATTTTTATGAAAATTTATGTATATATTATTACATATTAAAAGCAATGAAGTTTTTCGGTTATTTGACAAACAGCTGGAGGAGTACTTACATTATTCTCGAAGTTTCCTTTGCGTCGTAGCCAACGACTTCGGGAGGCAACGTCTCTGCACGATGACTGAGGATGAACAACTTTTAACAACAAAATTTAAAACTGAATAAGTGCTGATTCACTGATTTAAAAAGTCGTGTATAAAACATTTAATTGGCTGTGACTTCTCATAGTAAGTGAACTAATTATAAAGAAGTGCTCATGAAAAACTTCTAAACTACAGGATTTTCACACTTAAGTAGTGTTTCTCTCGTAGAAAATAGGAAAATTTACATTTATCTGAGAAACCAATGCTAGCTTAATATGTCACTTATTCAGTTTTACCTTTAAAGTATCGATATAATACATTGCGCCTAGTATAAAGCATTTCGTAAAACTTACCTAGATTTACTGCATAAATCGAAAAAAGTATGAAAATCAAAACGCCCTCTAGGAGTGCCGTCGTTTATTCCATACATTTTTTTATTTACGCAATGTGTCATACTCGGCGCACAGATCTACTTTTAAAATGTATGTTAAACTGATGAAATTATCCATTTCCCCTTCGCTCATTATGGTATGATTATTGCGTTTATCTTACGTACACATAGAGTAAAATAATTACATCAAAATGGATGGAAACTAAGGCGCTCACTGCAGGCGCTGCTTTATTTTCCATATATTATTTTTGCTACAACGCTGCGTAGAGTTTTATGCTTCGGATATTGATCTGGGTAGACTGGTCAATTGACATCTCGAATTGGAGAAACGGTTCTTGTGTATGGGAATTGGCTTCAGAACTGTAATGCAAGTCGTTGCGTGAAACCAAGAGAAATATGTACGAGCTTAGTCGGTGATTTTCTAGAAAAATAACTGACAATTCTGTTTTCTAATCGCTTTTCAAAAACATGTTTTTCTTGAGAAAAAAGTTAGATGGCAAATGCGATGCGCATAGCGTGCAACATCTAATCGCAAAAATTTCACACATGTCGCAATTTAAAACTACAAATTTATTTTCACAGATTACTTGACTAATAGGTTGGTATGAGGCTGACCACCCATACTGTAAAAAATGGTTCACTTTGCCGGAAAGGTCGGCATCAGTTGCAGGGCTTATATACATTTCAGATTGGATTTTTATATTGTAGGTTCACATGCGGCATGTGTGAGCGCGAAATTATGCGTGTCTGCTTGTGGGAATGCATTTAATATGAACCTTAAATGATACATATCTTTGCAACTTAGATTTAGATTAGACTTGACTAATAGGTTTGTAGAAGTCTGATCCCCCAAGCTGTACAAACTTCGTACACTTCTGCCAATACCACGCCGGTTTTAGGGAAAGGAGACAGGAGCTGCAAGGTTTATGTTCATGTAAGGTTTAATATATCTTGTACGTACAAAGCATGTGTAGGCGCGAACTTAGATATACCTGCTTGTGAGCATGCATGAAGCATGAGCCTTAAATTTAAATATATATTTGCACTTATATTATAGTTTTTGTGTGTATCACAAGAGCCCTCGCAAGTCTGGTCGTCGCTGCACAAAACGTCAATTCTCAAGCAAGACCCAGTTGTTGTAAGGTTGGATGGACCTTTCAGTGACCGGTCTTTGGTAAAGGTTTATGAATTTTTCAACCCAGCGAAGAGCACATTTGGAAATATAAATGGTATATTTTTGTGCTCCGCTGGGATTCGAATCCACAACCTTTCATTTACGAGTCCGAAGTGTTGCCACTGGACTACGGACCGGTCCAAGAAATGCCAACAACACGCGGTGCACCTAGCAGTCACCCATCCAAGTAGCATCCGCGCCCAATGTCGCTTAACTTCGGTGATCTGATGAGAACCGGTGTTTTCAACATGGTAGGTATCGTCGTTGTCAAGTTATGTATGTAGATTACTAGAACGCAAATGAGCCTTTTCTAAAAGATAAAAAGAAAAACAACTTTGTTTTCGATTGATTACTATGATACTTCCTACTCATAGTAATCGAAAACAAAGTTGTTTTTCTTTTTATCTTTTAAGATGAACGATTACAAAGTTTGCCTCTACAATCAATAAAAGAGCCTTTTCTATTTTAGATCATACTCTGCACTGCAAAGTCAAAAGGTGCTTTATGATTTAGCAGCGATCAGCTGTTGCCTGTGTCGTCTTATACTACCTTTTATACCGACAGTGCACGGTAGCAGGCGGGAGTTGAACTTGCGCCCGCCGGTCACTTACCCCACCGGACATGACTTACGGCTTACCACCCAAATACCGCACGACACAATCAGCTCATAACCACTAAGCTACTAACCGTTTCCTGGATTATACCATTAAAGAACTGAAACATTATGACGTGCTGGTTATTGTATGAAAGAGTTCATGAATCTGGTTGAAATGAAAAAAGTAGGTATGCAAGGACAGAAAAAAAGTGCGGTTGAGCTGCAATGTTGGCGGCTGAACTTCAAATTTTTACTGTACCTACTATTTATTTGCTTGATTGAAGAAGTATGTAAGGATAGAAAGAAATGGCGGTTGATCTGTAATGTTGGCGGCTAGGGTTTATTAAAGTGAAATTTGTTTTATGTTTTAGTTTTTTTTTTTTATGTCCATGTCCATGTTTATATTATATTATTGTTTAGTAATCTAAAAATGTAATTTGTGATGTTTGTTCCTTGACTTATAGGTTGGTATGCGGCTGACCACCCATACTGTAAAAAAAAAGGTTCACTTTGCCAATGTCACCCCTGTTTCAGGGAAGGACGGCAAGAGTTGCAGGGCTTATGTTCATTTGAGATTGGGTTTTTATATTGCAGGTCCACATGCGGCATGTGTTAGCGCGAAATTATACATGTCTGCTTGTGGGAATGCATTTAATATAAATCTTAAATGATATACATCTTTGCAGCTTAGATTAGATTAGATTAGATTGTATTTTATAAAATTATTGTTTTTTTCATTAAACTTTATAGATTCATTCGTTTATTTATTGTTTTGTATACAGTTAAATGTACTTTATTATTAGTCTCTTAATTTATAGGTTGTTATGAAGCTGACCACCCATTAAAAATGTCACCCCTTTGTCAGGGAATGGCGGGAAGAGTCGTAATGTTGATAGTCATTCGAGATTTGTTTATGTTACTTATCTACACGTGGTCTGTTTGTGGGCATGCATTTAAATATATATATAATTTATATATTTCCCTGTTTCAGGGAATGTCGGCAAAAGTTGCAGGGCTTATGTTCATTTGAGGTTTGGATTTTATTTGTAAGTACACAATCAGCATTTGTAAGCGCGAACTACACGTGTTTGTTTGTGGGCATGCATCTGAGAGCTTTGAATCAATATATCCTTGCAACTTAGATTATAGATTATAATATGTTGGCAACTTAGATTATAGAGATTTTATCATGTGTAGTATACATGCGACATGTATAAGCTTACAAAATTTCCGCTATGGTTTTAGTATTAACATTTCTAAAAATAAATTCTACCTTTACTTTTAGGATTTAAAAAAAGTTACCAAATCTTTTATAAATGCCAAATTCGTCAATTTTTTTTTCAAATGTTAGGTATACATCTGGATCCATTTTTTTTTTGTAATGGCAACAATGAAACTGTATTTGAAAAACAAATAAAATTTGAATTTCGAATGGGCATTCTAATTTGTCATTATTTCGACTTCGTGTTTACAATCGATCATCTCCGTAATAACAGAATCGTCCATTGAACCATGAACCATCTTGAAAATTGCTTATTATTTTTATTTATTTTGTTTGTCTCCATCTCCATAAAAATAATAACACCAACGGTGTTATTCACACACAGAAAACCCATGGCTTAACTTCCGCCTAAAGTGAATTTTCCATATAAAAAAACGATGACCTTGACTGATAGATTGGTATGAGGCTGACCATCCATACTGTAAAAAATGGTTTACTTTCCCAATATTACCCCTGTTTCAGGGAAAGTCAGTAACAGTTGCAAGGCTTATGTTCGATTGAGATTGGGTTTTTATGTTGCCACATGCAGTATAACTCATGTGCCTGCGTATTGGAATGCATGAAATATTGAATCTTAAATGTAATATATCTTTGCAACTTAGATTATAGATGACCCGTGGATCAGCTAGGGTTGTTTTGTGAATACAATGTGTGTAAATAGAATAATGTATTTAAACACATAAATAGGTTTTGTGTGGGCCTACATCATTTTAAACATATTCCATACTGTACAAAATTGCCACCTTAAAGGTAAAACTGAATAAGTGCTGATTTACTGATTTGAGAAATCGTCGATAAAACATTTTATTGTGAGTAACTTCTCATAGTAAGTGAACTTATTATAAGGAAGTGCTCACGAAAAATTTTTAAACTACAGGATTTTCACACATTTTTAACGTTTTCTCTCGTAGAAAATAGGAAAATTAGGTGAATTTATCTGAGAAACGCATGTTAGACCAGTCCGTAGTCTAATGGTTAGCGCTTCGGACTCGTAAATGGAAGGTAGTGGTTTCGAATCCCAGCGGAGCACAATAATATAGGTAGATACCATTTATACTTTCAAATATGCTTTTCGCTGGGTTGAAAAATTTATATACCTTTACCAAAGACCGGTCACCAAAGGTACATCCAGCCTTTCAGCAACTAGGTCTTGCTTGAGAATTAGCGCTTTCTAGCGACGATCAAGTTCGCAGGGGCTCTTGAGGTGTGATTCACACAAAAACAGCGCTCACAAAATAAATCATCCTAATATTTTTATTATTATTAGCTTCATATGTCACTTATTTTTGTTTGACCATTAAGGTATCTAATCTAATCTAATCTAATCTAAGCTGCAAAGATATATATCATTTAAGATTTATATTAAATGCATTCCCACAAGCAGATATGTATAATTTCGCGCTAACACATGCCGCATGTGGACCTACAATATAAAAACCCAATCTCAAATGAACATAAGCCTTGCAACTCTTGCCGTCCTTCCCTGAAACAGGGGTGACATTGGCAAAGTGAACCAATTTTTTACAGTATGGGTGGTCAGCCACATAACAACCTATAAGTCAAGGAACATACATGACAAATTACATTTTTATCGAAAATTTAATTTATCAAAATCATCGATTTATGTGATGCCATTGCTGACGGTAATTGATCGATATTACAATACACAGATACCACAATAAAATATCGTTATATACCGTTAGAGCAATGTAAATCATCTGGACAAAGATTACAGGTTTCCGAACCGGAATTAAATGGAGGTCTGTGATGTAACATTTCTAGATGCCCGGTCAAATATTTAGATGTTTGATTGCCGGGCATTTTGTTGGCGGTCCGCCGGCGCACAACTGATGTTTTCATGGAAGATTGCGGGTTCGAGGCCCGTGGAGGCGCTAGGTTTGGCACCCTGCGGGCCAGTGGAGGCGTTAAGAGTTAAGACAAGCAATCCTAACCACGAGGAAACATAATATCATATCAAACGGTATTGAAAATTGTTGTGTGTAATTTTGTCAGTTGATAAAAAAATGTTTTTTTTTTCTTCATATTAAACCTTGAAAAAAATATTTCCTTGACTAATAGGTTGGCGTGAGACTGACCACCTATTCTGTAAATAATGGCAGGAGTTGCAAGGCTTATGTTCATGTGAGGTTTTGTTTATTTGCATGCACGCATGCAGAAAGTGCAGGCGCGAACCTGCATGTATTTCATGTTTTAACATATCTTTGCAGCTTAGATTATAGATACTTACTTGGATATAAAAAAAGGTTGATAGCTCAATTGGTAGAATGCTTGCATTCCATGCCGAGACCAAGGGTTCGATCTCAAGGTTTACTCAGCCTTCACAAGAAATGAGAATCAGCCCCTCCGGGAGCTGGGAAACCCCCACTTCAACTGAAAGTGGTTTGTGTGAGTCTGGCCCCCTTACCCGTAAAAATAAATAGGTCCCGAATCGCCACATGCGACCCCTTCGGGGATAACGCAGGCAATAAGTTACACTATATGTGTAGCTTAGTTGCGATTTTTTTTTTGTGTATCTTCATATTTTTTTGAGTCTTTTGACTGTTTCTGCTTTGGTTGAAGGTGTTTTACTTTGGGAAGTACGAGTATATATCTGCCATGACCTATGCTATGAAATCCCGTTCAGCATACCAGTCGTTGAATTACCGATTTTACTTTGAATGGCACAATAGCTGTTGAAACTAGATAAATCACACTCGATTCCTTCTAAAACACAGACTCAGAGCGTACATAGAATTTGCCGGTAATATACCTAATGGCGTTACTCCTTGCCCTTGCGTTCAAATCTCTTTGTGTATGGATAGAATGAAATGTTCATTATCCTTTGCAGTTTTAATGTTTCGTACAAAAAAAGGTTGAAATGCATGGATATAAATTTTGTATTTTTTGATGTGTGGTTGATAGCTCAATTGATAAAGCATCTGCATTCAGAACGCGATGCCAACGTTCGAATTTGATGATGTCAAACATGATTTCTTCTTTTTCTTAGATTCCATGATAAAATTAAATTTTAACGGAAGTTATACTTTTTTTTATTATTTTTATTTTTCGACTTTCAAATCATGAATTTTATTCATCCCTGAAAACATGACGTTGTCTGCAAAAAATCTTCTCATACTTAGCAGTCCTGAAATAAAATATCTGTCACAATTCGGTTGATATTAGTGTTGTAAAAAAATGGCATGCTTCCGAATCGAAAGCTGCATTCCTTATTTTTTACTTCATCTCATCATTATTTACTCCCATTACTCCTCTTCTCCAGAAGCTTCACTGGCTCCGTATCCCGGAGCGCATCGAGTTTAAAGTGTGCACGATGGTCCACAAAGCTTTATTTGGAAAAATACCCAAATATCTCGCTGATTTAATCAAACCAGTCACCCTCGGCATAAAAAGCCTAACACTGCGCTCGGATGAAACTTGAGCCAAATCAAAGATTGAAGAACCGATAAGAAGAGTTAACACAATGTTTGGAGAGCGTGCATTTGCAGTTGCTGGTCCTCTGGCCTGGAACCACCTGCCACATCATGTGAGAGAGCTAGAGGACCATGGAAAGTTCCGGAAAGCACTGAAGACAACCAAATTACTGGCACATTTGCACAAACCACAAACGCCCTTGGAGTGACTACATCACGAAACGGCACTATAAAGAAATCATCAACTCATCATTATAAGGACGTAGGTACCTTATGGAATAATAGCTTAGCTGACTGCAGGCGCCACCTCCCCCATCTCCTCCTCTCCTGTTCTCCTTTGTCTCTCGCCTGGCATCCACAATACATGATCTGCTTCCTACATACAGGCGCGCACTACATACTATACCATATCTCCTTTGTTCATTCGCCCACCACCTTCTGTCATATACAGCCTGATAGTCAGCGGAAACAATCAGAAGAGAAACAATGCTTTTATAGAGCCAAATTTCATCCAAGACTCATATGAGTAGATGTTTGAAAGACAATTTTTGGTAGTCAAAGATCTACTCTACGATTATTCTATTAGGATGATTTGTTTCGTGAGCGAAGTATTTTTGTTATTTTTGTAGCTTCAGAAGCGCTATTGTACTAAATTCTTTACACTTAGATATCAATCCAAGTCGGAGCTTGTAAAAGAACACCATTGTTAAAAAAAAATCACACTACACCTTATTTTTGGACATGAATCGCTATTTTGTCGCCTTAAGGTCGTAGCTAGTTAAGGTTTAGCAGAATAGCGCTTCAGGTTCAAAATTGCAATCTTTTTAAGTTTAATACAATAAAATAAAAATTGCTTTGTTTTAATTCACATGAGTTTATTTTTGGACACGACCAGTTTCGGGAGAAGCAGTACCTCCCATCTTCAGGTGTAAATAGAAACTAACACATAATACAGAATTACGAAGCAAGAATTTAAATTACAGAAGGGGAGGGGGAAGTTGTATGTGGGCGGGGCGTAATAGGAAACATAGAATTTTTTAAGTTTATTTTGTTATTCTTAACATTATGTGTTGACCGTGGTGTGAAATTAGCTCTGTTAACGAACCAAATGTGAACGGAATCTTAAAATATTTTTTTTGTAATAAATCAACTGAAGTTTTTATTAACTTGAACCCGTTAAACAAAAAAATACATTTCTCTACTTATTCTAGTGAAAAAATTACACATTATTTTATACTAGGGTTGCTTACAGCATTATTTCTTAATACGAGTTCATTGGTGGAGTTAAGTTAATACCGAAGATGTTACGTGATGTACCGATACTGATAATACGAAGAGAATCGCAATTTATTTTTAAATAATTTTGGCAATAAAAGCGCAGTATAAAATCGTAAAATAAAATGATGGTGCATCGGAAGTAATGTGAGTGCGTCGCACAGTGGGCGGAATCTTAAATCTAGCGCGTGATAAGTAGTCATACTGAAAATTGATGCTTTTATCGCAAAATTATCCGGTTTTTTTTATTGAATTGATAGAAATGGTTGTTTTTGGATAAAACTGACACAAAATATTGTGAAAAATATGCACAGTTATTGAAAAAATTAAGAGGAAAATCGAAAGTTTTATTTTTCAAATTTTAAAAACTTACTATTTTTTTCTGTCCACCCACCAATCACTTTTTCTTGTTTTTTTTCAGTGGCTGCTTTATCTGACACTTCAAAAAATTGCCACTTTTTTAGAAAGTGGATATGAAGTATGTACCAAGCTCTCAAAACATCTTATTTACGCATGTAATGTGGATAAGCCATATTCGTACAGACTCTTATTTTTCCCCAAGCACATCACTTCATCTATGTTGTGTATTATTTTTGGGGCTGTCCAACATACTTCACAGGTCTTCAATGACGATTCAGTAATAACATTAAATATGTTTTTATCAATCTTTGTCAATTTAAAAACATGAGTTACTCTAATATTGAAATCACAAAAAGTAACTGTAGTCGAAATAATTTCATGAATATGTTTTTGCACATTGTCGATTTCCCTTTTTGTGTTTATTCGATTGTCTCTTTTGCAAATATTATTTGTGTTGGCTTGCAACAGGTACCTTGTGGAAGATAGTTGAGGATTTTGCCATATCATTTCCCCCCCCTTTTTACTAGAAGCGGCACAATACAAAATATGACAAACAAATACGCATCCGTTTTTTTTGGATGTTCAGTCCCTTCAGTTTCAGACTCCTTCAGCTTCAGATGTTGATGGACTGAAGGCTTGCAAATAAGTAGACTGACTGGCACTTTTATCGTCTCTCCATTTGTACAGCATTGTAAAGTCTGATGCTGAAGATGTTGAATCTAGGAGAGCTTGCTGTAACACTTTTTTTGACTCTCCAGGAACCTCTGCACTGTGTGGTTGACTAGCCCTTGCACGGTTACTGCCGCAGAAATATCGGACATTGTTATAAGGCTTTCACTAGGTTATATATATTTTTTAAGGTTATAACAATATTTTTTTAACTTCCCTAATAACATCTCCATTCAATTAGTCTGTATGAGTGTTCGGCTGAAGTTGCGTCAAAATACAATGCAAGTGCTTCTTCTGACGTGTACGCTACGCAGATATATATTTTTTTATCTTTGATGCACGATGTAAAATAGCTTTAAGATCCATAAGGACCTTGGCAGCATCTCTTTTGCCTGAGTTTAGCAAAATTAGTTTTGACGCAAAGATGATTTCTTAGTGACTTCTTGTTTCAAGAAGTGAATAAACTTTTTTACGTTTTGTTTGGTCACTTACTTGAAAAAAATGATCTAATAGTCGTCCCATAGACAATGAGGGTACTGATACATTATCGAAGTCAGACAAAGTAAAATTCTTCAACACCCATTTAAATTTTTTTTTTTTCAAAAAATTTAACATTACATGCGAATGTGCCCATTTTAAACGCAGATTAGTTGTTCAGGATTTTAGTTTTAGTCTTACTTTAATACAAAGTTCATTATTTGCATCATTGTGAAGCTTTATTTGAGAAAAAAATTAATCCTTTACTGCCGTAGTTTTTTTTGCTGCGGTCCTTTCATTTTGCCATACTTAGAAGAGTTATTTTTCTGGACTGACATGGTTCCTTTAAAAAATCGTAAAAACATTAGTCGCAAAAACTAGCAAAATCTTTTACCCACAAAATAAGCCTCATAAGTGTTTCTTAATATGACACTTAAAATTATGGCCAATCCCGGTCAAACTTTTGATTCCGAGTCTACTGAAAAGGTATACATTGTAATTTTATTAATCCAAATACTCAACGTGATTCAAAAAACATTTTTGGACAAAATAATAAAGCAAACACAACAAACATTCTTAAAAAACAAAGTTTATACTTTGAGCTTTAATATGCAAAAACAATAAACACGATTTAACTAGAACTTTAGGCACAGTGCTTCCAGGTAGAAAGGCAAATAACAATTCAATATTTATTCAAACCGTGCATTATACCGACAAAGTCATGTTTACCTGACTCTCGGTAATTATCCCGCGAACAAATTACTTTTTTAGTCATAAGGAACTGTTTCTGGGCTATCTATTTAGTATATGTAGGTACTTTTTTTAGAATTTTCAATACTTCAAAAGTGGACTTATCACGCGCTAGATTTGGAAACCCGCCCACTGTGCGTCGGTCCGAAGACGATCGAAGTAATTTTGATGTATTTTTGTTTTACACCGGTCAGTCAAGAAAACAAAACAAAATACATGCAAGTACGAGTGTACGGAATCACGTTTCGCTTCTGATTTATTTGATACTTGCATCCATCGATGTATAGAACTGGATGGACTAAGAAATCAATCCTTTGAGAATTAGAAATACGCTACCCCACTCATCATACAAAAATCCAAATTCAGTGTATCGGTAACCTTCCGACTGTCAACAGGTGTTACCTAATTGGAAAAAAAAACATATAAATGCCAAACTGGGTATTTTCTAAACGTGCCAACAAAAGAGAGTATAAATGTGTTATAGAACATGGAATAATATTTCACTTTAATCACTATTCTATATGATTACGTTGATAAAATTTATTTTTCGTTTGTCGAAATATTTTGTTCGCGAAAGTGAGAGCCATTTCTAGAACTGTGATGTTCAAATATATAGGTACCTACTTGCTTCTTCAAGTATGTAACTTCTATGCTCGCGGTAATAAATATTTGTGAAAATCATCCCGTACACAATGAGGTGGAAACATTTTTGAATTCGGAATTTATCAGATATTTTCATACTTTCAACAACACTAGTAACAAATACCGTTACCATAGTGATTTCATGGGTTTCCATGGTGATATGTACATAGATTGAAGATTTAGTAGAGACACATTGCTTACATAGAAAATTACAAAAGCATTTCATATGTCGTGAGCAAGACAGCACTATTAACAATGAATGGTGTCAAAGACGTTGCATCATGTCGATTGGTACTAAATCACATTCATAGCCCCTCCATTGAATATACCTCCATGCTTGCATCGATATCTGTTGATGGATTTAATGGTAAATTTAATGATTATATATTTAAAAAAGAAATGTGCAATCTCTTCTCGAGATGGTTTACCCGAACTTTTCTTAGCAAACTTGTTTTTTTTTATTCGCAACGCATATAGTGTAACATCTTGCCGCGTTATCCCAGAAGGGTTTCGCATGTGGCGAGTGGAATCCATTTATTTTTACAGGAAAGGGGACCGGACTTACGCCAACCACTTCAGTTGAAGTGGGGATTTTGCAGCTCCCTATGGGGCTGGCACTCATTTCTTGTGAATGCTGAGTAAACCTTGTCGGTATTTTATTTTGGGGTTTAAAATAAACATTGAAACTGGAATTTATTTTTGACACCCTCGGTGGTATTCGAACCCGAGCTCACGATACGGAATGCAAGCACTCTACCAACTGAGCTATCGACCGAATATACATTCGCATAGGTAATGTTTGAGGTTTTAATAAAAGAGACTTTTATTTTAATGTACTTTTAGCTTTTTTTAAAATCATTTCCTGTAAAGAACTCAAGTAGAATTTTAAATAAGTGTGTAGATACACCTGTCTACAATACATAATAATAATAATATGAACCTAATCCGTGACGGCCTACCAACTGTCGAAACGTCTAGCGGAAGGACTCACTAAATAATTATGTACCACGTCGTCTCCCCTTTTTTGACAACCCCAAAAATATCCTGCACCACTTGACAACAGACACTGTGACACGAATTTTTATTTTTGTCCCAGTTTTGGTGTTCTGTGCAATAGACTCGGCACATTTAAATATCCATCGTCACACATTTATAAAAGATATGGATTCACAATAATCAAGGTTTATTTTTTTTACAGTATTATCATTATTTAGTATTCCTTGATTATACCTAATATTATTTGTTGATTTTAAAAATGTAATTTGTTGTGTATGTCCCCTGACTTATAGGTTGGTATGCGGCTGACCACCCATGCTGTAGAAAATGGTTCACTTTGCCAATGTCACCCGCGTTTCAAGGAAAGTCGGCAAGAATCGCAGGGTGTATGTTCATTTGAGGTTTGGGTTTTTATATTGTAAGTCCACATGCGGCATGTTTTAGCGCGTTCTTATACGAGTCTGCTTGTGATAATGCATATCTTTTCAACTTAGATTAGATTAGATTGACTTATAGGTTGGTATGAGTCTGACCATCCAAACTGTAAAAATGGTTTACTTTGCCAATTTCACCCCAACTCAGAGGAGGTGAAAGTAGCGTCACAAAAAGAGCCTTCGGATCTCTAAAAGGAAAAAAAAGAAAGAAGAAGTAGAAGATTTTTCACCCAGTGACCTCAATTTTCGTCGCAACGCATCCCTGACCCTGGAAGGTCGGCATATTATGTATAATATAAGCAGTGTAATACATTATGTGTGTGCGGATAGGAGTGTTTCCGGTGAGCGTTGCACGCTTCGGTGACCGCACGATGACACACGTAGGTACCGTACGGACTTTCTGTGTACCATGTGGTTCGCGTGCCGTGGTATACGAGTATATACGTTAAAGGACTATTGCGTAGCCGCCTATTGTTGCAAGCCGTGGATGTTTGAAAAGTGGCAACATGGCAAATATTTAAATTCATAAACCGGTACCTCTTGTGAGAGTGACAATGCATTTGATGTACGTATAGGGATCCCATAAGGTTTTGCTTATGTGCAAATATGGTTCACCAACACAAACTCGTATAATTTCTTCACTTAGGCTCTATGAATAATAATCGAATCGGTAGATATATATGGGCTATTATGTACATAGTCCTATCGATAGCTCAGTTATCCCAGAACTTGTGTTTAATGTCAGTGAGCTAGAGTTCTATCCCTACCAAGGGTGTCAGTAATGAATTCCCTTATCGAATCAAAATAAAAGTACCAGAAAGCTTGGAATCCCCACTTGAAGTTAAGTGGTTGACGTAAGGCCGACTCCATTATGTGTAAAAATAAAATTCCAGAGGTCAATAAGACAACTATATGCGCAGAAGTAACACTATATGCGCAGCTTACTTGCGTTTTTGTTTTTTTAGTAGAGTTAGACTGAAATAATATATCACGAAATAATGTTGTACCAATAATTATGTTGCCAAAGACTATTTAGGTCGATAAGATTACACAATTAGCATCATTGCCATTTCTTCTTTCTCAAAGCTTTGAACGCACAACGGCTCTGTGTCTTTGTAAACGAAAACGTTGCAGCGTAAGAACTGTACCCCGAGTATATAACGTTGCTTTAACCACACCTCGATTGCGTAAATAATAATAAAATATTGAATATATTATGACGGCACACCTGGAGAGGCATTTAGTTTTTATACAGTTTCAATCGAGTTGAGTGTACGTAATTTGTTGTTATACTAGAACTAGGGGCACTGAAGAGGTAATGCAGGGCTGGTGCAAGGCAAGGTGGCTTGAGGAAAGGAAGGGCACTTCCGCACACACCGCACCAGACAGACCAGCGCGCTGAGAATATTTACTATCACTGAACCTTTCTTAACAAATCCAACTAACCCACACATATAGTGAGAATTCTTAGCGCCCCTATACCGCGTTATTTCCGACGGGGATACGCGCTGGAAGCAGTCACTACTGGTCGGAATCTGGACGGGAATGGGAATTAGGAATAAAGAAGGAATACTGGAGAGGACTGCAACTCGCAGAAATCAAAGTTGATGTTTTCTAACACGCCATATACTGGTTAAAAGTTACACACGCCGGCTGCACAACCTTCCAGGGCTGGACGTCTCATCACCAAGGTAATTCTTACCTACCGAATATCGGTAATATTTGTATGAAAACTAATCAGCTGTTCACTTGCGGCCATCTTGGATTGACAGGTCTTCATCCAAATATTACCGATAATCGGGATGTAAGAATTACCGTGGTGATGAGACTTCCAGGGTGGCAAGTCGGTACAAAAGAGAGAGAGCTAACATACAAAATGACAGAAGACACAAAATCGTCTTATTTTTCTTTTTTTACTTTTGATAGCTATTAAAGCTTTATTCTTTCTAGTTTGACAAGCTGCCAGGCTAATTTGAGAACAAATACGATTGGTTATTTTTATCACGAGTTAATAGAGAGATCGAATACGAAATGAGACAATCAAGAGGATTGAAAGGGTCTCTAAGCAGATCGGTAATCATCATGGCAATTTTCATTTTAGATACTGCTGCACGACGAGGGAAATTGTGCTGCTTCTGCCAAACCACTGCCTCAGGTTCAATAAAGATCCAATAAGTCTATTTTTTTATCATTTGGCCGGAATAATACACTTTTTTGTCTTTTGTCGGACATAAGGGCATAGTAATTCATAAAGCATTAGCACCCCTGTTTCAGGGAAGGTCGGCAAGAGTTGCAGGGCTTATGTTCATTTGAGGTTGGGGATATTGTAGGTCCACATGCGGCAGCGCGAACTTATAAATGTCTGCTTGTGGGAATGCGTTTAATATGTATCTTAAATGACATAATATATTCCCTCACCAAGCACAAGAGCTTGGCTCTTCAATTGGTGAGGAAATAACAATGAAGTTTTTATTATTATTTAGGAATATTACTTGTTTTAAAATAAAATTTGTATTTATATTTTGTTAATAAAAAAAAAAAAAAAAAAAAATATATATATCTTTGCAGCTTAGATATAGATTTTTAGAACTTCAGTTAGCTTCAACTGCTTTTTCTTTGCAGTTGTGAGAGGAAAAAATGATGCAAAATCTCGTTAGAAATGGTGGCGAGTGGTTTGCAGACGTCTCTGCGGTTTCCCTCCCACGGTCCTGCGGTGTTCCCGCGTCTCTCACCTAACGGTCTGTGGTTCGATGCTCCGTCTTCCTTAGCGATACCTGTAGATACCCCAAGTGTAAAACTGCTGGTAAACTCAACTGCAACGTCTCACCATAACATGAAAGGAAACTAATACAGCGTCTTTAAAGAGGGTTTTAGCTTTCACACATGTTTTGCTAAACGTAGAGTTTTGTACTATGGGTAGTGATGTTCGCCATTGCTCTCACACCTGTGACAAACAATCAAGATTGTGGTTGTGTCTACCTGTTATATACCACAAGTGATTCTACATTTTAATATTAATAGCTCAAAGTGCGAAGACATTGCTAAATGATAAGGTATCCATAGTTTAAGGTATGCATACTTTGAGGGATACTTCGGTCGATAACTCAATTGTTAGAGTGCTTGCATTCCATGCCGAGAGCTCGGGTTCGAATCCCACCGAGAGTGTCAGAAATGATTTCCCGTTTCGGTGTTTATTTCAAAACTGATACAAATGATTAGTGTTTGTTTGTACATCTGAGAGCTTTAAATGAATACATCCTTGCAACTTAGATTATAGATATATTATTATAGATTATAGATAGGTACCGGCAAAAAATGTCGTTGAAGTCGTTGAAGAGCGGGAAGGTCAGGGGATGGGAAAGCATTTGAAAAAGAAACGATTCGGATACTTTTACTATTTTAATCAAAAATGAACACAGATTTCCTGAAATCAAATCATAAAATGAGAAATCATATTGCTTTATGTTGGATATGCATTCGATTAAAAATGGCGCTCTTTTCAAAATATAGAACGAAGTAGACAGCCACTTTTTCCTTGTAAAAAATAAACGCGAGGTATGTAAATTTATTATTTAAAAATTTTGAAAAGGTGAATTTTCTCAGTGTGCTATTTTTAGACCCACACTTATTTCATGTTAAAAACTTCAATACAACCATATTGGTTGTTACAAAATATGCAATAAAATCGTTCTTTCCATATCAGACACATTTCGTGTATCTGTAGGTACATATTTACTCAAATGACGAACCAGAAAAATATGTAAACGCCGGTCGTTAAAAATGTAAAACAGCTTTGTAAACAAGATTGCAATATGTAGCCTAATTAAAATAGTTTCGTTTTACCATTTATGATTTTATTTTGGCATTTGGTGTTTTGGAGTTCTTGTAGAAAAAAATATATATATATTAGACCATTGTGTCTAATTGCTTCCACTTTCCAGCGACTCGGCATATTATATAGAGCCCGTAGGTTTTTTACTTAAGCCCAGTTATTGACTCTGTATAAATCCCAAATCCGCCCTATTATCGAGTATGGCAGCCATCTCTGGTCTGGTATGACCAAGAAATTGAGTGACCAACTTGATTCTGTGCAAAGGGGGGCAGTGAGGTTGATCAATGATCCTTCTCTGACATCCGATCTGCAGCCGCTCCGCACAGAAGAAAAGTTGGAATGCTCAGTCTTTTTTATCGATATTACCACGGAGCTTGTTCTAATGAGCTCCATTCAGTAATCCCTCCCCCTCGCATTTCAAAAAGGGAAACTCGTAGTACGACTCTCATTCATCCCTTTGCAGTCGATCTCAAAACTATGAAAACTTGGCGTTTTTATGACTCATTCCTTTACCAAACTGCCCGCTTATGGAATTAGCTACCGGTATCTGTGTTTCCATCCCAATTTAACCTTGCCCTTTTCAAATCCAATATCAACCACCATTTCCTCTCAGTGTTTCAAAACACAACGCAACGCAACACACACCACAGAACTGCGCAGCTAACGGCCCTGCAACCGGACAAGGACAACTGCCACATCAACAACACCTCTGCGGCACTATAACAAGTGTCATAGACCCATAGAGTCTCTTGAATCTAAGGAGTCTCCCGCACAGGCTTTCAAAAAAAAAACGTGATTTCATTTATTTTTTGCACAAATTCGTATCGAATACAATTTATTTATCTTCACTGTAAAATAAATAGGTTCCACTCGCCATATGCCACTCGCCACTTGTTCCTACTAAAAATGACCATTAGTGAGTATTTAAATGCCTATTTTTATTTTACGGTTAAACAAAATATACTGCGTTATATCCTATCGATCATTAATTCGACCCTGGTTCAACTGATGTCACTAGGTATTTATTGATAAGTGATTCATTAAAATGCTAAACAATTAATTAATAATTGAGTATGTTAATACCAGTTTCTGGTCAGGCAAAATAGGTTAATGAATTGCATTCTAATCTAATCTAATCTAAGTTGCAAAGATATGTTACATTGGAGGTTCACATTACATGCATTCCCACAACCAGACACGTACAAGTTCGCGCTTGCACATGCCTCATGTGAACCTACAACATAAAAACCAAATCTCAAATGGGCATTCGCCCTGCAACTCTTGCCGTCCTTCCCTGAAACAGGGGTGACATTGGAAAAGTGAACCATTTTTACAGCATGGGTGGTCAGCCGCATACTAACCTATAAGTCAAGGAACATTGCTCTTCACAATTTTATTTTTTTCAATCTTGAACTATGACTAAGGTATGTAGGTACGGTGGAAATAAAACATTTGACGTGTGTTACAAGAAAAAACTCAGCAAAGGCTCTGTCCACACCTAGTAGAATTGCAACAGAGCTACAGTTACACTTGCAGTGCACATTCGCATTCTGCATTTACAATTTGAGTTTGCGCCAATTCTCCTCTCGCGTAGAAAATACGTTACGATCATGAATCACACGCTCTTCCCAGACGTGTATTTCCTTGCGCAGAGGCTCGCATCATTTCAATGCACGAGCCTACACGTGCGCATGTGTGCGCCGGGTCGTTATAACAGAATCACCGCCGGTGAGTGCGGCTATCAGGTTGTTGGTTGCGATTATTGTAACTGGGTGAAATCGTAAATAAAATTGTAATTTATTGTAAGTCTTCAGTTTCATATTGAACGCATTATCTTTACGAGTATGTTTTGTAACCAAATTAAAAAAAAAACATCGTAGAGTTAAACAAATAAATGTTTTTTTTTAGTTTGTCCGGTCGATAGCTCATTTGGTAGAGTGCTTGCATTCCATACTGAGAGCTCAGGTCCGAATTCAACCATGGGTGTCAGAAATGATTTCCCGTTTCGGTATTTTTTTTTTTTTTTTAATCCTGTGCGGGAGACTCACTAGATTCTAGAGACTCTAGGGGTCTATGACACTTGTTGTAGTGCCGCAGAGGTGTACGAGCTTGGTCGTCGCTACAAAGCGCCAATACTCAAGCAAGACCCAGTTGCTGTAAGTCTGGATGGACCTTTGGTGACCGGTCATTGGTAAAGGTTTATGAATTTTTCAACCCAGCGAAGAGCAAATTTGAAAAAATAAATGGTATTTTTTTTGTGCTCCGCTGGGATTCGACCCCAGAACCTTCCATTCAGAGTCTGAAGTGTTACCACTGGACTTCGGACCGGTCAATTGATTCTCGTTAAGCATAGGCAGTCCTCTAATTACCCCAAGTATAAACGTTTACGTGTAAATTAAATCAAAGCCTTTATGTATGTATGTTAGGTATGGAAAATACAACGCTCCCTTGTAGCTTTTTATATTTATATGTATCCATGTTTTGTTTTGGTCTATGATTGACTTTAAGCTCAGTTTTTAGTACTCGGGTTATAGTCATTGACATTATTGTAGAAGTACATTGAGCAACGGTGTTCTCCATCTTTGTGTAACTGTGCGTAATGGATTAGGGCTCGTCTTCCCGGATCATTACCGGTTACGACATCCTTCATACTTCAATAAACAGACGCAGGGATTCCAATACCGGCATAAAAAAATCTAAAGCCCAAAAATGTGATTCAAAGAAGCAGAGATTCAAATACTGGTATTGCAAAAATATGAATTCAATGTTTCGGAGTAGAATATCCATAATCCATCGGTGATTTTGTATATTTCCAATTGTCATTATAACATTCTTATTTTTGACACAAACCGTTCTATAGCTCAATTGGTAGAATGCTTGCATTCCATGCCGATAGCTACGATTTTATACCTACCGTTTTCTGTTTTGGTGTTTAATTTTACGCTCAAAATCATGATAACGGCAAGGTTTATTAAGCTCTTACAATAAATGAGTACCAGCACGCTAAGGAGCTGGGACACCCCCACTTCAGCTGAAGTGGTTGGCGTAAGGCCGGCAAGAGGTTACACTGTCCAATGCGAAGCTTAGTTACGTTCTTAGAGTTATGGCATTGTATCAACACATATTCATCTCAAAACACCATTTTTTGGCTCTTGGCATCCTAAACGCAACTCAGCTACACATACAGTGTAACTTCTTGCCGCGTTATCCCCGAAGGGGTCGCATGTGGCGAGTTGAACCTATTTATTTTTACAGGTAAGGGGGCCGGCCTTACGCCAACCACTTCAGTTGAAGTGGAGGTTTCCCAGCTCCCGAGAGTGCTGGTACTCATTTCTTGTGAAGGCTGAGTAAACCTTGCCGGTATTTTATTTTGAGGTTTGAAATAAACACCGAAACGGGAAATCATTTCTGACACCCTCGGTGGGATTCGAACCCGAGCTTTCGGCATGGAATGCAAGCACTCTACCACCTGAGCTATCGACCGGACTATCCTAGATCCGGGGAATCGATTCTGTCGTACCCGGGATCGTAATTACGCAGTTATAATACCATGGAAAAAGTACTAAATGCTATTCTTACTCCATTGAAGAACACCCATTCGGGACCGAAAAAACCCCAGTTCAAAGGAAATGTTAGGCGTCGGTAAGGCTGACTCATTCACCTGTACAATAAATAGGTTTCACTCTTCACATGTGACTCCTTTAGGGACAATGCGATAAGCAATTGGATTATATTGTGTAAGTTAATTTATTTATTTATCGATAAACATCAAAGATTAAGATGGAGCATCTGAGCCGATGTGTACACCAAAAAAGAGTGCGAAATAAGGCGCACGCTTCATAAATTCGAGGTCTTGTTATAATCAGTTTCCAGGCAACCGTCATGTTAATATCTTATGTCTCATTTTTCGTTGTTTACCTTTATTCCGTTTCCTGCCACGTTTGTTACTATGGAAAAAAAACAAATGTAAACCATGTATGTCTATTATATTGATCGATGCTTTTATCTCAGTAACGAATACCTGGTTTTCAAATCTTTTACCGGTTATCAAATCTTTTCCCGGTTATCAAATCTTTTACCGGTTATCAAAGCTTTTACCGGTTTTCAAAGCAATCCCTGTTTCAGATGACCGGAACGTTCAACACCGGCCAGCGTTGTGATTAGTCCGATCTCAATCGATTATTCAAATATCACTGCATAAAAGTCTACGTTCAAACTCCAAAAAATGTGAAGAAAGTAAAAGGCTCGATAGAAGCGCTGTTTTAGTTTGCATAAGTTTCTTGTTAAACGCCATAGTTGAGTTGTTAATTACAGTTGTATACTTGGCGTAGAGACTTCCTTTCCATTCCTTTATGTCCAAACCAATTGAAACTTTGCAATCGGTTGCACAAAGCGTCGACTTATCAAACGCTTATAATGGTTTCTAGATCAAATTAAATAGAAAAAATATTGCGTGTTCATTGCATGGATATTTTTTGAAGAAAGCCAATTGAAAAAATACAATAGATTTTATTTTTTAAATATTTATGTAATAATTAATATTTCATAATATCCGTATTTGCATTCAGTTAACTTGTTCGAACGTTCCCATATAAAAAAATACGTTCTCATGTTCTTTAAGGTGTTTTTTTTTTATGTAGCATGTGTTATGTTTCCTTGAGAAATAGGTTGGTATGAGGTGACATCACATGGTGTAAGAAAATGGCTCACATTCCAATTCTACCCCTGTTGTAGGTACAGCGGAAGGAGTTGCAGGGCTTATGTTCATTTAAGATTTGGGTTTTTATGCTCTAAGTTAACAAACGGCATGTGTGAGAGTGAACTTATGCGTTTCGGCTTGTGGACAATTAGACATGCATTTTATATGAATCTTAAATGTGAATCATTCCTTAGATTTTTTAGATTTTAAATTTATTTTATTTATTTATTTGGTGTGCGCTGTTTTTGTTCAAATCGCCCTTCAAGAGCACTCTGCAAGCTTGGTCGTCGGATTAGAAAGGGTCAATTCTCAAACAATACCCAGTTGCTGTAAGTCCATGCGAACCTTTATGATACGAGTATGTCATTGATAAACCCTTCGGGGATAACATGGCAAGAAGTTGCACGATATGCGTGGCTTAGCTGCGATTGATAAAAAAGTAGATGAATTTCCTTAAAAGAATGACGAGTTTTTTTTTAGTCTTCGCTGGGAATCGAACCTGCTATCTTTATATCGTGTAATTAATCCATTAAATAATTAAACTTATTTTGTATGATAAGGCGAAATTTACTTTAATTTTATGTATACCCGTGTATTTAAATTTGATTCAATAAAACAATGCTAGAGACCGGCAATTACGTAGAGAGCCGTGAATTATGCATACAAATGAGAGTGCATGGAATTTCTCTGTCTAATTATTATCATTGTTTCTGCCGAGCATTTTGTATGATGGTTTCATTAGAGAGGTGAATGTGTTATGATGGACATCATTATTATTATTATTTTAAACTATATTTAACATGACTTTCTTAATTTATAGGTTGGGGGGTCAGCCGCATGGCCGACCACCCATGCAGTAGAAAATGGTTTACTTTTTTTTTTTTTTTTTTTTTTAAATAGATTTGTGAAGAGGAATGCAATTCACCAACCTATTCTGCCTGGCCAGAAACAGGTATTAATATCATCATTTAATAATTCATTCTTGTTTTTTTATTATTAATGAATTATTAAATAATAATTACCCAATTACATCTTGTTATGTTATTTTAAATAACAATTTATAAAAAAACAATCCCGAAGTGTGCAGTGTGTGTTTGTGGGCCGAACGGTCACGGAAACGGCCGAACTGCGCCGTGCGAATCAATCGGCCCACGCTCGTGAGTTCATCGTTAGTTCCCGGCAAGATGCCAAGCGATTAAGACGTAAGCGACCAAGCACCAAGCGGTGCAAGAGGGGGCACTACAATGGAGCTCCCTCCCCCCCCCATCTACTTGGATTTCCTGCCAGCAAGGCACCCGCCTTGTGGACCAGAGGCATAGGAGCGCCCACCCAGGGGCTCCCACGTGTGGAGGCGCCCGCCTTGTGAACCGCCGCTGGCCTGGGGCGCTGCCCCAGGCCTTCCGTTTAGAACTCCAGCCAACGGAATAGGGAGTGTTCTAGTGACAACCTGTAGGTCTGGCCAATCCCTTATTTCCCCTTTCCCCCCCCTCATATTAGTACAGTAATAAACCCTTATTTGTTCATGTTAACTTTATCTTTTCATTATAAAACCCTTCCCAAGATATAAGTAAGCAATACCAAAGAAAGAACCCCACGCCCTGAGAGTGATGCTGATGAGAGCTAGCCGGATGTAAGTATCCTGAAGATACCTTTCAATCAAAACATAACAATCTGTTGAACCAGGGTCAAAGTTAAAGTCAAGTGACCCAAGCGGGAATCGAACCAACGTTGTTCCATTCGAAACACGCTAGAAAGATCAGCCCTCTTGGCCCCCGCGTCTATAACCCCGACAATTGCCAATATCACCCTTGTTTCAGGGGACGGTCGGCAAGAGTTGCAGGGTGTATATCCATTTGAGATTTGTTTTTTATATTGTAGGTTCACATGCTTGTACGTGTCTGCTTGTGAGAATGCAAGTAATGTGAATCCCCAATGTTACATATCTTAAGGGGGCCGGCCTTACGCCAACCACTTCAGTTGAAGTGGGGGTTTCCAAGCTCTCGAGGCTGCTGGTACTCATTTTTTGTAAAAGCTGAGTATACCTTACCGGTATTTTATTTTGGGATTTGAAATAAACAGCGAAACGGGAATTAATTTCTGACACCCTGGGTGGGATTCGAACCTGAGATCTCGGCATGGAATGCAAGCACTCTACCAATTGAGCTATCGACCGGACTGTGGTTGCGAAAAACCCCTATTAATGATGATGAAAAGGATGCAGCATCCATTTTTCCGGGCTTGTAGACCATGTTCCAGTATTTCTTCTGCAGGCTGTTATTTTGTTCTTAAAAGGCTGCTACGTTTCGTCAGTGAACTTGTGACTGACTTCTTTAAGGCTCGTACTTGAACAAAGCAGCCTACAGAAGAAATACTGGACCATGGTCTACAAGCCCGGAAAAATGGATGCTGCATCCTTATCATCATCATCTGAAGCCAGCCATGAAAGCCTAAAAACACTTATAGCCCCCTATTGAGTTTAAACGTTTTGCTGTGTACTTATGTTATTTTTTTTTTTAGATACAATTCACCTCAAGAGCTCCGTATAGTTATTTGCAAGTGTGAAGCGTTTTCTATTCTAGCTACCAATGGACCAATCGCTGTCCCTGTACTAATCTGCTGTGTGTATTGTTGCAGGTAGATGGCCGTGTGTGTACTCTCCTATAACAACTGTAAGAATTTGCGGCGGAGTAAGACTCTTTCACTTTCCTTTTACATGGTATTGTTATCAAGTACTCGCTATTGTAAATCTGTATTACGTACGCAGTGCTGTTCAACCATTTTGAATAGACAATCCCTCTTGTTGCCTGTGCCTCCCCTTGACTCGGTCCTAGTTTCATCACTCTTTTCATTCTTCTCTTGTTTCCACTCTGTAAATTCCATTTTTTTTTTTAATAGATTTGTGGAAAGTAATGCAATCCACCAACCTATTTTGCCTGGCCAGTTGTCTTCATGCGAAACCAGAAGCTTGTGTGCATGCAACAGCATCTGTTGAACCAGGGTCGAAGTTATCGTCGCTAGATTCGAACCTACGTTATCCGGTTCCAAATAACCCGGCATGATCCCCGCGGCCAAAACACCGACATCCATTCGCAATCTCGCTTATTTGATCAATCCATTCTTTCCTAGGTCTTCCCCTCCACGCTTACCTATTATACTTAATAATCAAAATTGTGTCATCACACGGTTCCTTGTTCCTTGACATATAGGTTGGTATGCGGCTGACCACCCATGCTGTAAAAATGGTTCACTTTGCCAATGTCACCCCTGTTACAGGGAAGGACGGCAAGAGTTGCAGAGTGTATGTCCATTTGAGATTTGGTTTTTATGTTGTAGGTTCACATGAGGCATATGCAAGCGCGAACTTGTACGTGTCTGGTTGTGAGAATGCATGTAATGTGAATCTCCAATGTAACATATCTTTGCAACTTAGATTAGATTAGATTAGACACGGTCGGATTGCTAGGGAAAAGGTAAACAAATATTTTAAATACATAGTGTGACGTTTGTCAGGCTAGAAAAAAATATTTTCAAAATTGATTCCACTTACTGGTGGTCAGACTCGTAAATAATTAATTCTTATCAGTTAAGGACAAAAATACTGAACTACCAGCCTTAAATATATATATTTTTTTATTTTCATATTTAATATCTAAGTTCTCTACAGTGAAATTGACGTTTTATCTGTTTTTACTCTATGGGAGGGCGTTGATAAGAAAGTAATTTGGAGTACAAGGTTTTATAATTATGCTATTTAAAATCACTTAAAAATCAAATGTATTTTCAAGACATACGCTCGTTAGAAATGAATTATACAACTTGTTTATTATTTTAATGTATGCTATATTAAATGCCTACGTTGTAACAAGATATATTTTAAAAAAATAACCAGGAATATATATTTTTTGTTCATGTAGGTAAATCGAAATATTTATTATTATTATTATTATTACACTTGGTTCACTTTGCCAATGTCACCCCTGCTTCAGGGAAGGTCGGCAAGAGTTGCAGGGCTTATGTTCATTTGAGATTGGGGTTTTTATATTGTAGGTCCACATGCAGCATGTGTAAGCGCGAAATTATGCATGTCTGCTTGTGGGAATGCATTTAATATGAATCTCAAATGATACATATCTTTGCAGCTTAGATTTAGATTTAGATTTAGATTAAAAGAAACGCGATTTATTTTAGACACTCATATATCTAAAATATACTCACACTTCAAGAGCCTTATCAAGCTTACAAATGATTTGACACTTTGAAGCAATGACTGAACACACTACCCGGGGGCGTGTTCCCATTCCTAGACCTAAAAGGAATGTTCACTCAGAAATGCACACGGAAGTATCATACCCTAAATCTGCCGTTATTGTTTCTTACACTTTATGGTCTTAGCAAAAAAGTGACAGTAATGAAAAAAATCAAGCATGTTTATTAATTTTTTATCTTAATTATAAAGTTTAAACAAAATATATAACTTAAAAATTGCGACCACAAAAAAATATTTAAAAAAAATACGTTTTTTTCACTTCTGTAGCTACTTTCTCGTGTGTGCTATGTTTTGGAAATATTTTTTTTCATTCTATTTATAGAACTATACATTGTATTGTGTAGTATCGAAACCGTTTTTTTATAATGTCAATAGTTTTTGAGTAAATATGGAAAAACTGAAACTACTTGATGAATTAAATTTTTTCCGTGTGCTTGTCTGAGTAAACATTCCTTTTAGGTCTAGGAATGGGAACACGCTACCCGGGGGTCTTGAGGTGTGATTACCACAAAAGCGACTCTCTCTTTTCATTTATATATTTTTTAATCGTAATATAAACATTGACTTTAATAGAAATGAACAAAAATACACAACTGGTCTGCACACATAATGCAACTTTTTTCCACGTTGTCCCCGAAGAAGTCACACTTGGAACTTATTTTATTTCAACAGGTAAGGAGGCAGGCTTAACGCCAACGGCTTTACTGAAAGTGCGGGTTTTTCAACTCCCGAGTGGGCTAAGTATCATTTCTTTTGAAGGCTAATGCTTGAAGGTATTTTAATTTTGAGTTTAAAGCAAACAACGAATCGGGTAATCATCTCTTACACCCTTGGGGGGGATCGAACGCTAGCCCTCTGTCATAGGACGCAACCATTTGCCAACTAAGCTATCGACCGTACTTTCATACAAATATTTCGTTTTCAAATCATGGATTTTTTTTATTATTCATTGCACAATTCCCACATTCATTATTTTAATCACAGACTACCTGGCTTGCTACCTTCAAAATGTATCAGAAAAAACTTGCCGGTCGGGCCTTTTCCTTTCATTAATGTTTCTCCCATAGAAACGCGTCTAACAACTTTCATTCGCTCTCATTAATCTCGACGGAATATATGTCTATCTGCATATTTGAATATCGAAAGTTAATTGAAAATAATGCGTCGTTAAAAAAAGTAGTTCAATTATTGATTTAAAAAAACAAAACGTGATTTAGAATTAACATAGACCGCTGGTGCATTTTTTTTCTTGTGGTAGCTTAGAATGGAGTGATCGACTTGGTACAGCCGCATCGTCAGGCATGCACTAATTTTGGGGACCGTGCGTCCTCGTTGTCGGTCCCAGAAGCGAGGAAAGCAAAAACTGTCGGTGTTAAGTAATTCGCTTCGCATCGCATCTTTTAAAAAAAATCTCATTCATTTTTCTGATTTAAATATACATGCAGCATGTGTAAGACTGAACCTAAGTGCTTTTTGGTGTTTATTAAAAAAAAGTCTTCCTTTTCCTCTTCTTTTCAACCTTTTTCAGTCCACTACTGGACGTAGGCCTCATCCAAAATTCTTTATGCCTTTCAATCGGCTCCTTTGTTCAGATAGTTTTTGAATTCGACTTTTCGAGATTCAGTTGGAGAGTTGGCATTATGTCATGACGTTTGCCAGACAGGTTGGCGATTACCTTTTGGTCTGCGAAGAATTATTTATTTCATACCTAACCTCTGAGCAAGCCTGGTGAAGATTCCCCTATCTCCCACATTTGGGAACGCAGGTTAGTTAATCTTAGGTTACAAGTCCCTCTTTACAGATAAGAATCACCACAGCTACAAATTCACGGAGAGTAAACCTCAATAATATATTCAGATATTCAATTTACATTTGAAGATAAAGTTAATTTTAATATATTTTGTATTGTTTGTGTATTAACACTGTGAAAATTCATATTGTTTAATTTATTTATTTTTTTAATGAATTCAAAACAAAACACTGTTTATTTTCACAATAAAATTTATTTTAAAAAGATTAAAGTCTTTAAAACAAATTACAAACGTTTTCGACCTAGTAGGTCATCTTCAGGTATGTTATTTTTATTTATTAATTTTAATAGATTAAAAATAAAAATAAACTTTGTTTAATTTAATGTTCTTTCGTATTATTAAATGTAATTTGTTGTGTACATTCCTTGACTTATAGTTTGGTATGCGGCTGACCACCCATGCTGTAAAAAATGGTTCACTTTGTCAATGTCACCCCTGTTTCAGGGAAGGTCTGCAGGAGTTGCAGGGTGTATGTCCATTTGAGATTTGGTTTTTATGTTGTAGGTTCACATGCAGTATGCGCAAGGGGTTGTACGTGTCTGCTTGTGAGAATGCATGTGATCTGAATCCCCAATGTTACATATCTTTGCAACTTAGATAAGATTAGATTATATTAGATTTAATTCACACGAGTTTTATTCGTTAAATACAATACAATAAATCCTTGCTAAGTAATTTTGTATTCTATGTTAGTTTATTTTTACACCTGAAGATGGATGGTACTGCTTCTCCCGAAACTGGTCGTGTATAAACAAATAAAACTCATGTGAGTTAAAACAAAGTATTTTTTATTTTAATCTATTAAAAACGGTTTTTATTTTGGCTTTTTATTCAACTATTCAATGGATTAATTTTCAAGAGAGTTGTGAAATGGTTTTTAGGCTTATTCGAGATAAATTCGTGCTACTTACTAATACAATTATTTACTTCTTGTGATATATTATATACCTGTATACCGCAAACAGTTTGCTTGAAGGTTCATTGCACAACACATCTTATTTGTGCTAGAAACGATCATTCACGCGTATCATTTTTTATTGTCATACATTGAATGTCATTTTTAACAATGCTGCACGTTGGTGAAGAAATGTGGCCCAGTCAATGAAATGTAGAAAATTACATGCCCTTGACTTTTAGATTAGTATGCGGCTGAGCACCCATGCCGTAAAAAAATGCTTAATTTTGCCAACGCCACCCCGGTTATAGGGAAGGGCGGTAGGAGTTGCAAGGATTATGTTCATGTGCGGCTTGGATGTTTTTTGTGAGTACACATTTAGCATGTGTAAGCGCGAACTTACACGTTTCTGCTTCGGGACGTGCATTGAGAATAATCCTCAAATATCAATACATCTTTGCAACTTAGATTAAAGACATCTTACTTTTGAAAAAAATCGTAGATTACCGTTTTTGATTCCATACGACTCTTATAAGACGTTTAATGTAGGTACCCAGTAAGTACCTACATTTCAAATTCTACACTAGTCAAAGTACTTTCATGTTCATACATTCAAAAATGACACGCATGCATGGTTATAAATTGTATCTGGCATTATTAGCAAATACCAAACAATCAGTTAATATTTTTGGAAAAAAACCAAGAGATTTAGAATATTTTCCAGGCATTTACCTCTCATACAATAGAGGCATTCCAAAACTACAAACTACTAGGTAGTTGTTCTTACATTACAATTTCAACCTTGGAAGCTCAAATACGTTACGATATTATTGTTTAAACAATGGACTCTGCAATTATCATTCTAATTTTTATTTTGCTTAATTCATTTCATTAGATATAGTTTTTTTTCTAGATACATTTGTTTTCATGCATGGGTGTATCCGGTTTAAATAGCAAGCTGGAAGAGAGGCTGCTAAGATGGTATGGGTTCTATTGTAGAACGACACAATGACAACATAATGAAATATGGCAGAACAACACATGACAAAACATCACGATGCCAAAACAGCACAGGAAAGTACATCACAATCATAAAACATCACATGATAAAACATCACATATCATAAACGGAACATACTTTTATGATTTGACTTGGGGTTCTTTTAATTCAATTGCGATTTAAATGTATTTCACAAGATTTATTTTTCACAATATAGGTGACAATGTATTGTCCACTCTTCACTCTCTGCTTACAGGTATTCGCGTTACAATGGCCAAAGCGACTCTATCCGTCCCACAGAATCTTTGCTCGTATTTATATGTGCGGCAGAGACGATTCTTGCATGTTCGAGAACATGGTAGATTCTTCCAGAATGGATTCCAGAGACATCACACACCAACCAGCGGGTCTAGGCCAGGCTTGGCTAGACGAACGAATCCATAGTTCGTAACAATACCATAAACGGCACATGAAAAAACATCACTATTTTTTTTATCTTTGACTTATCTTTAAAGAAATAGAAGAATAAAATTAAATATTTTAATAAGAAGGCAATTCCAATTATTAACAAGTTATTCAATTAATCGTGTTTGTACTTCCACTTTCTTACAACGTAGTTAAAATCTTAATCTCATTATTGTAAAATTATTGTATTTTCTCTACAAGATGATTGCATAGAAAAGTGAACAATATATTAAACTAATCCACAGTAACAGGTAACTGACTTATCGTATAGATAACTAATCTATAGCTATAAACTGAGTTGATTCTCGGAGAAATGGCCTTGTCAGTATCATACATAAGTATATTAACTTGTAGGCAATAACTTTCACGGCATAACAAAGTCATCGAGTATTCCATATCAATAAAAATTAAATGACGTTCGTTAGTAACTCATTCCTTTGCAAAACTGATTGTTTATGGAATGATCTACCAGTATCTGTGTTCACTTCCCAATTTAATCCGGTTTTATTCAAAACCAACATCAATCGCCACTTCCTTGCAGCGCCTAACGACAGAAGCATCAATTCAAGCAACACCTCTGCGGCACCCTTCCAGGGGGATATAGACCCCAAGACTTTCAAGAATCCCTTCCGCCCAGGATTCTATAAAAAAAGAGCATCAAATGAGAACAGTTAAAGTGTTTTGACCATTTTTCATCATTAAATGTTTTGTAGATTTTTTAGTGTTTATTTGTTTGTATAACTGGATGTAATTAATTGCTTGTATTCCTTGACTTATAGGTTGGTATGAGGCTGACCACCCATATTGTAAAAAATAGTTCACTTTGCCAATGTCACCCCTGTTTCAGGGAAGGTCGGCAAGAGTTGCAGAGCTTATGTTCATTTGAGATTGGGTTTTTATATTGAAGGTCCACTTGCGGCATGTGTGAGCGCGATATTATGTGTGGCTGCTTGTGGGAATGCATTTAATATGAATCTCAAATTACACATATGTATCTTTGCAACTTAGATTTAGATTAGATTTAGAAATGATGTTTGAAGCCTAGGAAAGATTATAGTAGAATGTTATTCTTCATCTTCGAAGGCCCTACAGCTCATATCTCTCCTTGGCCTCAATCAGCCTTTTCTAATTCACCCTGTCTACCGCTGTAGCTTTCCAGAATATCAACCCAAGTTGGAGCTTGCTAGCGCTTGCGAAAGAACTCCATCGATAAAAAAAATCACACTACACCTTATTTTTGGACACGAATCGCTATCTCGTCGCCTTGAGGTCTTCAGGAAATTAGAAGAATAGCACTTCTGCAGTAGTTGGTTTGCGTCCTTCCTCACCTGATCCTCCCATCTCAGCCTCGTAGAATGATATGTGACTAAATATGACAAAGATCATCTCGGAAAATTTTCGTATTAGGGAGAAGCCAAACATCCTTTTTGTGTAGGTTCTTTGCATTTGTAGATTTTTTTTCCTCCAATATCACAAATCTTTTCCTCTCTACTAGTTTCAATTGAAGATTACAGGGAAAAAGAAGGAATGTCAGCAAAAATAAGAAAACAAGTTCGTAAGGAAAAAAAGTAAAATCTAGTGGCATCTGTGTGTATCTAAAGCTCTGCAAAATTTGCAAAGCAACAACAGCCGCTATCACAGTTTATGGTAGTATTTCCGGTTCTTTGTGACAGGCAATAACCATGATTTCAAACATCAAATTAAGATGTACTCATATATTTTTTCAATTGGCATTCCTTGTTCATCCCCTGTAGTCTTCAATTAAAATAGGACGGTCTTTCAAGTCAGCTAGTTTTGTATAAGCATGGAATTTGGAGGTTGTGTGTGTGGTGAGAATTGAAAGCCCGTATTTGAAAGTGTATATTTTTAATGCAGTCAGTACTGTTCAATCAAAGGTAATTCAAAATGTTGTCTTGGTTGCAATCTTCCGGTCTTCAAGCTGCGTCCAGGCGGAAGTCCTCCTTAATCCGCCTTGCTTGTGAGGCGAGCAGGATGCTTGATGCTTGAAGTGGGGGAAGGAAAGGAAATATGGAAAGTGGCAATTAGGACGTAACTTGAAACTTTTGAGGAAGTTCAGATTGGCCCTAACAAGGACCTTTTGTTGTGAGCAGGAGAAAAAACTGTAAACTTTTGAGGGAAATTAAAAGTGGCCCTAAGAAGGACCTTTTGTGTTGTGATGTGAGCAGTGTGCTGTAGGAGACGGTTGCCTCAAGTCTGTTCCTGGCGAGGTCTTGAGAATCTTCTAGGTAAAGATGTGGCGAAGCTGGAGATGTCCAGGTGAAGGTATGATGAAGCTGGAGATGTCCAGGCGAAGGCACGAGGTAAGATGTCGTCTCTGCTTGGAAATTGGCGGGAACGCGAGAGATGTCTTGAGATTTTGGCGGGAGATGTAGATGTCCGCTCGGTGGTCTCGAAGTTTCTCTGGTGATGATGTAGTGGTCTGCGGAGACGTCCAGGCGACGGTGCAAAGTTGTTTTGCGTCTCTGCTTGGAAATCGGCGGGAACGCGAGACGGCTTGCAATTTTGGCGGGAGCGCGGTAAGATGTTGCTCGTTCCGTGGTCTCAGTGTGTCTGCCTGTTTGGAGCGCGGCGTACGCGTTTTATACTCCCGCTCGTTCTCGCGGGCCCACTACTAGGGGTGGGCACGCACAATTTTCGGATTATCTTCTTTTTATCTGATTTCAGATATCTGGTTTTCTTTCATCTTCTGTACTGATGCACCACAGAGGCCCCCTCCAGTGTCAATGACGTCTTGAAGTGAGCGTTATTGATGCGATGTTTTTGTGCAGAAGATGAAGGTACTACTCGTCGTAGCAGGATAAGAGATTCTACGTTGTATCTGGTGTGTGTGCTGACAGATGTGTGAGCTTACGATCCTCCTAGGCGGATGCGGAGGCAGGATTGTGAAGTCATCTGCAGCGGTCCTGATGAGGATCTTGAGGCGTCGTCAGGTTGTCTCCAGATTTATAGAGTTCCTCTGGTTTTTCCAGGCTGTTGTCCTGTGGTGAGGAATTGTACTACTTGTTGTAGCGGGGTTGGTTGTTTGTTGCTCAGCGGTTGCTGTTTGTTGTAGCATTGATTGCTGTGCCGTAGTTCGGCGTTTGCTGCTTGGGCAGCGGGATTGTTGTTTGTTGCTACGCTGTGCAGCTATGGTGAGCGACTTCCAATCCTCCAGTGCCTCGTTGCGCTGGGTGAAATTGGGGAGTCGGCTGCAGCGGGGTGAGGAAATACTTTTACAAGTATCTTTTGGGGATGGTCACTCGTCTTCCTGACCTTGTTTTGGTGTTTTCTGCTTCGGGTTGATTTGAAGGTCCTGGGCTGAGTGGCCTTGGTGTTGCTGTGTTTGGTACATCTGCTTCGGGCCGTTGTGAATGTTCTGGTCCGTGTGATGTGTATGTTTCATCTGGCATGTATGCTGGCTTCAGACGATCTATTGAGATTGTTTTGGTTTTCCCACTGAAGTCGACCATGAAGTATTTATCGTTTTTCTGAACGATTTTGAAAGGTCCTTCATATGGCGCTTGTAGAGGTGTCTTGTGTGAGTCAACACGCACAAATACATGTGTGCACTCTTGTAGATGTTTGTGCACGAATGGTCGCTCCTTCTTGTGGTTTGAGGTGGGTACCGGTCTGATATTTTGTAGGGTTAGCTGTAGTTTATTTGCAAAGGTATCAGGTTCTGTTGGTGTGGAGTTCTCAAAAAAATCACCTGGCATGCGTAGTGTTGTGCCGTAGGTGAGTTGAGCTGGTGAGTACGCAATGTCTTCCCGGATTGCGTTCCGCAGTCCTAAGAGGATCATTGGCAGGACTTCAGTCCATCTTGACGTTGTTTGGGAGCGTATGGCGGCTTTTAAGGTGCGGTGCCATCTCTCGATCAATCCATTTGACTGCGGATGATATGCGGTGGTGTGTATATGTTTGGCTCCAATGAGGCGTGTGACGTCTCTGAAAAGCTGCGACTCGAATTGGCGTCCTTGGTCAGTTACAATGTGGGACGGTACGCCAAATCTGGCGATCCAATTTGTCAACAATGCTTTTGCGACTGTCTCAGCGGTAATGTCCTTCAGTGGGACCGCCTCAGGCCATCTGGTGAACCTGTCAATCATTGTTAGGATGTATGTGTGTTCCTGTGATGACGGCAGTGGTCCTACAAGGTCTATGTGGATATAGCTGAACCTTGAGTCCGGTGTGGGGAGACTTTGTATCGGGCTTGTTGTGTGCCGTGTGATCTTGGTTTTCTGGCACGTGATGCACGTGCGTACGTATTGTGTGACATCACGTTGCAGTCCAGGCCATACAAATCTCGTTTTCAGAGTCCTGTACGTTGCTTTTGTACCGGTGTGTGCATTTTCATGGTACATCCTGATTATCTCGTGTCTCATGTCCTTGGGTATAAAAGGTCTCGACGTTCCCGTTGAGGTATCTGTCCAGAGAGCAAGGGCTGTACCAGGTATTTCTTGGAGTTGCAATTTCAGAGATGATTCCTTCTTGAGTTTTTCTAGCTCTTGGTCGGTTGACTGCGCTTTAGCGATATCTCCATAGTTGATTGTTGATGGTATTGTTATGGCCTCTACTCTTGACAAGGCGTCTGCTACTACATTGTCCGGTCCAGGTATATACCTCACATCTGTTGTAAACTGTGAGATGTAGTCCAGTTGCCGTTCTTGTCTCGGTGTAGAGCAGTTCCTCTTGTTTCTGAACGCAAATGTCAATGGTTTATGATCGGTGAGGATGTGAAAGATTCGTCCTTCTATTAGCTGCCTAAAATATTTGGTGGCTTCGTATATAGCTGACAGTTCTCTGTCGTACGTGCTGTATCTTCTCTGTGCGTCGCTGAATTTTCTTGAAAAAAATGCAAGTGGCTGCCATGATCCTTCTTGAAGTTGCTGCAGGGCTGCCCCCATGGCGAACTCTGATGCGTCTACCACAAGTGATAGCTCCGCGTCAGGTTTGGGGTGTGCTAGCATAGTGGCTTGGGCCAAGTCGGCCTTGCACTTTTCAAAGGAGTTTTCCAACTCGCTCGTCCATGTGATGGGTCTCTTGTCATTTTTCTTGTAGTTTGATGTAGCTTCAAATAGAACACGTTGCGCATTAATTGCGTGTGGTAAAAATCTTCGATAGAAATTGACCATGCCAAGGAATCTTCGGAGTGCTCTCACTTCTTGTGGTATGGGGAACTCGAGGATCTGCTGCACCTTTTCAGGCAGTGGCGAAGTTCCAGCTGCGGTAACCTTGTATCCCAGAAAGCTAACTTCTCGTTTTCCGAAGTTGCACTTTTCGGGGTTGATAACCAGTCCATACTCGCACAGCCTTTTGAAAATTGTCTTCAAATGTTCGGTGTGTTGTTCTTCGTTCTTGGACGCAATTAAAATGTCGTCACTATAGGTGAAACAGAATCCCAGGTCTCTGGTAACTTCGTGAATAAATCTCTGGAATGTTTGAGCTGCGTTACAGAGACCAAATTGCATGGCTGTAAACTCGAACAATCCGAATGGTGTAATGATGGCTGTTTTGTTCACATCTTCAGGGTTGACCGGGATTTGATGGTACGCTCGTTCTAGGTCCAATGTACTGAATATCTTCGCATCATGCAGGCGGTGTGCGAAGTCGTGGATGTGCGGTATGGGATAGCAGTCCGGAGTGGTCTTGGCGTTTAAGGCGCGGTAGTCTCCACATGGTCTCCAACCTCCATTGGGTTTTTTCACCATATGCAGCGGGCTGGACCAATTGCTTTTGGATGGGCGGCATATCCCTAGTTTCATCATCTTGGCAAATTCTTGTTGGGCGGCTTCCAGATGTCCAGGTGCTAATCTTCGTGCTTTGGCTGTGACAGGTTGTCCCTTGGTTTCGATGATGTGTGTCACTGTGTGTTTCGTTGCTTGTGGCGCTTCCTTTGCTTGACAGTGAATCAATGTGGGATACATGGAGATGATCTTGTGGTATGGGTCAAGATTGTTTATCATCGATAGCTTGGCCGATGGTCCTGGTGCTCTGTGTCCTCTTGAGATTAGCTGAGTTGTGCCATCGATAAGACATTGTCTACGTAGGTCCACTAATATGTTGTGCTGGTGGAGAAGATCAGCTCCAATAATGGGTTGTCCGACATCCGCGATGATAAAAGTCCACTCAAACTCACGGCGAAGTCCGAGACTGATCTTGATGTCTTGTGTACCATAAGTACGAATCCTGGTGCCATTTGCTGCGTAGATTTCCGGAAATGCTGTCTGTTGGGTGTTGGTTGCATTGTTGGAGAAGCGGCGGGGTGGTATGGCGGAAATGTCTGAGCCCGTGTCAATCAGAAACTTTTGAGATGACAGCGAGTCCCACACATGTAATCTGCAGCTTTGTGTTGGCGTCGGCGTCGAGCAAGCTGCTATTACTGAGCGCCTTTGAAGTTTTCCGCCATTTTGCATGGCTGTTGACATTTTCTGGCGTTGTTTCCGAAATTACTATGGTAGAAGCAAAGACCGTCAGCTGTTCTTGATGAGCTTGATGAGAAACGGTTTCCGGAGCGTCCGCGACTGTGACTTCTGCCTTGCCTCTGCAGTTTTGTTTCCAGCAGTTCTATTTTCTTCGTTAGCTCCCCTACTTGCGTGATGAGCTGTGTAACCAGTGGGCGTAGAGAGTCTTGGCTTGAAGTTGGTGTAGGTAACTGCGTCATACTGTAGATAGAAGGTCCCTGACAGACTTCTATAATGCGGTCAGCTATTGCGGCTTGTTGGTCTAGTGGCTGGTCAGGCGACACAGATAAAATCGTCTGGGCTTGTTGCGGCAGGTGCTGGAACCACAGGCTGCGAAGAATTGGGCTGTCTTGAAGTTTGTATCCTGCAAGCTGCTTCATTTGGAGGAGCAGCATTGAAGGTTTCTTGTCTCCCAAGGAGAGTCCATGTAACAGCTTTGCTAGGGATTTTTCCTCAGATTCCTTGAACCGGTCGATGAGAGCGTCCTTCAGCGTGTCGTACATCTTCTCCGCCGGAGGCGACATGATAACATCGGCGACACATTCAAGTGCTTCTTGATCCAAGCCACCGACGAGTATGAAGTATTTTGTGCTGTCCACGGTAACTCCAGCATGTTGAAATTGGGTCTCAGCTTGTGCGATCCACAGACCGACGTTCTTACGCCAGAATGGCGGCATCTTGATGCTCACTTTGGCGGCTTCCATTGTTCTTGCACTTTGATAAAATGTTTAAAAATGTTACTGCACTTTGATTGATTATTACGGGTCACCAAATTTTTTGTTTTAAATCACGTCGGGCGTCACCACTTTGGAGGTTGAGAGTGTGGTGAGAATTGAAAGCCCGTATTTGAAAGTGTATATTTTTAATGCAGTCAGTACTGTTCAATCAAAGGTAATTCAAAATGTTGTCTTGGTTGCAATCTTCCGGTCTTCAAGCTGCGTCCAGGCGGAAGTCCTCCTTAATCCGCCTTGCTTGTGAGGCGAGCAGGATGCTTGATGCTTGAAGTGGGGGAAGGAAAGGAAATATGGAAAGTGGCAATTAGGACGTAACTTGAAACTTTTGAGGAAGTTCAGATTGGCCCTAACAAGGACCTTTTGTTGTGAGCAGGAGAAAAAACTGTAAACTTTTGAGGGAAATTAAAAGTGGCCCTAAGAAGGACCTTTTGTGTTGTGATGTGAGCAGTGTGCTGTAGGAGACGGTTGCCTCAAGTCTGTTCCTGGCGAGGTCTTGAGAATCTTCTAGGTAAAGATGTGGCGAAGCTGGAGATGTCCAGGTGAAGGTATGATGAAGCTGGAGATGTCCAGGCGAAGGCACGAGGTAAGATGTCGTCTCTGCTTGGAAATTGGCGGGAACGCGAGAGATGTCTTGAGATTTTGGCGGGAGATGTAGATGTCCGCTCGGTGGTCTCGAAGTTTCTCTGGTGATGATGTAGTGGTCTGCGGAGACGTCCAGGCGACGGTGCAAAGTTGTTTTGCGTCTCTGCTTGGAAATCGGCGGGAACGCGAGACGGCTTGCAATTTTGGCGGGAGCGCGGTAAGATGTTGCTCGTTCCGTGGTCTCAGTGTGTCTGCCTGTTTGGAGCGCGGCGTACGCGTTTTATACTCCCGCTCGTTCTCGCGGGCCCACTACTAGGGGTGGGCACGCACAATTTTCGGATTATCTTCTTTTTATCTGATTTCAGATATCTGGTTTTCTTTCATCTTCTGTACTGATGCACCACAAGCGCCTCTATAACCTGAATTGGATTACTCGATGTCTGTGTAACGTCGCTCAGTTTATACTCGATTCGCAACTTTCTGTGTCGGCTGGATTTTACTTTCGACCAGATCTTATTATATTTTATGTGCCAATAATGGTAGCAATATCTTATTTATCGGACTACTATTAACTGTATTTCCATTATTATTAAAGACATAAGTGGAGCTTGCAAATGTATGGAGAATTTCAACCACCATCACAACTGACGTACAAAATAGTGGACTGGAAATCGTTAAAACGCAAATAGATGCTGTATCTGTTTCAACTAACTTTTACGGAAATCTTCCTAAGTTAGAAAGAGAACAAAATATTATATCCCAGTCTGACTTCACTCTAAACAGAGACGCAAAATATTGGGCCGCAATGTTGGCATCCTGGGGGTTTTCTGATTAATCTGCTTTTAAGCAAAAGGCTTTAATTGAAAACCATTTTTTTAAGAAATCCTATCGGGAGGCTCCCCAGCTGTCAGGAAATCTAGAGGTCTATGGCATTTGTTGGAGTTTTGGAGAGATTTGAGTATTGTTGAGGTCTAGGCGTTTGATGTCTTGATTCTTTATAGTAGGGACTCTACCTGTGTAGTGTTGTGCTGTGTGCAGCGTTGCCTTTGTTTTGAGACACTGAAAGTAAGTGGTGATTGATATTGATTTTAAACAGAACAAGGTTAAATCGGAGTGGGAACACATGTACCGGTAACTCGTCCTATAAACTTTTATAAAGTTTGGCAAAGGAATGGGTCGAGAAAACACCAAGTTCTCATAATTTATTTCGATGACGATTGCAAAGGTTTATTACAAATGCAGTTATTAAACTTATTTTTCTACGATATACAACACAAATAATATTTGTCAAGAATTTAACTACGAAATTGTAAAATTGGTGTAAATCTACACAACTGCTGCATTTGACATGTCTGTATTTCACAGGACTGGCTGACAGTTGTGTATTGTACAATGCTTCATTGCCATACACGCTTGGTCATCAAAACCACATTTGTAGTCAAAGCATTTATGTATGTAGGTGTGCGAATCAGTATTTACAAATTCATTTCCTACATTTTGTCAACTAAATTGATTTATTTTTTCAATAAAATGAAAATGGATCTCATTTCAATTGGTTTTTCATGTCACTTAGTTATCAATATAAAAATATTATTCATCAAAATTCCACAGAAAAACCTTTCAAGAATGAAATCACATAATTGAATAACTGTGAATGCAGTTGTTTGTTTTTATTTAGTAGGCTCGTTCACACCGGCCCTGAGAATGACTTGCCTACTAACTTTTCCATCTCTGTTTTATATTTACAGTCACGTTTGGAAAGAGACGATTTTTCACATGTTTGTAGAATTCCTTTAGCACGACTGACCGCTGCGCGAGTAAGAGTATGACTCTGGTCAACGCCACGGTCACATTAAAATCTTAAGCTCGATTTACACCTTTCACAACGGTTATTATCAAATCTATTTCAAAAGTATCAAAATAAAGACAGTTTGAAAAAACTACTAAATCTGTGTAAAATCTCATTTCTGTGACACATTTTTCATCAAGATCATTTTCATCATCACACTTCACGCTGAAGAAGCCCATCGTAGACATGGGAAACGTCCTGAAGCTCCAGCTCCCATAAACCACGACAACAGATCCCGGAAAACATCTCTCCTACTTCTTAACTTTTAGAAATTCAGCTAACTTCACGATGAACTGTCAAAGGCGGCTTTACACAATATGGCGACGTTTATTACGATTTTTGCCACGATCATTTTAAGTTATGTAGGTACGTAAATTGGTATATAAGACAAATGTTCTGGGGTTCATTAAAATTCACATTAAATAATTAAAAGGAAAATATAATTAGTGTTGTAATTACAGTTGAAATGGTTAACCTAAGAGCAATGACTGGAAAGCCATTGAATGATAGCGTCCGCAATGATTGGGTGATGAACGAGTGTGGTACCTACAAAAAAAAATATAAGAATGAAAATACAAAAAAACACAATGAGATGGCTTAGACATCTTGAAAGAATGGATGATGAACGACTAACGAAGAAAGTGAAGAAATGTCAGAGTAAAGCGTTGAAGGGGTAGACCAAAGAAGGAGTGGATAGACCAAATGGGTGAGAATGCGAATGAATGGAACCTGCAAAGTGAGAATAAATGAAAAGTTTGTGGAAGGAAAGTGATAGATGTTGAAGATATGAAAGAGTAATGGTAACAGGTAAATATATAGAATAAGTCCGACCGGTCCGTAGTCCAGTGGTAACACTTCGGACTCATAAAAGAAAGGTTGTGGGTTAGAATCCCGGTGGAGTACAATAAACATAAAATTTATTTTTTTAAATTTGCTGTTCGCTGGGTTGAAAAATTCATAAACCTTTACCAAAAGACCGGTCATCAAAAGGTCCATCCAGCCTTATAGCAACTGGTCTTGCTTGAGAATTGGCGCTTTCTACAGCGACGACCAAGCTCGCAGAGGGCTCTTAAAGTGTGATACACACAAAAACAGCGCTCACCAAAAAAATCAGTCTATTTTTTTTTAAGTATCACATCGCTAGGCAGATACGCAGCGGCCTTTATCATGTACCTATCCACGTCCAACGTCTGCTATAGCTATTCTTACTACCACAGATATTTGCTTAGAAATCAATTTGTTTAAAGCGTTAATTAGCAGCCTGTCATAAGACGATTTGCTGCATAGGCTTTGTGGAAACCCCACAGAATATAAATATGGATATTATGCCAGTGTTCAGCTGCACAGGGGATTTCATACTCCGTATCTCTGGCATGCTATCTCGGCTTCGAGCTGAAAATTGAAATAATAAATTTACATTTCGTATCCACAATCTCCTCGTGTGTACTAACACAACGTGTATCCATTTAATCTATTTACATAGTTAAATAGCTGCCTCCTTCTTTCAGAGTGTATTCATGTTTATACTTAATCTGGGTACGCAAATTCCAGGGACGAGCATAGAACTGCAGCCGTAGGCAAGCAGCAATATGTGAATGTTTACGATTTCCAGAAAAGCATATTACAATCTTAATTTATCTAATAAAGCTGTGCTAGTAACGTAATTTTAGTAACTTAAAATCATAATCTATAATCTAAGTTGCAAAGATATATTGACATTTAATGCATGCCCACAAGCAAGCACACGTTGGTTCGTGTTAACACATGCTGCATGTCTAATCTAAATCTAAATCTAAATCTAAGCAGCAAAGATATGTATCATTTGAGATTCATATTAAATGCATTCCCACAAACAGACATGCATAATTTCGCGCTTACACATGCCGCATGTGGACCTACAATATAAAAACCCCAATCTCAAATGAACATAAGCCCTGCAACTCTTGCCGACCTTCCCTGAAGCAGGGGCGACATTGGCAAAGTGAACCATTTTTTACAGTATGGGTGGTCAGCCGCATACCAACCTATCAGTCAAGGAGTACAAGCAATTAATACAATCAAATATATAAAACAAATAAACTCTAAACAATTAAACAGTAAAAAATTAAAAAACTACAAAACATATTTTTTTTAAATGTGTGTATAAAAATAAACCAAATCTCAAATGAACGTAAACTTTGCAACTCCTGTCGCCTCTCCTTGAAACCGGGGTGGCATTGTCAAAAGTGAACCAAGTTTGTACAGAATGGGGTCAGCCTCATACCAACCTATTAGTCAAGGACCATGACTGTCATCACAGCTTCTGCCAACTTTTAAGGACCCTTTTTCAGACATTACGCATTCTGCCTAGATTGTCTATGGATTACCGGACAAACTGTGTGAAAGCTTTTATTTGCCTTTAGACACTTCTGACTTGAACTGACTGACTTCTGGTTTGACTGAACACAGACAAACTGGAAAAAATGGTGGCAAAATGTTACAAAAGAATGTGATGAGATGGATTGAGCATGTGAAAAGAATGAATAATGACTAACAAAGTATCCATACAGAGAAAGTGTGAAAGAAAAAAGAGGTAAGAGACGACCGATAAAAGTATGGATATTGTGAAAGAATGGGAATTGGGATATACGAGTACAAAGTGAGTGTAAAAGAAGAAAATGTATGGAAACGGTGATGGATAGGAATGAATTGAAAGAGGTATTATTATGCAAGGCAGGGGCGTGCATACCATACAGGCACATGCGCCTAATAGGTAGGCAATATATGCTATGTAGGCAAAACATTTAAGCTTGATATTCAGATTTAAAATTCAAGTTCGATTGTAGCTATCATTAGCACTTCAGTCAATTTCAAAAGGGTTATTTTAAAAGAATGGGAGAAAATATTTATTCTGCAATGCATTTGCCTATACCCTATGCACGCGCCTGATGTAAGGATAGGAAGAAATGGAGGCAGCTATGCAGAAGCTCTGGCTACCCCTAGTGGAATGGCGACAGAGTTACAGTTACAGAATGCATCAAGTGAGAAATATCTGTTACAATGATAGATTATGCATTCCTACCGCGTCGCCCATCAATGTTTCTAAGGTCCTTGTCACCTGTGTTGTTCGCACATAATGCCACCGAACATCTGTTCATCCAGTATTCCCACGTCTTCCACCGGCTCCCACACTCTGAATTCTCACCGACCACTCGCTTCACACCTCCGACTCATACCGACAAGTTCATTGAATCATTCCTCACTCTATTATTTCATCCAATATTACGATCCAACATCACATAGTTAATTGCATCCAATTTCATTGATTGTTGAGTATTAACTTTGTATTCTTTCATCTTAAAAAAGTTGCGTCTGTTTTGCGTGCAGCGTCAGAATACAAAGCCTCGGCTTCTACAACATAATATATTCTACTAAACATGAAGACTTAAAACTTCAAATCGGTGACTCTACTAAATATGTACACTTAAAAATTTGATCGGTGGCTTGGAGGGAAGAGGGGAAGATGAAGATCCCCCACACGATAGGCAGATCAAATGAAGACAGCAGCTGTCACCTCGGTGTTGGAGCGCTGCGGGTAGCGCAATCGAGAGAGAACTGGAGAAGAGTGGCTGCTTCCACACGAGTCACAACCCTCAGCAATGAGGAACAAGATTGAAAAGAAGAAGAAAACTTCGAATAAATTTTTTTTTGGGCCAGCACGTAAGTTCAAATATTTATCGGGTTTCTCGTTTGTCTAGGCGTTGATTACAAATGCCTTCATTGACAATATTCCAAAACTAAGAGAAATTTAATATCATGTGCATTTTCTCGTACAATCGAACCAATAAAAAAGTCCTAATAATCTAATCTAATCTAATCTAAGCTGCAAAGATATATTTCATTTAAGATTTATATTAAATGCATTCCCACAAGCAGACATGTATAATTTCGCGCTAACACATGCCGCATGTGTGCCTACAATATAAAAACCCAATCTCAAATTAACATAAGCCCTGCAACTCTTGTACTTGTACAATAATGTACTACTAATTCTGTAACTGTGACCTTAATTTCTCGCCGTTCCACTGTGGATGGCTCCTCTTCTCTTCTCACAATGCTTTCTTTTACATTTAGTTACAAGTTTCTAATTATTTTTTAATATCTCATTTGCTAAATGTAATTCTGGAATGTGATAAGTCGTAGGATGGTCGAAGGGATAAGTCGTCGGCGCTCGAATTTGCGTTGTTGGCACTAACGCTGGTTCAAGCCCCGCTGCGATATGTCCTATCGACAATAACTTCGAGCCTGGTTCAACAGATGTCATTGGATAGTTATTAATTAACAATTCCTTATCAAAAATGTAATTTGTCGTGTATATTCCTTGACTTACAGGTTGGTATGCGGCTGACTACCCATACTGTAAAAATGGTTCACTTTGCCAATGTCACCCCTGTTACAGGGAAGGACGGCAAGAGTTGCAGGGTGTATGTCCATTTGAGATTTGGTTTTTATGTTGTAGGTTCACATGAGGCATGTGCAAGCGCGAACTTGTACGTGTCTGGTTGTGAGAATGCATGTAATGTGAATCTCCAATGTAACATATCTTTGCAACTTAAATTAGAGATAAGATTAGATTGGATTAAAAATATTAAATAGTAAATTATTAATTGATAACGTTAATAATACCTGTTGCATTCCTCTTTACTAATCTATTTATTTTTTTAATGAAAAAATTAAATGATTGTAAGTTTTCACAGCATCAATTATATGAATACGCCTGTAAGGTTTTGTTGTAAAAAACAGCGCGAAAAGTCATTCGTATTATAATTAAGTACTATGCTGACCTTTAACTCAAGTATAAACTTACGCATTGATTTTATTCTTAATTTTCTTTGAAAATAAGATAGCGCCATTATAATTCTGCTAACAGTTTTAAATGAGTTGCGGACTTTGTTACGTATTATGAGAGTATGGGTTGAGGTGAGCTGTCTTTTCTTGTTCTGAATAGATGGACGTATTCAATGGTTTGAATGGGATTTTATACTGTACTGTAAAATAGGAATAACACTAGGAATATGTACTTCTTAGGAATGTAAATTATTGTGTGAGGTAATTTTTTCATTTCCTGAGAGTGTGATGAACTCGAAAACACATTCTGATCTGATATAGTATCTGACAATTATATTAATTTTTACAACTGAACAATTTCAAAACTTAATTTAAATCGGATATTTAACGAACCGTTTAGAGAGAACTTACATCATTCTCGACGTTTCGTCAGCGACGTAGCCGACGTCTTCAGGAGAACATCCTCTCTGCACGACGACTGAGGATGAACAGGATGAACTATTTATGTTTTTTTAGATTTGAATTGACTCTGTCTATAATATCTATAATCTAAGTTGCAAAGATATATAACATTTTAAATGCATTCCCATAAGCAGACACGTATAAGTTCACGCTTACACATGCCGCATGTGGACTTACAACATAAGAACCCAATCTCAAATGATCATAAGCCATGCAGCTCTTGTCGACCTTTCCTGAAACAGGGGTGACATTGGCAATGTGAACCATTTTGTACAGAATAGGTGGTAAGCCGCTTACTAACGTATAAGTCAAGGAACACACACAAAAAAATACATTTTTAAAGTCAACAAACAATTATATGTATAACATCAAAACAAATACAAAATTCCAATTTTTAAGAAACCCTAGCCCTAGCCGCCAACATTGCAGATCACCCGCCATTTTTTTCTTTTTTCACATACTTCTTTCATTTCATCCAGAGTCATTATTTTATTTTTTCATAATTGTATGTTGTTAATATACATACCTATTGACTTTCTTTGGATTGATTTATTTTTAAGGATCTCTTGTTTGTACATCGAACTCACGACCTTCGGAATACGAGTCCGCAGCCTTAACCACTAGACCACAGACCGGTCTGTGTATTTCAAACGAGATTACACCATACACGTTGGTGCCCATATAAAACGCAACTTGTGCCGCACCAAACCAAATGCGGCAATCTAGCATTTATTCCGAATATGAGATAAATATATGGAAATCATAAGAAAAAGATTTCCACTGTTTCTATATATTTAACTGGATTTAAAAACATTTCTTAGATGGCCATCTTTGGTTCTACACGTCTCATTTTGTACGTGTATAGGGTGTGGACCTGGTTTCAACAAATTCCTTTTACTTTTACCTCGCCGGCCGCACCTCTGACTTCAAGTGCTCTGCACACAAACCACGAGCGGCAAAACACTCGGCATTCACTTCACAAGACCACTGTACCAATACGCTGTACGTGTACAGAGCTTTGGAAAGAAATTAAAAGTGAATGGGCGTATTTCGTTTCATATGCAATACATATTTAGAAATAGCCATGTAAGGAAGTATTTTTAATTATTTTTTCAAGTATCCATAAAATGTAAAAAATCATAAAACTGATTAAAAATATGTTCTACGTGAATGGATGATTGATTTTTTTTAGTATTTCTTTATTATTTATTATTTTATTTGCTTATGTATTTTAAAAATAAAGATTCGCGTTTAATGCATGCACGCAAGCAAAATGTGTAAGTTTGCGCTTATGCATAATGCATGCGTACTTACAGCTTAAAATCCATACTGCAATGAAGTCTGCACATTTGTTGATGTAGAAAAAATTGTGGCATCACACGGCCGGGTTACTAGGGTGACAGCTAACTAGTGTTAAGTTAATATTTTAAGGCTTTCACACCCGGATTCAGATGCTTGAAGTTATTCTTCCCCATTTCCTTCTATTTTCGGAGAGCTGTATGTGAACCTAAATTGTGTGTGATCGAAATGTCGTTGGAGAATTGCTTTCCGGTATCTATTGCCGTGGTCTGTGAGAGCAGGAGCTTCCCGAGGTTTCAATTATATCTGCGATGGGCTTCTTCAGCGTTAAAATGAATAATGAAACCCAGTTTTATCAACCTTTATCTTCTTCACTTCACATGGGCGTAACGTCCGGAATCCAGGTCCCACAGACCACGGCAACAGATCCCGGAAAGCAATTCTCTAACTACATTTCGGTCAAATACAATTTAAGTTCACTACAGACAGCTCGGTCAGAGAATAGAAAGAATTAGCGGAAGAACAATTTCATTCATCTGAATCCGGGTGGGAAAACTTTAAAACATTAACTAAATACTAATTAGTCTTTGCCCTAGCAACCCGGCTGTGTGATGGCACATCTTTTTCTCTATCAACAAATGTGCAGACCTCATTGCAACCCAATAAGCAACTCTCCAGCAATCATCAGCCGGCTATGCAAGCCTACAACTCCTATTCGAATTGTCGTATGACTGAATTTTCCGTGACCTATGGGTCTGTGAACAAGCTATCTGTGGCCGTGTTGCCTGTGACCGAAGAGTTGTGTGATGGATTTGTCTACGGCCAAGCTGTTTCTAGGGTTGTCTGTGACTGATTTGTCTTTGAACAAGCTATCTGTGACCGATATGTCCACAGCCAAGCTCTTTGTGATCGTTTGGTCGTGGAACCTCCTAGCATCGTCTGTGAATACCGACATAAGGGTTCGTCTAACGACTTGCATGCTTCACTAGGAGGCCGGGGCTCGGAAGAATGTGCTGTGAAATTACAATCATTTAATTACTGGCCTCTCTGCTACTTTCCGCATCTTCAAACAAGATTGCGCACTTAGCGAACAGGTTACATCAGCGACGCAGACTTGGCTATCGTACCATGCATCGATTTACGTGTGTTTTGGCTTTCGTCTATCTATTTTTTTTCGTTTTTATTATTTCGTCTATCTTGGACCGGTCCGTAGTCCAGTGGCAACACACGGACTCGTAAATGGAAGAATGGAAGGTTGTGGATTTGGATCTCGGCGGAGCACAAAAAATATACCATTTATATTTCGAATGTGCTCTTCGCTGAGTTGAAAAATTCATCAACCTTTACCAAAGACCGGTCACTGAAAGGTCCATCCAACCTTCCAACAACTGGGTCTTGCTTGAGAATTGGTGCTTTCTACAGCGACGACCAAGCTCGCAGAGGGCTCTTGAGGTGTGATACACACAAAAACAGCGCTCATCAAATAAATCATCCTAATATTATTATTATTATTATTATTTAAAGTTGATTTGTACTAAATTTTAAAGCACCAAAAATTCTAATGAAACACTGTTCTATTTTTACTCGATTATTAATTTTATTTTAATTAACATATACGAAAGTTTTCGATATCTCGATCATCTTCAGGTTCAGGTCTATTTGAGGACTTAAGTTAAAAAGACAAACCTAATTTTCAGATTCAAATCTTATGTATGCCTATAAGCAGAAACGTGCTATTCGCACTCACACTTTACAAATCACAAGTGAATATGAATCCTGTAACCCTTGCCGCACTGTCCTAAAACAACGGTGACATTAGCAATGTGAACTATTTTTTCTCCACTTAGGGGGGCAGCCTCATACCAACCCATAAGTCAAGAAACTTAAGTAATAATGTACGTAAACAAGCTTTAAATGAAATAAAACTATAAAATACGATGCTACAATTAATGTAAACATTTTAAATTGAAAAGCATATATTACAGTCCATGCAAAATTATTTAATTTTTATAAAGAGTCATTTCTCTTTCACACAATTTTCGTATACTCTTAAAAGTGACGAGATTTCACATGTTATTATAATTTAAAGGATTAATTTTAAAGTATGACAGAAATCCCTGTTTAATTATACTTATTTTTTGTTTCTTGAAAAAATAAATAAAAACTTTTGTTTATCTGTAGATGGCCAAGAAACCGGTCAAACTCATTCGTTTTTTTTAAAATGAAGTTGTACAAAGTTTTCGCTGAAACATTTCATAAATTTATAAAAAAGGCTAAATGTTTTTTTTTATTGAAAGTATATTTGTTACAATACTTTGGTTATCCCTTGATTTGTAATCCGAATGATTTTTAAAGCATATCACTGGTGAATACTGAGGCCCCCGTGTATCACAATAATGATGACAATAATCATGTACAGGCCCTGCCAGGGAAATAAAAGGATGGATACCAATTACCACTTACCGGTTACCGGTTGCCAGTTACTAAAGGCTAGTTCGCACAAGGCCACTGATTTAGTCAAGTAACGAGTAATTTAGTAGTGGGCGGGGCGCTACTCGCCCGTGAAGCGTTCGCATTACGGTCCAGTACAGTACACAAGTGCGAAGTTGGCTGCAGAAAGCCCTTTCTATAATGGCGGAAAATTTGAATTGGCTGCAGTTTGAAAATATTAATTGAGTATTAAAATCATGTTATTATAAAGCCCTTTAAATTGGCTATGGTTTGGTAATATTAACTGATTTATGCCCGGCCACCTAGCTAGGAGCCTGTTTAGCAAACAACTTCGAAACTCGCCTTTGTAAATTCGAAATTTATTTTATGGTTTATAAAATAATATACACATTTTAAATAAAAACAACACATGACTATTTGATGTTGATAATAATATCTACCATTTAAGCTGCAAACATTATTTTTTAATTGAATTTTTATCTTTTCAATTATGTGTACAAAGTATATTTTGTATGCACACACTATAATACGGCTCGAAGTCTGCAGCTGCATTCAGATGCATTTCTCTGTTGCGTTTTTCGTTGTTGACAATTAACATCAATATTCGACATGTAAAATCGGCATTTTCAAATACACGGCGGTCACCAATCAATTATCAAGTTAAAGAAGAAACATGGTTCAACTTTTCAGAGGCTGACCGCGAGAAACTTGTTCAATCCTGCTACATTTATGCCTCTCACGTCTGTCACAGATACCAGCTGATGGCTTACAGTGGCATAAAATTGTAATGCCTCTAATCAGTTATCCCCGTGTGTCACTGAATTGTTTCTGTACAAAACAATAAGTAACAATCCATCTGAAGGATATCATAAGGCCTGTGATATGACAAATTTATGGTAGGTACCTATAAACATCGATCATGTAAAAGATCGATGTTTTTAAATACGTAATAAATTCATGGACGATAATAGTTATTTCCACAACATCTTTACCAAAACTATATTTGTACAGCTCTATTGTCCGAAAACTTAAAAATTACTACAATTTCATCCAGCAAGGAGCTACATGATTGTATTTTTGACAGCTGATATCCGCACCAAAAATCGATGTCATACTATTCTTATCGAAAAAAAATTACCTTTCTCAAAACTTTTTGGACGTAGATAAGTCCTAGCAACTTCTATATTCTCAAGAGTTTCTAAAAAACCAAGGATATCGGTGTGCATATCCACTTATTTACAGTTTAAACATGACATAAACTCACTGACAGGTCGCTAAGTTTAGGGAGCGGAACATCGGGCTCGCAAATATAAGAAGTTCTTAAGTACTTAAATATTTTTAAACAGCACTTTATCTTTAAATATTCTTGCTGAAAACGGGCATTATCTTTTCAAACTGCAGCCAATTTAAATTGCCGCCATTCTTGCATTTCCGTTTCCCCGCCAAGAGTGAGCGGCCAATGGCGCGGCCGCTAATAAACTCGACTCGGACTCGGGCTTTTCCGTGGCTCTTCGGACTCGGACTTTTCCGTGGCTTCTCGGCAACACTCGCCCACGGACGGTGGGCGGGGCCGCTACTTGCCCGAAAAAATAGAATGAAATGGATCGGCTTGACTAAACCATTGACTTAACTACTGGACTAAATTGTTGGGGTTCGCACACGTTTAGCCACTAAATTACTCGTTACTTGACTAAATTACTCGCCTTGTCCGAACCAGCCTTAAGGTACAATTATTGCTTGCCAGTTACCATTTACCAGGGACCAGTTACCAGATGCCAGTTAATATTCACTAATTACCAGCTATCAGTTACCAACTACCAATCACCAACTTTTCTATACATGGCGCTTTTGTTCCTCTTTGAAGCCAAAACTCATCGCCAAGTTGATGTTGAAAAATCAATTACCAAATAAGTATCTAATTTAATATAATCTAAGCTGCAAAGATATATATCATTTAACATTTATATTAAATGCATTCCCACAAGCAGACATGTATAATTTCGCGCTAACACATGCCGCATGTGGACCTACAATATAAAAACCCAATCTCAAATGAACATAAGCCCTGCAATTCTTGCCGTCCTTCCCTGAAATAGGGGTGACATTGGCAAAGTGAACCATTTTTTACAGTATGGGTGGTCAGCCGCATACCAACCTGTAAGTCAAGGATACGTATTATCTACCAATGTCTAATCTAAGTTGCAAAGACATCTACGATCCATATTCAATGCACGCTCAAAAGCAGAGAAGTATAATATTTTTTAGTGTAAATCTGTTAACACAGTGAAAGTCCATTTTTATAAATATTTAAAAATATAAATGGTACAACATTGTTTTAATTCACTTTATTTTTTTATAAATTTCTTAGACATAAGCATCCAAATTGTAAATAGTCAATTTAAATTTGGAATATTTAGAAAGCCAACGTATACAGATACCATAATACATAAATTTTCTAATCATCCATATTCACAAAAGATGTCAGCATTTCATGCCATGGCCCATAGGTTACAACAGTTGCCACTTGATGATGAGGAATATAGGAAAGAATACAAATGTATTATGGATATTGCAGTCAATAATGGGTATAAAGAAAATGAAATAAAACAGATAATTAAGAAACATGATAATATCCAGGATATTTTCAAAAAATTTATTTATCCTGTAATTACTAATCAAAATTTAGATAGACCTTGGCGAAAATGTTTATTTATAAATAATAGTATTTCATACAAAATTAAAAAAAAATTTAAAAAATGATATAAACTTTGCTTTTTATACGAAAAACAATCTACATAAGTTACTGTTCAACAATAAGGATAAAGTAGATAAGCTGGATATGGGTGGAGTGTACAAAATTAAATGTAATGACTGTGAGGCTTTATATATTGGTGAGACAGGGAGATCAGTACGCACAAGATTTAAGGAACATTCCAGAGCACTCAGAGGCTTATCTGCATACTCTGAGATGGCAGACCATTGCATTGATAAAGACCATACTTTCGATATTACCAATGTAGAGGTAATGCACTCTGAGTGTGAGGTGAGGAGACTGATGGCTCTGGAAGCGTTGGAAATCTACAAAAATAAAAATAAAAACTTAGTGAATGTGCAGATTCCCTATGTTTCACCAATATTGCAATGACTTGTTTTTTATTTTGTTATTATTATTCTTTTTATTTAACTAACACATTTTATTTTTATTGTATTAAATTTTTTATTTCATTATACCTAACAATAATGCATTTTTGAATCTTACATTTGTGTTTAAAAAAAAAAAAAAAAAAAAAATTATCTATGAATTTTGTTTTTGTTTTGGAAAAAAATTGTTTTGAAAATTATTTTATAAAATATATTTGTAACTATTCTGCTCCCGAAGATGCCTCATTAGGCGAAAATATTCGAGCAAAAATAAAAAAATAAAGTGAATTAAAACAATGTTGTACCATTTATATTTTTAAATATTTATAGAGAAGTATAAGTTTTCACTTACACGTTTTGTATGTGATCTTACAAAATAACCCAAACCCCAAGTGAACCTTAAATCCTACAGCTCCTGTCGTCTTTCCCTACATCAACCCTATAACCCTATATGCAGATTTGCTTCATTTTTTTCCTCATTGCATACCTCTTTCAGTTCATTCCTATCCATCACATTTCTCTATACATTTCCCTCTCTTACATTCGCTTTGTATATCCCATTCTTTCACAATTTCATTGTTTCCAATCTGATCCAGCCGTAATTTCTCGCTCTTCCTTTTCCTCTTTTCCCTTCCAAATTTCCTCTGTGTGCCCTATGTGTCATTGAGTATAAATTATGCTCAATCCGCTGTAGAACGCAAAGCCAATGCAGGGAAACCATCAACATGTTACCAGTTACAAATTGTTAGTTACCAGTGACTTGTTACTAGATACCAGTTACCGGCACAGGTGTACGCAATTAACTCAATATACTCGTAGGTATACGTAGAAGCAAAAATCACAACTATGGCCAATTAATCATAACGTAGAAATAAAAACCATAATATCCTCTAATGCTACCAAAAAACTCATTCAAGTAATTGACCCCGTTGCTTCAAAAAAAAACTATGAAGATTTATTTACATTTTTAATTTTAGTAAGGCCCAGTATTTTCAACGTTAGCTTATGCTACTTTGTCAACGACGATAACATGTTGAAAGCACCGGTTCTCATCAGATCACCGAAGTTAAGCAACATCGGGCGCGGATGCTACTTGGATGGGTGACCGCTACGTACACCGCGTGTTGTTGGCATTTCTTGGACCGGTCCGTAGTCCAGTGACAACACTTCGGACTCATAAATGGAAGGTTGTGGATTCGAGTCCCGGCGGAGAACAAAAATATACCATTTGTATTTCCAAATGTGCTCTTCGCTGGGTTGAAAAATTCATAAACCTTTACCAAAGACTGGTCACTGAAAGGTCCATCCAACTTAACAACAACTGGGTCTTGCTTGAGAATTGGCGCTTTCTACAGCGACGACTAAGCTAGCAGAGGGCTTTTGAGGCGTGATACACACAAAAACAGCGCTCACCAAATAAATCATCCTAATATTATTATTATTATTTAGACTGATAAAAAAAAGTAGCCTCACGATTGGCATAAGTTTATCCTTTTAATTCAGTATAAAGTCATAATGCTAACGTTGAAAATACCGGGCTTTAATGTATACATACATACAATTTAAACCATGAGCAAAAAAATAATATAATATTGTAATGTTAATAGTAGATTAATATAGGTATACATCGTAGGTAGTAATAGTTATTATAGCATTATGTCAAAAGTAGATTAATATAGGTGTACACCGTAGGTAGCAATAGACCTGAGAAATCTAGAAATTAAATGATCCTTTTGTAGTCTCGAACTTGGTAGAATATTCGGGAATGTGCTGGTAAAATTAGTCACTGGAAAGTACTGTCTGTGAAATATATAAGGCGGAGAATTGAGTGTGCTAAGCGAGTGAGATAGATGCCTTTGATTTGAAGAGTGTAAGCGATACTAAACTGTGAAAATAAATTTGTGTTACTAAAAGTGTTTAAAATAAATATAAATTGTAAAACTAAATTGATTAAAAATAAAAATCCTGGAAGAATACTTGTATGTTTTAATTTAGAGACTATTTCGAACCAAAAACACTACAATATGTAATCTTTTTTTTATCCTTTTTGTTGTTTCTGTGAATTTCAATACTTTTCCAATTTAATTCGTTGTGGTTCCAAAATTCATAATACAGCAATAATTTCACTGTAATTTTGTGGTATTTCAAAAAGCTAGTGGTAGCTGTATACGTGGCTGAAAAACCTGCGACAATGGTTCAACAAAAGCACCTGTTTCGAGACGCAGCATCTAAGGTCAAAAGAGCCATGATGATTGCCGATCTTCAAAAGACGTGGCACCAAAAGAAGAACATTAAATTGTTTAATCTTCTCTGCATTTATTTGTGTATTTTTTTTTCGTTAACCTTTGTCGTTCTTTATATTGGAAACTTGTTCATAATTCACACAACTTTTTCTTGGAATTTCTAAAACGCGCGACATTTAAAAATGCATCAATATGGCTATTTTCTAAAAATGCTAAGTAGGTAAGTAGGCTCGCAATAAAACGCAACTAAGCTACACATATAGCGTAACTTCTTGCCTGCGTTATCCCCGAAGGCCTCACACCAACCACTTTCAGTTGAAGTGGGGCAATAAAACTTTAAATAATTGCATTGTCAGAAGCATTTCATTGTTATCGATTATCAACAGATAACATGGCAGAATAATATGTCGATGTCATGACAACGGGAGATGGGTCTTGGCCAAAACAATAATCTGAATACCGGCAAAGTTTCCTCAGCCTTTACGTGAAATGAAAATCCACCCCCTCGAGAGCAGAATCAACTCCCACTTTAACTGAAGTGGTTGGTGTAAGTGCGCATTAATACCCGCTAACCTGTTAAAAAAAATCCGTTCCACACGCCGCATCGACTCCTCCGGGTACATGCAGTTAGAAGGTGTACTAAATTTGCAGCTTAGTTGCGTTTTTGTTGCTGTTGATACCTTCAGATAAAGGAATAATCTAGAAGTTTCAGATAAGGTTACGTTAAATCTGTGCTTTCTATATCGACGACCAAGCTCGCAGAGGGCTCTTGAGGTCTGATTCAAACAAAAGCAATGCTCACAAAATGTATCATCCTCATGTTTATTTTTATTTATCAAATCCCTTGACTTATAGGTTGGTATGAGGCTGACCACCCATACTGTAAAAATGTTTCACTTTGCCAATGCCACCTCTGTTCCAGGGAATGTCGGAAAAAGTTGCTAGGTTTATATTAATTTGAGGTTTGGATGCGAGTACACATTCAGCATTTGTATATACGAGTTTATACGTGTCTGTTTGTGGGCATGCATTTTATATGAGTTTTTAGTGTAAATATATCTTTGGAACTTAGATTTTAGATTATAGAACTTAGTCTTGGTACAGCTCATATCATTCAGAGGTGCAGTAATAATTTTTAAGTATTGATATCTAAATCTAAATCTAAATCTAAGCTGCAAAGATATGTATCATTTGAGATTCATATTAAATGCATTCCCACAAGCAGACATACATAATTTCGCGCTTACACATGCTGCATGTGGACCTACAATATAAAAACCTCAATCTCAAATGAACATAAGCCCTGCAACTCTTGCCGACCTTCCCTGAAGCAGGGGTGACATTGGCAAAGTGAACCATTTTTTACAGTATGGGTGGTCAGCCGCATACCAACCTATCAGTGAAGGAGATAATATTCAATCAGATTATGCTCTTTACGGTTTTTCCACGAGCTAATGGTATAAATGTCTGAGCACAATGTATGCCACGCATACTGAAGCGTCTTGCAAGTGGGTCGCCGTAGAGAAAGATTGAGAAAGTGTGTGGAGAGGCGGTCATTTGCATTAATAATTCTACGACAAAGGTAGACAAATGACAATTTAATAGTTTCATCATAAATATATGGTTGTATATATTATTGTTATGTAAATATGAAATATAAATATTTAAAATAAGTAGTTAAAATAGTTTATTAAATTGGAATTTGTTTTTGTTTGTAAACGGATATTTTGTATTTGGATATTATTATTTAATGATGTAAAAAATGTAATTTGTCGTGTGTGTGTGTTCCTTGACTTATAGGTTGGTATGCGGCTGACCACCCATGCTGTAAAAATGGTTCACTTTGCCAATGTCACCCCTGTCTCAGGGAAGGACGGCAAGAGTTGCAGGGTATATGTCCATTTGAGATTTGGTTTTTATGTTGTAGGTTCACATGAGGCATGTGCAAGCGCGAACTTGTACGTGTCTGGTTGTGAGAATGCATGTAATGTGAATCTCCAATGTAACATATCCTTGCAACTTAGATTAGATTAGATTAGGTATTAGTTATAGGAATTCTGTATTGTATTGTGTGGGTAGGAATCATTGAAAAAAATACGTGCAGCATCGAGAAATAATAATTACTATGCCTTTCTGGAACTGTCTAGCAAATATAGGTCTAGATTGTACTGTTTTAAAGAGTATAAGAAGGGTGCCAGTGGCTTGCAGGGCCAGCAGTATCATACGAGATTTACAAACACATAGAACTAACTTGATCAGTGAACAGAAACCAAGTGGAATAGTCGAGAAAGCTTTGTGAAAATAAATTATTTAAAAGTGTAAAATAAACAACTGTATAAGAAGACCTGCGTGTATTTTAATTTAAAAGACTTTTGAACCCTAATTTCGTAACATTATAGAAGTATCTACATAAAAATGTTCACTTTATTGTAAACACTAACGCTAAAAAAAGTATTCTCCACAAATAATGGAGCAGAACTGGCCAACCACTTCTCTTGCAATATCAGTTCTCCTTCACGGTAATACCCTGGCGTGTAAGGTCAAAACTTTGTCTATACTGATTAATGTACGTACTTCATTCCACTAATATGTCATTAAGCTCTTTTTTCCCATTCTTTTTCTTTTTTCGACCGGTTCGTAGTTCAGTGGGACCGGTCCGTAGTGCAGTGGTAACACTTCGGACTCTGAATGGAAGGTTGTGGGTTCAAATTCCCGGTGGAGCACAAAAAATATACCATTTATATTTTAAAATGTGCTCTTTGCTGGGTTGAAAAATTCATAAACCTTTACCAAAGACCGGTTACTGAAAGGTCCATCCAGCTTTACAGCAACTGGGTCTTGCTTAAAATTGACGATTTGTAGCGACGACGACCAAGCTCGTAAAAAAGTCGATAGCTCATTTGGTAGAATGCTTACATTTCATGCCGAGAGCAAGGGTACGATCTCAAGGCTTACTCAGCCTTCAGAAATGAGAACCAGCCCCCCCGGGAGCTGGGAAACCCCCACTTCAACTGAAAGAGGTTGGTGTGATGCTGGTCCCCTTACCCGTAAAAAAAAATAGATCCCGAATCACCACATGCGACTCCTTCGGGGATAACGCAGGCATGAAGTTACACTATATGTGTAGCTTAGTTGCGTTCTTTCCCTTAATTTACATCTACATATATATACTCAAACAGATTTACATTGAATTTAGATGGCAGCTAAAGGAGTGCACTTTTATGATTCTTCGGCCTTCAAAATCCTAAAATAATTGGGTATTATTTATTGTTTCTTCAACTAAATACTTCTTCAATTTTAGCAATTTTTTGTATCACATTAAACTATCAAAATTGACGTTTGACAAGATGGCGACGTTGGTTCCGATTTTCTCAACGTTCAGTTTAAGGCTTGTTGATATAAACAAACGGTTGAATTAAATCAAATTATTTTTTTGCGTGTAATTTGGAAACAAAACTTTACGATTGTTAAAAGTATGTTTTTTTTTGTAACGCTCTACATGTTGCAAACCTACGGTTAAAAAAAACTCGCATCATGTTATAATTCTTTCCAAGAAAATTGTTATTATTTACCAAATAATTGTTTAGTGCATTGTCTTATGTTTAAGTGACCGTGTATAACAAGATAAATCATAAATACATATTTTTTATTGAATTTAAGATGCAATATAAATTGAATAGAAAAAACATGGAAAAATAACTATTCATGAGGTACAATTTTCTATGTTTTAAGCAACTCAAAAGAAGTACTATAAATGAAGTAGAATAATGTAAGATGTACAACACATAAACCCAATCATATAGACATAAGCGTGATCACCTATTAGTGAACGGAGTACCACTCTCTATAGGAGGTAAGCTAATCCAGCCTTCTGATTCAGTGAGACTTCTAGGAGTCTACTGGATCGGAATCTGACACTGGAGAGGCAAATAGATGCCACAATAGCTTCTTCTTTTTTTTTCACTACGCCAAATTAAGACTATTAGAAAGTGTTTACCGTCAGATGCAGTCAAGACCCTAGTGGGCGCGTTTGTGGTGTCTCGGATTGACTATTGTTCGACGCTTTATAGTGGTCAGCCAAAGAAGCAGTTCAATCGCTTTCAATCTGTGTTGAATTCGGCAGCAAGACTCATATTCCGGATACCCAAATTTGCTCACATCACTCCGCTGTTAAAAACACTACATTGGCTTCGTTTCCCGGAGAGGGTGGTCTACCGTGTTTGTGTGGCTTGGCTCCACCTTATTTGACTGACATGATGTTGCCTGTTGAGATGGGTGTAAGGAGGCAGACACTCAGATCCGCGGGCGATGGAGTAGTCAATTTGGTTCAGCCACGCCGTCAGATTCGTACAAATTTCGGAGACCGCGCTTTCCGTGTTGCGGGTTCGGTGGAGTGGAACAGACTCCAGCCGGAGTGAAGAACTCCGAATCTGTGGATGTATTTCGCGGAGCACTCAAGACACACCGTTTTAGGAAGTCTTATCCATGATCGGAGAGGGGCCTTGAGGTGTGACACACACAAAAACGGCGCTCTCTTATCATTTGTAATTTAAAATAAATTAGCCTGATATTATTTATTATTATTATAAGCCCTGCAACTCTTGCCGACCTTCCCTGAAACAGGGGGGCATTGGCAAAGTGAACCATTTTTTTACAGTATGGGTGGTCAGCCTGATACCAACCTATAAGTCAAGGAATACAAATAATAAATAACATTTAAGTAAGTATTAAAAAGAACTAAACCTTAACAAGAAATCTATACAAGAAAAGTAAAAAAAATCCTATGCAAAAAATGTAGCAAATTTATAAACCAACAACCAATGTTTTCAACAATACAAAATATAACTAATGTTTTCCTCTATTTCTCAGAAAGAACACTATTGTATTAAGTAAGTGCCTTTATTGAATCAACCATTCTTGTAAAAAAACATTTTTTTCTTTTTTGTGGCTATTTAGGTAATAATATCAATGTTAACCAAAATAATAACGGCTGCAAACAGAAGTGGGTCAGCGTTTAAAGATATGACTTTACTCTTATATGCTTGAAATTTATAAGCGTTCGTAGCAATATCATTAGCCAGCTCTTTGCTCTGATTCTCCGCCAAATATTTAGGAGACCAGATGGCCAACTACACGTCATAATTATCATGAGGAAAAGTAAGGCATGGCTTGCAATATTTATGGTAGCATTTCGTATGAGATTGTTACTCTTAAGAAATGTGCTGTTTTTTTTTTCTTTTAATTTATTGACCTCTGACTAATTTACTGACACTTAATCCGGCGAATAAGCCAAATACTCAGGGCGTTCCACATCACAACCCTACAGAACTTTCTGTCTTTTGCCACGCGATTTTCAAAAGTTTATTTTGTCCATAAAACTTCTGTCGACGGGGGGGGGGGAGCAGACCCATAATTTTCAAAAGTTGCCTTCCTAAAAAAACTCTTCGCGCCTCTTTTTCTACGTTTTATTTATTCTTTTTCATAGTAATACTACTTTTTCACATATTTCTCGCGCCTCCCCTGGCCATACCTCGCGCCCCCCACTTTGGAAACCGCTGATATAGATACTATTCTAGTTAATACGTATTAAAACATCCATTCTTTTGAGAAAGAAGATTTTGGGCTTAGATTGATTTGAAGTCATTACAAAAGTAACTTGTTAAATTAATTTTTTGTTTGTCTTGTAAAGTTAATTACCATCAAAAGTACAACATTTGTTTCTGGTTTTTGTCCACAACCCACGTACGAGTATGTGGTCTATTAACGACTTTCTTTTGTATAATTATTGATAGCTGAATACTCTAAAAAATGTTACAACAATACATCAACACTTTTTCTTAGCTGTTTTTTTTTCAATATTTGTCTTCATAAAATAGCGATAAAGCAACAACAACGTTTCTTCTTAATAGAGGCCGAAACCGGTCAACTCATTTATTTTGTTTGTTTTTGTAACAAATTAAAATTAAAATAATAGTAGAATAAAACAATGTTTTTATTTATTTTTTATTAACCTTTTTGTATTTTATGTTTATATTTACAGTTAGTTTTTGTATTTACACAGTGAAAATCAGTTTCTTTTGAGAAGATATATATTTATATATATTTTAAAAGCTCATAAATTTAACATTAATTTCACCTTAAGTCAGCGGTTTCCAAACTGGGGGGCGCGCCTCCCAGGGGAGGCGCGAGCTATGGCTAGGGGAGGCGCCAAAAATGTGTCCATAGTAGTTATTAGTATGAATATTATGAAATAAAACGTAGAAAGGGAGGCGCGAAAAAAAAAACGTACAAAGGGAGGCAAAAAAAATAAACGCAACGCAACTAATCTACACATATAGTGTAACTTCTTGCCGCGTTATCCCCGAAGGGGTCGCATGTGGCGAGTTGAACCTATTTATTTTTACAGGTAAGGGGGCCGGCCTTACGCCAACCACTTCAGTTGAAGTGGAGGTTTCCCAGCTCTCGAAAGTGCTGGTACTCATTTCTTGTGAAGGCTGAGTAAACCTTGCCGGTATTTTATTTTGGGGTTTGAAATAAACACCGAAACGGAAAATCATTTCTGACACCCTCGGTGGGATTCGAACCCGAGCTTTCGGCATGGAATGCAAGCACTCTACCACCTGAGCTATCGACCGGACCAAAGGCGCGAAAATAAAATTCTTTTTAGGGAGGCATGGTAGCATAAAGTTTGGAAACCGCTGCCTTAAATAGGTACTTTCAACTTGCTTTCGCCATTTGTAAGAGAACACTCACGTATCCTTGGACACGTATCTTTTCCTTTCTCTTTTCCTGCTACTCTCTTTTCCTTTTTAAAATTGTCTCTTTTATTTACGGGTAAAGATATTTTTCCACGTTTCGACAGGTCGTTAGTCTAGTGATAAATGTCAAGAACTCGTAAGTAAAAGGTCGTGTGAGCAATTTTTGGCAAATGTGCTCTGAGCTGTATCGAAAAACTCATCTGGCCTTTACTAAAAAAACTGGTCAGAAGGTTCATCCAGCCTTCTAGCATTTTGTTGTTATTTGCTAAATGTACGCTTACTCGTACTAGCGACGAAAAGCCTGCAGAGGACTTTTGAAGTGGGATTCAAAGAGGAACAGCGCATACCAAATAAAAAGTCATAAAAAGTCCTGAAATTTAGTTCTCGCTTAGTTTCGACACGCCACAATAAGTGGCAGTATACGTGCAGCTTAGTTGCGTTATATATTGAATAGTTGATGGAGATTTTATAAATCTCATGCACGTCGTTGTCCCTTCAAATTAAACTCATATCAAATGATCCCAAAATCACTAATTGCCTCCACCCACACTTTTTGTGGTATACTTTTCTCACTGGGGAAATCATTAGCTCACGCCTCGCCATGGTCCATTCATCGGAATTAACCTCTCGATCTCTAAACGTTCACTCTCAGAATGTTGCTCGAAAAAAATGACGATTCATTCCCTATACCATGGGAATAAAAATATGGAATAAGAATAGCCATAGACAATAAAAAAAATATTCCATCGTTCATAAAAAAATGTTTCATTATCAATAAATTGTCCGGTCGACCGCTCAGTTGGTAGAGTGCTTGCATTCCATGCCGCGAGCTCGGGTTCGAATCCCCCCGAGGGTGTCTGAAATGATTTCCCGTTTCGATGTTTATTTCAAACTCAAAAATAAAATACCGGCAAGGCTTACTCAGCCTTCACAATAAACGAGTACCAACCCCCTCGGAAGCCGGTAAACCCCAACTTCAACTGAAGGGGATGGCGTAAGGCCAGCGCCCTTACCTGTAAAAATAAATCGGTTCCAATCGCCACATGCGAAACCCTGCGGGGATAACGCGGCAAGAAGTTACACAATATTTAGCTTAGTTGTTTTTTTTGCGTGTCGGCGCTGTAGCAGTGCTGGGATTTGACTAGTTTTCTTTACGATGAAATACAACCTTGCCGAGTCCATTTCAAATAGAAATACATACATAGAAAAATGTAAACTTCCAAAAATATTCTGAAATTATTGCATTTATCTTCTGCGATCTTCGTTTTTATAACTTGTATTTTTAATTTGCGAACAAAGATGTTTTTTCTCTCTCGACAGAGTTCAAAGCCAAGCTATTATATTATTGCTCATAATACAAGTTGTTTCGGCTTTTGGAGAGAGCCGTGAGAACTCGGTGTCAGCATTTTCATTTGCAATCACTTTCATTATTGACGGCCATGACACCGTGTTCAAGATGTCTAATTAATCTTAAATATTCCAATAATTATCGATGACAATTGCCTTGTAAAATGCGTATGTATATCTTATCAACATCTGGAATTCATTAAAATAATGTATTTCTGTCAATAAATGTGTTTAAACACATTAGGTAATCAAGTGACATTTTGTAATGAAACAAAACGTTTCAAATAACATTCTAAATTCAAATTTCCCCTCATCAACTAGTTGCCATTGTTGAGAAAAAATGATACCATTGTAGAAATAAAAATCCCTTTATTTATTAGTTGTTATACCTACCCTATAAAATAAATTTAGATATTTTCACTGATTCTGTATTGAATATTGAAATATTTTATATAATGGACTCGAAACAATTTTGACTTTAGAGTTTTTTTCCGGTTCGTCAGTCTTGTATGGAACTACCGTCCTCACCAACCAATATCAAAATATTTGTTTGCATTGTGCCTAGCAACCCAGCCGGGTGACGTCCCTATATTATCTATACGTATGCTAAATTACGTGCAGGCCTCATTAATTAAAGCAATTATTCTTGTAAATAAATGTGTTTAACACACATTAATCAAGTGCCATTTAATAGAACCGAAAACCAAACGTTTCGAAAAACATTCCAAATTCATATTTTCCCACATCAATACCTATTGCTCTTTTGTTGCCATTGTTCGAAAAAAAAATGATACCATAATATAAATTAAAATTCCTTTATTTATTAGTTTGTATGCCTAACGAATAAAATAGATTTAGATATGTTCACTTATTCTTTATTGAATATCTTATTAAAGTAGGTAGTTTTAAATTTTATTTGAGAAATTGATTGCGTACCAACATATTATTATTGCCAACATAGTAAAAAACTAAAATTTGAAAATACGTGTTTATGAGTATTTTATGAACTGACAGTTTTATTGTTACGATTAAATAATTAATATCTTACCTACTTATTTAAAGATAATTCATCAACGAATAATTGAATTGTATAAAAACATGAGATTTCTCTTGCTGTACTATCTCCATTCCATAACTAATCATTCTAATTTATCGTGGGTGTCGATTTCATATCCTCATTATTTTTTCAACCAACAATTTATTATTATTTTACTTCTGTTGTTATGAGGCGGACCACCCATACTGTAAAAAATGTTTCACTATGCCAATGTCACCCCTGTTTTGAGGAAGGTTTTAAAAAAAATATATATGAAAGTGCTCGTGTGAAGTTTGATATCGATCGGATAAGAAAAAGGTTTATTTTTGCCTTTGCATTTTTATTTTTTATGTTAAATGCATGTAAGCATGGAGTTATTGACTTATTTATCGATGCATGTAAGGACTTATTCCTACTGTCCATCAGATTCAGACTTAATTTCAGAAAACATGTAGAATTCCCTACGAAACAAATCGTGTGAAGTTTGATGTCAATCATAAAACGAACATTTTTTCGGCCATTTGTTTGCGTATAGCTGCTCCCTCTTCGCTGCAGAAATAAATTTATTCCACATTTCCTTGACTTATAATTATTATTATTTTGACTTTTTTTGTATAGATTTCTTTGTAAGGTTTTGTTCTTTTTTATATTTAAATGTAATTTATTATTCATATTCCTTGACTTATAGGTTGGTATGAGGCTGACCACCCATACTGTAAAAAATGGTTCACTTTTCCAATGTCACCCCTGTTTCAGGGAAGGTCGGCAAAAGTTGTGGGGCTTATGTTCATTTGAGGTTTGGATTTTATTTGTAAGTACACATTCAGCATTTGTAAGCGCGAACTACACTTGTTGGATTGTGGGCATACATCTGAGAGCTTTAAATGAATATATCCTTGCAACTTAGATTATAGATTATAGATTATAGATAGGTTGGTATGAGGCTGACTACCAATACTGTAAAAATGGTTCACTTTGCCAATGTCACCCCCCTGTGTCAGGGAAGGTCGGCAAAGTTGTAGGGCTTATGTTCATTTGAGGTTTGAATTTTATTTGTAAGTACACATTCAGCATTTGTAAGCGCGAACTACACGTGTTTGTTTGTGGGTACGCATTTGAGAGCTTTAAATGAATGTATCCTTGCAACTTAGATTATAGATTAGACTGCTAGTAAGTCTTATAAAGAAAATAATAATTGTGTTATTAAAAAGAAGCTTCTCGATTTACATACATGCAAGAGATATCTGCCATAAGTGCTGTGATGTATTTTGGGGATGTTTATTGTGGATGGGGGATATCAATCAGACGAACAGATGAGTCTTGGTTTCAATGTGATGTATTATTCCATTTCAGTGTTTACAAGGCGAGAGACAAAACCAGACTGACCAGTGAAGCAATAATAATCTCTAATAATATTATATTACAATAATACATTACCTTATATATGATATTACCTACTCTAAATAATCATATCATAATTATACATTACACCTCCCTCACTAAATGACGAATCTACATTACAATATATCATACTTATCATACTTATCATTATAACATATTATATCAATAAAAATTATATCTTATACAATTTCATCTTCTTTCATCTTGGGTACCGCAGGCGGTTCTCCCCCCTCGGACGCAGGCGCTCCGACCATGGTTGGAACCTGGAAACACCCGAGTCATTAGAGATCTGTCCTGCCTCATCCAACAGCTGACCCAACCCCAGGTCATTGTCAGACTCATCCTCCCAAGACACCTTTCTTCCGGAAATCTGATCATGATGTCTTTTCCAAATCTGATTTCCAGCTTTTACCAAGTAAATCCTGTTTCCCAATGTTTTAAATATAATGCATGGAACCCACTTCCCTACATTTCTGAAATCCTTAGTCATTACCTTTTGTCCAATTTTGAATAGTCCTTTAATCTTTCTTCCCCTGTAATTCCTTTGTTGATTTTCCTGATTTCTCTTTTTAAAAACACATACCTTTCTCCCCGTCTTTTTAAATGATTTCTCCCCAGGCACTACTGTATCAAAAATGGATCTTATTTTTCTACCTATCATAAGCACGCTCGGCTCCATCCCTGTTGCTAATGATGGTGCATTTCTATGATCTACTAAAAATTCCAAAAGCTTATCTTCATAATCGTTAGGAAACATACCATTTTTCATAATTTTTTTTAAAAAACTTTTTGTTGTTTTTACCGTATTCTCCGCCAAACCGTTTGACGCTGGGTGATTTACTGCTGAAGTTAAATGCTTAATATTTAAATTTTTGCAAAACCTTTGAAAATCTACTGATGTAAATGCCGTACCATTATCCGTTACAATGCAACTTGGAATACCTAACACTGAAAATATTCTCTTCAACTCTCTAATTGTATGCCTTGCATCAATTTTATCAACTTTTACAGCATCTATCCAATTTGATGCTGCGTCTACTACGACTAAAAAATATTTTCCTGCTAGCGGCCCGAAAAAATCTAAATGTATCCTTTTCCAAATATGTTGTTCTACCGGCCAACTTTTCAACTCGACTTTATCTGGAGATCCCATATTTCTTGCACATTGTGTACATTCTCTCACTGTTTTCTCAATTTCTGTATTCATCCCTAACCAAAAAAAATAATTTCTAGCCAAAGTTTTCGTTTTTACAATTCCCATGTGAGATTTGTGAATAAACTTCAAAATATCTTCCCTTAATGCCAATGGTATTACCAATCTGTTTTCATAAAATAAACAATCATTTGATTCGCTTAACTTTTCTCTTAAAAACCACCATTTTACCAATCCATTTGTCATTTTGGATTTATTTGGCCACCCTGTTTTTAAATACTCCTTTATCTCACAAATGACCTTGTCATTACGAGATGCTTCCTTGATGCATTCTACATTTAAATTTGTTTCTACTGCAATACAGTTTAAAAATTCTCCTTCAACGTCCTCAATGTTTATCTCATTTATGATCTCAATATTATCTTCCCCCTCATTATCCGTACTACTCATTGGTAACCTCGACAAAAAAACTGCTTTATTATCCTTTGACGGAACATATTCAATAGTATAATCAAATCCTTGCAAAATTAATGCATATCTTTGTAATCTATTATCTGCCAGTATAGGTATGTTTTTATGTTCACCCAAAATGTGAACCAATGGCTTGTTGTCGCAAACTAGAATAAACTGCCTCCCATAAATATATTGAAAAAACTTTTTTAATGCGAATATAATAGCACATGCCTCTTTATCTAAAATGGAATATTTTTTCTCTGTATTCGACAAAGTTCTACTCGCATACGCAATTGGTCTTTCTAATCCGTTCTCGTATTTATGACAAATTATCGCCGATAGACCTTGGTCACTTGCGTCAGTAATTACCTTCACCGGTAACTCTGGATTATAATGTACCAGAATCCTATCGGAGACTAAAATAGCTTTTACTTTATCGAAAGCTAATTGACATTCTTTTGTCCAGCTAAATTTTGCTCCTTTTTCTAATAGTTTGTACAACGGCTGCAAAACGCTAGCTAAATCTCTTATAAAAATTCTATAATAATTTATTGCACCTAAAAAAGAGCGTACCTCCGATATGTCACTTGGAGTTTTCAAGTTTTTTATAGCTTCAACTTTATGTTGAAGTGGTTTCACACCATCCCTCGATATTTGAAATCCCAAATATTCAACTTCTGTCAACCCAAATTCACATTTTTGTAAATTAACACTAAATCCACTACGTTCTAAACGCTTAATTACCTCTTCCGTTGCCTTCTCCAATTCTTGCAATGTATTCCCATAAATTAACAAATCATCCATAAATGCTATCGCATCCAACCCTTGAATTGCCGAATATAAAGCTCTGCTAAATATCGCTGGTGACGTCGTGAGACCAAAAGGAAGTACCTTGTACCTAAATAACCCAAATGGTGACGAAATCACACAAAGATTTCTCGACTCCTCCGACAACCTAATTTGAGAAAAAGCATTTCTCAAATCTAATTTTGCATAAAATTTTGCTCCATTTACTCTATTTATTAAATCTTCTACTCTAGGTAACGGGTACTTTATTTTTTTTAACATTGGATTCAAAGTATTTTTAAAATCGGCACATATTCTGATTTCATCATTTTTTTTTTTCACAATCACTATTGGACTTGCCATTTCACTAGTCTCTACTTTCTCAATAATACCTTCTTGTAACATGCGATCTATTTCTTTTTCTACCCTTATTCTCAAATTAAAAGGAATTGGCCTCGGGTTAACAAATTTTGCCTTAAAGTCTTTTATAACTTCTATCTCCGCTTCAAAATTTTTAAAAGTACCTGCTTTACTCTCAAAAACAGCTGGATATTTTTTTCTCATACTAGAAAAAAAATCTGCATTATAATTCGTATTATTATTTCCTACTGAATAAATATTATCGCTAACATTGAATGAATTTATTTTAAAAGTATTCAAAAAATTCCGACCTAATAAAGAAGACGACCCTTTATATACAACAATTATTTCTATGTACTCTTTACTTCCTTGATATTCTACTCTCATGTACTTACGACCTTTTACTTGTAGTTGAGTACCATCATAGCTTGATAATTTCAAATCACAATGTTCTAACTTAATATTTGAAAAATGTTCATTAAATATGTGCCAAGGAATAATAGTCACCCCAGAACCCGTATCTAAAATCATTTTTAGATCTGTATCATTTACCTTTACGTTTAAAAAAATGGGACCATCCATCTCATTAATGGCCATTATTGTATTTATTCTTCGAAACTTGCATTTATTTGCATAATGACCAGATTTGTTACATTTAAAGCATTTAATATTATTATTATTTTTATTTAAAAACTTGCATGCATTTTGTTTATGACCGAATTTACCACAGTTAAAGCATTTATAATTATTATTCCTATCACTTGAAATACTTGCATGTCTAAAAATAGATTTCTTACTATCATTTGAATTATTTCGCTTGATTTCAGAATTTCGCTGTCTATCCCTTGACTTCCGAGTTTCTGTGGAATCCCTCGAATTACACGAACTCATTAAATTTATACTTTCTGAATTGTTTTGACCACACAAATGTTCCATTGTTCTCGCTAATTCTACACATTCAGATAATTTCAATTCCATTGCTTTTAAAAATATTCTCTGCTTTATTTTGTTCTGTCTGATACCTATTAAAAATATATCCTTCAAATTTGCCTCCAATCTATTCTCAAATTTACAGTCTACCGCAATTTTTTTCAATCTAGCTATATAATCCTTAATTGACTCGGTTTCGAGCTGTTTACATGAATAAAATGACTCCCTATACTCAAATATATTTTTTTTTACCCCACAATGACCCCCAATAATATCAATCAACTCCTCGAATTTTGCCTCCGAAATCTTTTTCGGAAAACATAGATCAGACACCGTCTGAAAAGTCTCCCTGGTGAGAGACGATAATAGAACAGCCCTTCTGCGTTCTTCAGTTAAAAACTTCTCATCATACAGAATGAGGACTTGGTCGAGCCGAAGTCTGAAGACATCCCAATCTCCAGTCCTATGGCAAAAAGGACTTAGACTCCTCAGTGTTCCCTCCATAGTCTGAAACGGCAGAAAGAAAGAAAACAAAAATCTTATCTGCTTCTGCGTCCGACAGTCCAGGAAACGCCTACGTGACCCTCAGAAAGTGGCTTCCACTCCCTGCAGCAGTCACCTCCAGGAAAATGACCCTCAAGGCTCCCAGCTCCTGCAGTACTCCCTGCAGCACTCCGCCCCAGTTGGATCCTCTCCTCTTGAAAAGAAAACCGCTGCAGTAACTCCCTGCAGCGATTCCTCTTGGCTCCGTGAGTTCTCTTCCTCTTGAAGAAAACCGCTCCTTCTCTTCAGACTTCTTCCAGTTCTCCCTGCAGCAACCTCGCCTCAGCTGGCTTCGTGATCCTCAGTCTTCAGATCCTTCTTCCTTCTCGAAGATTCCCACATGTTGCTCTTGCAACAATATTATTTTATTTCTTCCAAAAAAATTTTTTTATCCCGTTTTATATGGTTCTTCTTTATCCTGACTGCGCCACTGTGATGTATTTTGGGGATGTTTATTGTGGATGGGGGATATCAATCAGACGAACAGATGAGTCTTGGTTTCAATGTGATGTATTATTCCATTTCAGTGTTTACAAGGCGAGAGACAAAACCAGACTGACCAGTGAAGCAATAATAATCTCTAATAATATTATATTACAATAATACATTACCTTATATATGATATTACCTACTCTAAATAATCATATCATAATTATACATTACAGTGCAAAGTTGAAAAAACCCGTCGCGCTCAAAAGTAGAGACCAGTTTTTAAAAGGCCAATGACTCCCATCATCAATCATTCATGAAATCCAAAAAAAAAAAATACGGTAGGTGAGAGTTTGATGTTCACTTTCTTTCGGAGACATTTCTCTTGTGACTTCAAAAGAATGTTGGTGAATTTAACGGTGATTGGGCGCACAGGTGCAGTATCTCTAGTATAAAATCTTACACGTTAACTCAACCGTTGTACTTTACCAAAAAATATATCGTAACTTAAACAACGCATATAGTGAGCGTTTCAGTTTTCATACATTTTTAAAGATCGGTGACCATCGTGGCATTAAATATTGCCGTTAAGACTTTTGTCAGGATGTGTATGTTAAAAATGAGATTCATATTAAATGCGTGCTCCCAAATAAACACGTGCTACTTTGCGCTTACACATTCTACAAAATAAGACCCGTATACACCCTGCAACACTTTCCCTGTGAACACAGTGAAAACAAGTGTGACGTCTGCCCGCTGAAAAAAGTTAAAAAGAAAATTTATGCTTTGTCCGTTAGTGTTTAACCGGTCTAGAATCTAGTGGTTAACTCTACAAACTTGTACACCTAAGGTTCGATTCCCGTAGGAGCACAAAAATTATCTTTTAATTTTCAAAATTTGCTCCTCGCTGGGTTGAAACATTCATGGGCCTTGCTTGAGAATTGGCGCTTTCTATAATTACGATCAAATTTGCAGAGAGCTCTTGAGGTGTGATTCACACAAAAATAGCGCTCAAATAAATCATCCTAATATTATTATTAGTGTGAAGAATATTCGACAGCCTGGTCAGCTGATCACCTGCGGCCATGTTTTATCGCTTTCTATCTACCTATTTGTTCAGTTGATATGTCAAGACTTCTAAGGCAGATCTAGCCACTACCGGGACCGTTACTGTGTGTGGAACTACGGGCATTATTGTTTCGGTTTTAAATTAAAGTTTTATAACTACACCACCGGTCACCAATCATATAATCACCTTTAATTACAGGAAATAACCATAATCTATTACAATAATTTCACTCATATAATAAATGCAAATCTATGAGTTATTGGCAAGATTATATTTAATTTAAATGCATGAGATGTGCAATTTTTATATCGCTAATTTGTAATTGCCAAAATCGTGAGTAGGAAAGCAGCTCGCAAATTTATATGAGCTTGTTTAAATATACTAATCAAATACATATTATGCCAATTGATAAGAAGTTGATATTCAATGGGAAATCTGTAGGACTTATTCGTCTAAATTATTTACTGAATAGCTTGGCAATGGAAACGGTGATATTAAAGTGAATTATACGCTTGCTCACATCGCCATAGGTTTCCTAGATTAAAACGCAGACAAATTCCTTCCTCAGCCTGCCTACTGGACGTAGGAGTGCTCCAATTTTCTCCATGTTAGTCTATCGGCTGCTGTACAGTTTCCTTGATGTCGTCCAACCACCTCAATCGGGGTCTCCCCACTCCCCACATGGACATCCTGGGCCTCCACTGGACGATCCTTTTCGGCCACTTCATGGTTGCCTTGCGACGTGACCAAGCCCAGCGCCACTTTAAGCAGGACACTCGCTGTATAACATCAGTGAAACCAGTGCCTCTGCGGATCTCCTGGTTTGGAACCCTGTCTCTGTGGCTGATTCCTAGCATCCTCATTTAAATGTCTCTTTAGCACGTCTCAGTCAGTAAGCGCTTTACTGAGTGAGCCCTTTGGTTTCAAAATTTACACAATAACTTGATTTAAACATACAAAAAGTTTCGCCTATCTGAAGCTTAGTAATTAATATGTCCTTATACTTACAGGAAATGACAGAACATTCAGAATCTGTTACATTATCTTACTTTACCAGGTATTATCTCGCCCGTCAAATAAATTATTTTTAAAAATATAATGCCATTTTAAAAGTACGTACCTCATGCAAATTTAGAACATGACGCTACAATTATCTGAAAGTATATTGCACGGTTATTGGTACAGCGAATGTGTTGGATCCCCTTGTAATCATTAAAGTCCATTATTGATTAATGTTAGCCAGATGTGTCGGCGCGTTTGTGAGGTCAGCCGCGTTTCACTCTCATCCGCGGCCCCATTTCTCCCGCCAATTTCTTTCCAGCCTCTCTTGGCGGGCTTCACTCTTTCTTTCGTACGAGAGCTGTTCGCCTCCCCACCCCGGCTTTCTACACCTGCGAAACAACCGGTGTGTGGCACTGACAGGCTGCAAGCATGTGTGCGGCCGAACCTCGCGGTGAGTGATGGTTCTAGTGCCTGCTAAACTGTGCGCCTTGGTGCATAAGTGTGTCACAATGAAGGTTAAGTATAAATCTGTTGAACCAGGGTCAATAGAAGACGACGGGGCTCGAGCTGTCGCTAATTCGAGTGCCAACACCTTATTCATTTGAAAATCTTCTTCCTCTTCTTCGTCAGCCTTTCTCAGTCCACTCTTGGACGTAGGCCTCCTCCAATCTTTCTCATCCCTGTCTATCGGCTTCCGTGTTCAGCCATCCTCTGCCTGCAGCTCTCTTGATGTCGTCCAGCCACCTGAGTAAAGTTGGGATCTCCCCGCTCCCCGCTTGGACATCTTAGGTCGCCACTGGACAATCCTTTTAGGCCACCTGTAATGGCCCTGCCTTGTGACGTGACCAGCCCAGCGCCACTTTGTGTTTGATTTATTTATTAAAAAAAAAACATAATAATGATTATTGAAAACATTACTACTGATAACAAAATATGTTAGGTGTATGCTCAACTTTGCTCGTATGTGCCATCCTGTATGTATGTGCAAAAAGAATCCATTGCACATGGCCAATTTTTCTGAACTTTATATTTTCACAAAAAGTGATAGGGCTTCCCGTAAAGTTAAAATCAACGGCATGGCAAAACAGTAACCTCTACGTTAGTGGCATGCCCATGACTCTAAAAGTAAGTGGTTTCATGTTACTGATGCTAATGGCATATCAGTGGCGAAGGGTCCTAATAGCACGATTCCCATCGGCTTCCCTTTTGAAATTACGCAAAAAAGTATTTATTTAATTATTAAAAAATAAACTAACAAATCTGTTGAAACCACGCGAACTTCTTTCGGTCGTGTAAAATAAAGCTGCAGACTGACGAAAACACAGCCGAACATCCCCGACTATCGATTCCTGACGAACCTACCGGCTTGTTGTTTCGACAAACTATTGTATAGTTTCTCAATCTGGTTACATTCTAAAAAAAACACTCTTTGCCACTGTGGCATACCTTGTGGGATCGTTGCTAGATCATGAATAGCTTGAAAAATAAAAATAATAAATGTAAAGGACTAAATTACTGTGAATCTGCTGTGAATGCAGTTTTGGGAAAATAAAGCGCATAATCGCTTCTCTAATCTAATCTAAGTTGCAAAATATATGTAACATTAAAGATTCGCATTATATGCACTTTCACAAACAGACATGCACAAGTTAAAGGCAGTAAAGGACTATAGTACTGCGAATCCGCTGTGAATGCAGTTTGGCAAAATAAAGCGCATAATCGCTTAAAGGCAGAGAAATTGGATTTGAAAGCAACAAAATAACAAAGCCAATTGCCTTTACATATTTTTTCGTTTGTCTCTGGAATATTTGGAAATAAACTCTTCTCTTTTCTGTTTCACAATATTGAGCTGTCACATTCCCCAGCGTGCCACAAAGTGAAAGAGTTTGGCAGCCACTGTTCTGGGTAGCCGAGAACGCGGAGTTATTAAAGAGAAAATTGAATAAAAAACAGGGAAGATCGGAGGTCGGTGAAAGACAATAGTTATTTTTTTACTTAATAGCTTAATGGACTTAATGGGACTTTTATTGTATCTACATACCAGGATAATGACTCCGAATGGATCCAATAATCTCCATCCACGTTCCACAAACCCAAATCAACATAATTTAAGATATCATTATCATCATATTCTTTTGAATACCGTACAATGCCTTGTTGTGTTAGACATGAAGTATTAATTTTTTCTCTGAGTCTCACTATCCTCTTCTTTTTTTTTACATTTTTTCTTTATTTCAATCCTCGACATATTTTACATAACTTACTTAATAGGTTTCCCCCATATCTCTATCTTGCGGTGGAAGTCTCGACGGTCGACGGTAAATCTTACCTTATCTTTTTAAAGATGAATCCCCAATGTTACATATCTTTGCAACTTAGATTAGATTAGATAAGATCCTGAGATCAGGATGACCAGCTATCTTTTCATCTTTCAGGAGGCCTGCCAGGGGTGCAAGTCTCGACGGCCGCCGGTAAATGTTACCTTATATTTTTGAAGATAGGATGGAATAAAACATGGTGGTACCTGAACAGCTGATCGTTGTTCCATATTAAATGGATCAGCTGTTGATACGCCGCCATGTTAGCCACCAAATAGATACGGTAAGATCGACGGTCGTTGAGACTTCCACCCCTGGGCCTTCTGCATCCAGTCGCCAGCAATCCTTTTCATATCGTCTGATCATAGTGATAGAGGCCTTCCTCTACTTGTTTTGTCCTCACGAGGTCTCCACCCCACTATCCTCTTGGTCCATCTATGGTCATTGAATCTGGTAACATGCCTGGCCCACGACCACTTCAGTTTTGTTAGTAAGTAAGACCGGCCCGTAGTCCAGTGGCAATACTTCGGACTCGTAAATGGAAGGTTGTGGATTCGAATCCTGGCGGAGCACAAAAAATATACCATTTATATTTTAAAATATGCTCTTCGTTGGGTTGAAAAATTCATAAAACCCTTACCAAAGACCGGTCACTAAAGGTCCATCCAGCCTTACAGAGAAAAGTTGCACCTAAGAAAATAGGTTCCTTCGGTATTGCTACAACCTCAACGATATTAATATATTTTCCTACCTGATGATGACTGAATAGTCGAAAACGTTAGTAGTATAATTTAAAATTTAATAATTTATAAATATATTATATTTGTGAAATTAAAAACAGTGTTTAAAAGTTAAAAAGTGTTGTTTTATTGAATAACAAACTAAAAAACATGAATTTTCACAGTGTAAATACACAAACCATAAAAAATATAATCAACGATATTAAGTTATCTATGGATGTAGAAGTATGTAAAACAACGTCTTACGTTTTTTATACTGCCGAAATAATTGTTCACCATTTGTACAATATGTATACTTATGTATGTTGTAAAAAAACTTCCTCATTTAAGAACATGTTCTAGCAATGTTTAAAAAAAGTTCAAATTCTCAGGAGTATAAATTATGTAGGAATTTGTTTATTAGATTCCTAAGTTCCTTAACTAATATAGGTTGGTATGAGCCTGACCCCCATACTGCAAAAACTTGGTTCACTTTTGCCTAGAAGCCACCACGTGTCAGGGAAGAGCGGCAGGAGTTGCAAGGTTTATGTTAATTTGAGGTTTATTTTTTTCTTGCAAGTGCTTAGATTATTGTTATAAATATATACCTGTGTATCTACTACCTACCTATGGACGTACATTTTTTTGTTATCACAAAAACTTATATATATTTTTAGAATAGTCCGCCAAGTATAAACTTCTAAACAAGTATACACGTCTAAACTCAACCTTTCGGCACCCCCATGTCTCGCTGAGCTATGCTCTGTCGATGGGACTTCAAAAAGACCACTACGCTCTGCCCTTACTGCTGTCAACAAGGTTATAGTGCCCAATAGAGCAAACACATCAAATTTTGCAGACAGAAGCTTTGCGGTGGCCGGGCCGGTTGCCTGGAATAATTTGCCCATCGGTGTTCGCGCGAACCAGCCTACCACCACCTTCAGAAAGGAACTGAAGACACTACTTTTCTCCAGAAGCCATGGCGCCCTTGAGATGGTCCTGGACCATTAAATGGCGCCACAGGAAAGAAATCATCCATCATCATCATCATCATCATCAGCGTTTTCCATGATCTATATGAAAACTAGAACAGTGCCATTGTTAAGCGTTTTACTTTCCATTATATTTTTGTTTAAACGCTTTGAATGATTCTATACGTAATGCTATAAGCTTCGGGTACCTACATCTGTTTGTGGGAATTCTAGTTTGTTTTTTTGTATCACTGTGAAATGAAAATATGACTCCAATGTAAGCCTTGACATTTACTCAGTACAATATACAACTTGCATTCCAATGAAATCATAAACCAATCGGAAATATATACCTTACAAACTTTTGTAAATTACATAAAATAATTAATATTTGTGCACCCTCGTATTTTTATGTACACTATTGGAATGGTTGACTCAAAAAGGGTTTTTTGTAAGTGATGTCAATATATCTTTGCAACTTAGATTATAGTAGCAGAGTGGGCAAACTGGGAAATAGGGTAAAACTTATATGAGGCGTTTTTATGTTGTAGGTTCACATGAGGCATGTGCAAGCGCGAACTTGTACGTGTCTGGTTGTGAGAATGCATGTAATGTGAATCACCAATGTAACATATCTTTGCAACTTAGATTAGATTATTAGATTAGATTAGAGATTAGAGATGATAAGGTTAGAAATATTCGTCAGATTTGTGTACAAAAATTAGCAAACATTTTTATGCAAATCACTGTCGTTTACCTTGCGTGGTATTAAGTGTTTTCTTGAATTTCTAAAATCCAGCTTCAAATTTGACTCTGAGTTCGAATTCCAACGAGGCGAGGGTGTCAAAAATGATTTAAATCCCGTTTCGGTGTTTACTTCAAACTTAAAATAAAATATCGGCAATTCTTACTCAGCCTTCACAAGAAACGAGTACCAGCCCCTCTCGAGTTGGGAAACTCGCACATCAACTGATGGTTGCCGTAAGAAACCCCCACTTCAACAGAAGTGGTTGGCATAAGGCCGGCCCCCTTACCTGAAAAAATAAATAGTTTACACTCGCCACATGCGACACCTTTCGGAGAAAGAGCGACAAGAGGTTACACTATATGTGTAGCTTAGTAACGTATAGTAGCGTTATAGCTAAAAGAGTTTTAACCAGGGACCTTCTTTATTTGTGTTGGCAAACGACCAAATTGTATATTAGGTTTAAATTTTAATATCTTGGTACTTAGTGTCTTATTTAAATAAACTATTTATTTTTAAATCAGGTTTCTCTTGCAGAATTCTCACGAATATAATTCTAGTGCACTGCATTCTTCCTCATACCATAAGCTGTACCCCAAGTGTAAAAAGTTTAAGCTCAATCGCAGCATTTACCTAAATATGTATGAAAACTAAAACAGCGTCTCTTGTGAGCGTTTAAGTTTCTTTACATTATCAGTAAAATATTTAAAATTATCTACTTCAATCCAGTTATCCTTGTCGTATTGTAGTTTTACAATAAAACAGATGAATGATGATAATGACTCTGGCATTCCGCATGCGAACAAGAATGAACAAACGACCTTGTATACTTTGTTTATTTATATCGACGGTTAAAAGGCAGTAAGCGACGTTTTGGTCAAAAATGAGTTATGAATGCTATCCTACTTGAAATTTTCCGCTCTTTCTAATGCGCTAACTCCCATAGCTCTACGATGTTTTTTTTTAATGTTTATGCCCTAGCAAACAACTGCGCTTTTGAAATATGGTTTTGGTGTAACCGACAAGATTTCGGCCTTTTTTGTTCTAAAGGCGCTTGTGACATAAAAAAATCGTAAAACCACATTAATAGGAATGCCAATAAATGCCTTTATTTGTTTAATTTTAGAGCTGTTTTGATTTAACGATATGATACAAAAATAAAAAAGTTCTGCAATCTCAAACATTATTTAACTGCTCTCCTGAACGATTTAGTTTATGTCGCTTATGCCCTATTGCCTTTTAACCGTCGATATGAATGTATTTCATTTGTATCGCTCATGCTTTGTTATTCGTTCGTTATTCTTTAGTCAAGCCTCTCGAAATAAATTAAAACTTTTTTTTTAATAATTTGCTAAAATCGACGAGAAAAAAAAGTAGCATGCCTAATCTAATCTTATCTAATCTAAGTTGCAAAGATATGTTACATTGGAGATTCTCATCACATGCATTCTCACAACCAGATACATACAAGTTCGCGTTTGCACATGCCTCATGTGAACCTACAACATAAAAACCAAATTTCAAATGGACATACACCCTGCAACTCTTGCCGTCCTTCCCTGAGACAGGGGTGACATTGGCAAAGTGAACCATTTTTACAACATGGGTGGTCAGCCGCATACCAACCTATAAGTCAAGGACCTAAAATGTAGAATAATGTGGAATATAAAATGAGGTTGGAACATTTTTGAATTTGGATTTTTTCCTCGGCGAGCAAACGTCAGTCAGCAATGGTTCATTTGGCCAATGCCACCTCTGTTTCAGGGAAGGTCGGCAAAAGTTGCAGGGTGTATGCTCATTCGAGGTTTGGTTTTAATTTGTAAGTACACATTCAGCATTTGTAAGCGCGAAATTACACGTTTCTGTTTGTGGGCATGCGCTTTGAATGTTAATATATCTTTGCAACTTAGATTATAGATTATTATTATATACTGCAACTTTCTTATTATTAATAGATAATATTATAAGAGTAATGATAAATTTCGCATTCATATTCATAAGGTAGTGAGTTTGCAAAATCGCCTAGAATACAAAGAAGCAACAATTTGTATAGTTGGTTGCATATTCTCTAGGACAGTGGCTTTGAACCAGTGGCCTGCGGTCCGCAAAACCCTTGTAAGTGGTTCACTGGTTGTTTTTGGGGTGTGCAGTGCCACTAAGGCCCGGTATTTTGAAGTATCGTAAAGTTAACTAAAATGCAATTTTAGTTAAATCATCATAATATTTCACTCACCGAATTTTGGCAGTAAATATTTAGTAACTTTAACTTTCGATTTTCAAGATGGCGGCGCTTCACTGACAGCAGCTGTTCTTTTTTAATGTAAGGATAACATCAAAACTGTTGCAAACTGAACATTTTTTGTCTCGTTTTCTAGCTTAATAAAGGTTAGGTATATGATTGTTATGAATAGTTGTTTGTTTTAAAGCTTTTGAATGGCATTTTAATTATTTCCAAGATTTAGAGGCGTGGCCTCACACTTCGGTAATGTTCGGTTTTAGTTAACTTGATTGAGTATTTTGAATAAAAGTTCAAGTAATAGTGAACTAAAATATTACTACAGTTCAATATACCGGGCCTAAATAGTGACTTATAAAATTCTATGGTTTATTATACCGTCACCCCATTGCTTGTTTGGCTTATCTACCATTTGATTCAAACATAGCCTTTACATGAAACAGTCTTAAGAATCACAAACTACACAATCTGAGCTAAGAAAAAAACATAAAACTCTTTAATGTGAGAGTTGTTTTAAATTTTTTTGAACTTAATTTCCAGTTTTCATGAGACACATTGGTCCAGTACACACACATCCATTGTGAAATTACCTTTGATGGACATAAAGGGTCATTGCCGCGCTATCTCCGAAGGGTTTCGCATAAGGCGAGTGGCGACGTATTTATTTTTACTGATAAGTGGGCCGGCCTTACGCTAACCACTTTAGTTGTAGTGAGGTTTTCCCAGCTCCCGAGGGGGCTGGTACTCTTTTCTTGGAAAGACTGAGTAAACCTTGAGTCTTGCTTTGGTAATTACTCGCAGAGGAAACAGCGCTTACCAAAGTAACTCAAATATCTATTTATTTATTTTTATTTTTGGGCATACCTGCTTCAGTAGATCACCGCCTCTTATTGAATAAAACAATGAATAAAAGAACAGTGTTACCGCACAATGCTGGATGATCCAGCGCCTCGGGTGAAACCTCCGAGTCCAACAGGAATGCTATACAATTTACAATACTAAACTCATCAATGCCAGCTAAATAATCTACTCCAGTGGCGAAAGGCCTTAATATCGTTGCGAATGCGTAATTTTGTGTTTTGCTTGTCTGTAAAGTCTCTAAATGTAAGGTACTTTTATGATTGCATTTTTATTGGTTGAGATTGCTCGAGTGTTCTAGTAAAGTCTCGCATGTGCCAGCTCTCAATGATTCTAGAACAATCCTTATTCTCTCTATAAAAAGGGCTAAAGCTGTCTGTATCGGAAGAGAAGTCAAGAGACCGTTGCATTGAATAGATGTAATGTTGACTCTGTATGAGAACCGTATCTAAAATAAATTGTCTAAAAACAAATGACCGTATTTTTTTTTAAATTGAACCCGGTAAAATCATAGCAATATTGATTTGCTTTTGAGATTTCTAGGAAAAAAAGTGTTAAAACCTGAGGACAGAGAAGAACTAGGAATGAAGAGTAATGACCGGTCTGTAATATAGTGGTAACGATTCAGACTCGTAATTGGAGTGTCTTGAGTTCGAGTGCCGGCGGAGCACAAAAAGTATATCATTTTTATTTTCAAACATACTCTTCGCTAGGCTGAAATTTTTATTTCCCTTTACCAAACCTCTAATGGTTTTTTTTTTTTTTTTCAGTGTCCCGTTGGATTCACATTACCTCCGTTACTACAAGACCCAGAAAAACACTTCTCCCCGTGATTTAAAAAAAGTGAGTTTTTATTATTGCTTTCAAATATATTTTCTTGTTGTAGTAGATACTGTAACGTTATTCGACATTGCGTAAAAGACTTTTACTTCTTCGACTTCTATGCTACAGGATTTTCACACTTGTTTATGGTTTTCTCTTGTAGGAAATAGGATAAAATGTACATTTATCTGAGATACCCATGCCCGCTAAATATGTCACTTTTTCAGTCTTACCTTTGAGGTGTCGATATTACGCTATTTAATAGTTTTATTCAAGCTAGTTCCCTTCCATGACGTTGCGTGTATAGAGTTGATATGATTGGCGAATGCAAATAGTAGGTACACATGTACTTGTATGAAGTAGGAGTTGACCAGCGAGTCCTGTAAAGGCGGGATCATTAGCTCTTGAAGCTGATACAGACGGGGAAATCTAATAAATGGTTAGTGTGTTAGTAGTAAGTGGCAAGTTGAGAGATGTACGACTCAATTGTCGAGCATTAAGGGTGCCGCCTGAAGACGTTTAGCAATGGGAAATGCTGGTTAAGACGCTGGAAAAACGTCGCGAATTATGAAAGTTCTCTCATAACGGTTTCTACTTTCCGAAAAGTTAAAAAATAAATCATTATTACAAGAAAATAACAATGCTAAATAAAGAATATTGTCAATAAGAATGTAACTTTACAATAATACTTGAAAATTTCAGAGTTAACGAAATAAATCTAAGAAACTTTAAGGCCACAACTCGAACCTCCAGACTACTTTTTTTCACATTTTATCGATACGTTAAAGGAAAAAATGGAATAACTGACATATTAAGCTAGCATGGGTTTGTCAGATAAATGCACCTTTTTTTCCTATATTCTACCAGAAAACACACAAAAAAGTGTGAAAATATTGTATTTTAGAAGTTTGTCATGAGCATTTCTTTATAATTAGTTCACACACTATGAGAAGTTACACCCAATAAAATGTTATATCAACAATTTCTCAAATCAGTGAGTCAGCACTTATTCCGTTTTACCTTTCTATTCCCTCCAAAATGAAAAACGTCCAGTCTCCTTTATCTCTCTTCATTGTATGAAATGAAATACCTAGATCCCCTTAAATTATAAAACTTAGATTTGAATACTACTAGCAAAGCAAGTACAAGTGTACACTTGTGGTACTATCCTGATCTGAACTGCTTCTTATACTTGTACCGTCTGCATACCAGTCCGCCCACCCTGAGCGCGGGAACGACCACACCAAAGGTAAAAAAAACGACCAGGCGATGTAGGGAGGACATACCAGTCCCGCTGCGAATTACGATGGGAGCGTGTCACAGACCTTCAAGTATAAGCGTTAAGGGTATTTTCAGACACAAAGCAGATTGCCCGGATCGTCTATAGATTACCGAGAAATCTATGAGGAAGATTTCATACATCTTCGTTTCCCGAAAAGGTTGGTCTACGGTGTATGGCTGATGGTATACAAAGCTATCAATGGCTTGACTCTACCTTAGCGGTAAGCAAACACTGCAATCATTCATGAAGTCATATGGCCAATATTTCGCTCACATCACTCCGCTGTTTACTGCATTAGCTTCGCTTCCCGGAGCGGGTGGTCAACCGTGTTTGTCTGATGGTAAATATTGCCATCGATGGCTTGGCTCCACCTTATCTGACTGACATGATTTCGCCTGTTGAGATGATGTGAGGAGGCAGACACTCAGATCTACGGGCGATGGGCGATAAATTTGGTTCGGCCGCGACGTTAGATCCGCAAAAATTTGCTAAAAAATGTGCTATTCGTGTTGCGGGTCCGTTGGAGTGGAACAGACTGCCACCCGGAGTCAAGAACTCCAGATCTGTGAGTGTATTTCGTGGAGCACTCATGACACACCTTTACCAAAAGTTTTGTCTGTGGTCGGAGAGGGCCCTTGAGGTGTGACACACACAAAAACGGCGCTCTCTTATCATTTGTAATTTAAAATAAATCATCCTGATATTCTGATAGAAAAAGAACATGAAGAAACCGATCAGAATGCGTCTATTGTGAAATGGATTTAAGGGTCTTCCCAGTCACAACACATTCTGCGCGGATTGTCTATGGATTACTAAACAAACTATGTAAAACTTTCATACATCCCCATACACTACTGACTTCAGACCCGGCGCCGGATAGAAAAGAACCCTAGACAAACCGGGCATAATGCGTCTAGTGTGCAATGGTCATTATGCTTTAACTTCACCGTGGCGTTCTACACTTTTGTGTATGAAATCTAAAAAAACGCAATACTTGAGTTTAAACGGATAGTTGAAATACTTGGAGTACAGACATAGGAGTGGGTAGAAAACATGGCAATCTCGCTATGAATGAGTGCGGTGTTATCAGGTTCAGGAATTTTCTAGAATTTTCAATATTAAAGTGAAATAATGTATGCAAATTATAGGGTGGTGAAGTATTTTTAAAAAGTGTTTGAATAACTAAAGATTTTTAAAAAAGATTTCATTATTTTTTGTGTGAAAATATTTTTTATAAAAGACTGTAAAAAACAATATAGAAGTGCCTGCGACGATACCCATTAGAAATATGGATGAAATCTATAATAATCATCTATAATCTAAGTTGCAAGGATATATTCATTCAAAGCTCTCAGATGTATGCCCACAAACAAACACGTGTAGTTCGCGCTTACAAATGCTGATTGTGTACTTACAAATAAAATTCAAACCTCAAATGAACATAAGCCCCACAACTTTTGCCGACCTTCCCTGAAACAGGGGTGACACTGGCAAAGTGAACCATTTTTTACAGTATGGGTGGTCAGCCTCATACCAACCTATAAGTCAAGGAATGTGAATAATAAATTACATTAAAATATAAAGAATTAACAAAACCTTAAAAATAAATCTATACAAAAAAAGTCAAAATTTCTTATGCAAAAAGTGTAGCAAACTAATAAACCAACATTACAAATTAGCATTGCAGATTATTATGAAACGTCTGAAGAAATTCAGTGATATACCGCAGATTTGAGAAAGTAAAAAAAAAAGTATGTATAATCTACCACAAAACAAAAACTAACCTTTAATGAACCCTGCAACACTTACCAACCTTCTCCGAAGCGGGAGTGACATCGGCAAAGTGAACCAATTTTTACAGCATGTGTGGTCAGCCTCATACCAACCTATATTAGTCACTGTAGTTCAGTGTTTCAAATCAAAAATGCTCCAGCGGTAAAATCAAATGGGGCTATTCTTAGACATTTTAGTCGTCGGTTGAGCCCACGCTTTGACAAACTAATGATGCATTTGTATGAAGACCTGTCAATCCAAGATGGCCGCAAGTGAACAGCTGATTTGTCTTCATACAAATATTAAAAATTCGGTAGGTAAGAATGACCGTGCTGATGAAACTTCCAGCGCAGGCACCATTAGTTTGTCAAAGCGTGGGCTCAACCGACGACTAAAATGTCTAAGAATAGCCCCGTTAGACTTTAAAAAGGTATAAAGCGTTCCGTGCCGAAAGCTCGGGTTCAAATCCCACAGAGGCTATCAGAAACAATTTCCCGTTTCAATGTTTATTTCAAACCCAAAATGAAATACCGGCAAGGCTTACTCAGCGTTCACAAGAAATGTGAACCAACCCCCTCGGGAACTGGGAAACCTCCACTTCAACTGAAGTGGTTGGTGTGAGGCCGGCCCCTTTCCCTATAATAATAAATGGCTTCCACTCGCCACATACGAAACCCTTAACGGGGTAACGCAGCAAGAAGTTGCGCTATGTGTGTAGCTTTGTTGCGTTATCTTGCCTTATACTCTGTGCACAGGCCTTGAGATCTACCCTTCTTCTATTCATCCATTAAAACAGGTTTTGCATAAAAGCCATTTTCTTTTCCACGCGTTGAAATCTTCTCATTATTTCTATAATTGTGTTGTCTGGATAATAGATTTTATATTTTGCATATTATATCGCGTTGTGATAATTAATTTAATTTTAAAAACCATTCAATAACTTTTTATTGAACTTCAAGTAATTATATTTTATTCAATTCATTAATTATTTATTTATCAGTCCAATCAATTGCTCAGTTGGTAGAATTTCATTCAAAGCCAGAACGCTAGGGCTGTATCCTCAACGAGGGTGTTTAATTCTATAATCTAAATTGCAAAGATATATTACATTTAAGATTAATATTAATTTAACATTTCCATAACCAGACACGTATAAGTTCACGCTTACACGTGCCGCATCTGTACTTACAACATGAAAAACCCAATGTCAAATGAACATAGGCCCTACAACTCTTTCTGACCTCTCCTGAAACAGAGGTGACATGTGACTGTCAACGACGATACCATGTTGATAGCACCGGTTCTCATCAGATCACCAAAGTTAAGCAACATTGGGCGCGGATGTTACTTGGATGGGTGACCACTCAGGTACACCGCGTGTCGTTGGCATTTTTTGGACCGGGCCGTAGTCCAGTGACAACACTTCAGACTCGTAGATGGAAGGTTGTGGATTTGGATCCCGGCGGAGCACAAAAATAGACAATTTATATTTCCAAGTATGCTCTTCGCTGGGTTGAAAAAATTCATAAAACCTTTACCAAAGACAGGTCACTAAAAGGTCCATCCAGCCTTACAGCACCTGGGTCTTGCTTGATTATTGGAGTATTGTAGCGACGACCAAGCTCGTACGCCTCTGCGGCCCAACAACAAGTGTCATAGACCCCCAGAGTCTTTACTAGGGAGTGTCCCGCACAGGATTTATTTAAAAAAAAAGTGAACCATTTTTAACAGTTTGGGTGGTCAGCATCATACCAACCTATAAGTCAAGGAAATGGCTGACGTAAGGCCGGCCCCACCTGTAAAAAAAAATAGATTCCATTCGACACATGCGACACCCTTCGGGGATAACGCGAAAAAAAGTTACACTGTATTTGTAGCTTACTTGCGTTAACTTAGATTATAGATGGAACTAAAAAATAAAGGAGCTCTGTGAAATAAGTGAAACTTTCATAAACATATTGACGGTTAAAAGGAAGTAATAAGCGACGTTTTGGTCAAAAATGAGTTATGAATGCTATCCTACTTTAAATTTTCCACTCTTTACTCCCATGGCTCTACGATGATTTTTTTGTTGTTTATCCCCCACCAAACAATTGCATTTTCGAAGTAGGTATGATTTTGGTGTAACCGACAAGATTTTGGCCTTTTTTATCCTAAAGGCGCTTGTGAAACCACATTAACAGAAATGCCAATAAATGCCTTTATATTTTATTTTTTTTTGGAACTGTTTTAATTTTAATGATATGATAAAAAAATTAAAAAAGTTATGCCATTTTTCTGCAATCTCAAACTTAAAACTGCTCTCTGGAACAATTTAGTATTTGTCGCTTATGCCCTATTGCCTTTTAACCGTCGATATTCTGTTTACTATTTTTCATTAGGTACTTTTTCTTAAATTTTCTCATTCAAAATTGTTAACCGCAAAAACTGCGTATCTGAAAGCTGAATCTAGAGGTTCATTCTCTCTGAGTGAAAACAATTCATTACAATGTAAGTCGTGGCGTAAGATAGGACAGCACATCAGTATAAAACATTATAACTCACAGCGTTTACCAAAAAAATATTAAAACAAAAACTCTCACTAGAAGCGCTATTTCAATTCCTATACATTTTTGTGTTAAAACGTTTTAAACTTGGGGTGAAGCACGTTATTTTGACAGGGGGCGTGTACTGGCACGCTCAACTTTCAGTTTTAAATACAATTATACTGCCTTGCATACCAGCTCTGCATTTTCATCTGTACCTACCGGTTTTTTTCCGACACAAAGTTGCTTCATTAAAATTCGAGCACCCATTGTTATGGACCACTATTGAAACATGGTTTTGGTTAAACCTCATTATTCAACGATCTTCATTTTCGTCTGTTTTTACTTCAAAACATTTTTATATGTATGTTATGCCACATGTTTATCCTGTCTGTAATTAGAAAATAAATTTTATTTTTACTATTTTTGATATTTGTATCATAGTTTTTTTTTCAAGTAACTTCATTTTCACCTACAAAAACTTGTATAAGTAATTTTTTGTATTTTGTATTGTTTGTGTATTAACACTGTGAAAATTCATATTGTTTAATTTTGTAATTTTTGGATGAATTCAAACAAAACACTGTTTATTTTCTATTATTAAGTATTTTTTTGTATCATTTTCTCCTCCTTTTCGGCACTTTTACAATAGTGTGCCACCTATTTATTCTCGCAGCAAATTGAACCAGTCTTACAGCAACTACTTTAATAAACGGCGTCAGTGGTTTCCTTTTCCCGATGCTTCAAGATTTGCAGTCTTAACTAAAAAATAAGTCCGGTTTCCTTACCTATAAAAATAAATAGATGCCACACTCCCACGCGGAAAACGTGGTCATTAGTTGCACATAATGTAAAGCTTAGTAGCGTTTGCGTTAAACATTCGGTCAATATTCACCTAGAATCGCCATAGAAGAGAAAATAATATTGGTATGTATTTACGCGGGTTTTATCAATTAAAACTGCGGTTTATTTGTTTTGCACGATTTATTTATTCACTTTCGGTTCAGAGTTACATTTGCACAGTATGGTACAACGGCTGATACATTTCTAGCCCAACAGAGATCTTTGATCCTTTTTTATACTAAGAATAAAGATCATTCTCGAAATATGGAGAATCGCCACTTGTTAGATTTTTCCAGAACATAAGATTCAACCAATCTCGAAAACAATATTATTCTTATAAATACCTATTTAAAGAGAGATTTATACAGACAATAATAAAGACAGTCCACAACACACAACAACATATTCGTTACAATTCATTGATTTTCGTGTTTATTCGATTTTTGAGGTTTTTCTGTACCACATTATTACTGTCTTTAAGATCAAGGCTCTGCACCTTCCGAATGGCTTTTACTTCTTTACATACTTGTACTCAAATCATAAAAAAAAACGTTTAAACTGAACTTTATCGCTTACCAAAAAAATAAGAAAAAATACACATCTAATGTAGTGTTCGTTCAAGTTTCTATAACTTTTTAGTAAGACGTTAAATGTCAATATATATATACTGCTTGTTATTGATCGTAATACTTGGACGTAGATTATGAAATTTTCTGGCTTAGACGAGGCCGATCACCTTGACGAATAGGTATACATTATACATACAACCCATAGAGAGGGAAATGCCTCAAGAATGCTGTTCAGTGTACAACTTGTCTGTTTTGTTTACAAAAAAATGTAAGTGAACACGTACTCATGTGCCGAGTTGAACCTATTTATTTTTACAGGTAAGGGGGCCGGCCTTACATCAACCACTTCAGTTGAAGTGGGGTTTTCCCAGCTCCCGAGAGAACTGGTACTCATTTTTTGTGAAAGCTGAGTAAACCTTGCTGGTATTTTATTTAAGGGTTTGAAATAAACACCGAAACGGGAAATCATTCTGACACCCTCGGTGGGATTCGAACCCGAGCTCACGGCATGGAATGCAACCACTCTACCAACTGAGCTATCGACCGAACACTCACATCTACAATGATCTATAATCTGAGTTATAAAGGTATATTAACAATTTAAATTAATATAAAATGTATGCCCACAAACAGACTCGTTTAAGTTCGCGCTTATAAATTCTGCATGTGGACGTTCAAATTAAAACTCAAATGAACATAAGCCCTGCAATTTTTTCCGACCTTCCCTGAAACAGCGCTTGACATTGGCAAGGTGAACAATTTTTTACAGTAAGGGTGGTCAGCCTCATACCAACTTATAAGTCAAAGAACAAGGAAATCATAAAGACAAACTATTCTCCAAGCAATTCGACTCGCGAGCCATGTTAATTTCAATAAGAAGTTCCGAGGGCAAAATAATGTATTTTTAATGAATCTTAAATGTAATAAATCTTCTTACAAGATTTAGAAGTTAATACAATTTTAATGTTTTTGAGAAAAACCCGCAATTTTTGATTGACACTATTTTTTGAAGGAAAATACTAATATTTTAAGGCATTCACAGTTATTTTCCAATATTTACTTCTTGTAACTGGTTTCTCTGCTTTAGGACAACAGGGAAAATCTTATCTGTGAATACATTTAGGTTCTGCACACCTTGGGTATCCCTTCTTGGAAAACCGGTAAGAATTTGCAAAAGCAAATAAACTGATGCAGATTTCCTACTTAATTTCAATTTCATTCAACATATTTCAGCTGCATGAAATCGACTGGACATTCCTTATTTAGACAAGGCATTTTCTTTGGTCAATACGTTCCCACAACCCATTTGGTACCTCGATACATTCTGTCACTACCAGTATCGCAAGTTTACAACATTACGTTGAAACTCAATCGTAGCGCTTATCAAAATATGAATCAAAACTAAAACAGCGCCTCCAGTTAGCGTTTCAATTTCCATATATATTTTTTTGTGAAACGTTTAGAGCTTAAACGTTAGTGTATAAACCTCACCCACCTAGTTCACCTGCATGCCAATCTCAATACCCCAAGTATACAAATTTGTGTTTTAACTTAACGACAACGTTAACAAAAAATATATTGAAACTAAAACAGCGGCTCATGAGAGCGTTTAGGTTTATGTATATATATGTTAGGTTACGCTGTGGTTGAAAATGAATGTAAGGTTTTATAGTTGGTGTACTGAATGCCGATCTGGCCGCGATCTAGATTCATTATTGGCGAAACTGCAGGTGCGGCAATTGGCAGGACGGCTCCTTGCTTAACCTGCCAAGACAATCATTAAACTAGTAAATGGCACCAAGTATAAAGATAATCATTTTTTAACAAAATACGGAGTTTATATCTGAATGCCGAGGCAAATAACATAAAGACGGACCAAAGTCTCCAAAAATCTTAATTCGTGTTAAAAACTGTCTCAAACACTTACGTACTTGATCCGGTTCACATGCTTTGAAAGCTCATCGCCTCCCACAACACAGTCCTTCAGGACTCACTGTCTTGTGCTGCTTCCCTCAATGGTCTCCTTACTCACAGGACTTCCGCGTCGGCCTCCACATTGTCAGCCCACCGTATCCTAGGACGTCCAAGTAGGCTGGTACCTTTCAGGACATTTCTGATTATCCTGGAGTTCTCTGCATGCACGAGATGTCCGGCTCACTGAAATTTTCTTGATTTCATTACAGGCACGATGATTTACTCTTATATCTCTTATATCTTACGATGATTTACTCTTATTACAATATGGACCTTTTCAAAACTCCGTGTTGGATTTTGTAAATTTGAAAAAGGCACTAAATATCACGTCCAGGTAACCGCAGTTTACAATAAACTGTATGGAGAAGATGAAATTGTCTGTGAGCTTAATATGTACATAAGTTACTCTGTTGATTTTGGGACAAAAAAAACAGATAAATATTTGTAACGCTTTTCGTATACGTTTTCCTCTTTTTCTCAGTTAGATCACTGCGGTGCTTATAACCTTTTTCTATCAATCATTTCGATGTGCTGATTTAAATGATACGTGTGAATTTCATGATGCTTAAATTTAGATACTTGGGAAGTATGTTTGAAAAGAATGGAAAGATGACAAGAGAACTTGAGAATAGGGTGTGCAAGGGAAAGCAAGTGGTCGGTGCAATAGGAAGAATAGCAAAGAACAAGCGATTGACGATGGATCTGAGAATGGCGGTACACAATAGCATATTGTTACCGACTTTGATGTATGGAAGTGAAGCATGGACAGTGAATGATAGCGAAATGAGTAAAGTATGTACGGTGGAAATGAAGCATTTGAGAAGTATGACAGGAAAAACTTTGAGGGATAGAGTTAGGAATGAATGGGTAAAAAAAGAATGTAATTTGAAAGAGGATGTGAAAGCTAAAGTACAAAAGAATGTGATGAGATGGTTTGGGCATGTGGAAAGAATGAAAGATGATAGACTGACAAAGTATGTATACAAAGAAAGTGTGAAAGGAAAAAGAGGGAAGGGACGACCGAGAAAAGTATGGAGTGATCAGATTGAGGAGATTGTGAAGGAATGGGATATACAAAGTGAGCGTAAAAGAAGAAAATGCATGAAAAAGGTGATGGATATGAAGGAATTGAAAGAGGTATGTCAGGATAGGAAAAAATGGAGGCAACTCTGCAGAGGCTCTGGCCACCCCTAGCGGAATGGCGACAGAGTTACAGTTACAGTTACAGTTAAACACATGCAAGATAACATTGCAGTCGGTCTTAAGTCCTTTGTCGTATCTGTGCCTTCATCGATTTTTGTTGTTGTTTTAATTCCATGCAAAAAGAACCCCGTGCTATTCTAATTTTATTGAAGTAAAATGAATGTTAATAATAGTACGAGTAGGTATTTTGTTGTAATGCTGACCACATTTCTGGACCAGCTGGTGGTAAATCAAAGGCTGCTTATGGTGGCTGGTTGTTGCGAAACTCAAATAGGTTTCATTCATTTTGTAACGGCGAACTAAAAGCACAGAATCAATTGCAGCCTTTCATCTGCGGTCTAAGTTTAGTTAAGCATTCGTGGTTCCCTTTTACCAATGCCACACCTGTAACAGGGAAAGGTGGCAAGACTTAAAACCTAATTTAACGATTATTGCAATTGTCATTCTTTATTGGACAAATTTTCTTAAGCGCGCTACTGTGAAAAATCACCTCAAGGGTGCTTGGCATTATTTTTGTTTTTTTTACATAAAAATATTTGATTACAAAATATATAGTTGCAAAAACATTATAATATCAAATATTCGCATTAAATATAAACCCACAAGAAGACACGTTAACGCTTACACAGGCTGCATTTGCAGACTTACAAAAAAAACTCGTGTCTATTTATGGGCATGCATTTAATATTGAATTTTATCATCTGCATCTTAGATTCTTATATTATGTTCTCGATACTTTTATTTCCAAATTTGAGCCTAGGATAATGTCCACAGTAGTTTGTAACGGAAGTTAAGTATCGCTAATGAGCAGGGCCCGCCTGCAGCTACGGGGAAATGTGGCTAGAAAAGAGAAAACACCTCCAAATTATCACATTTCGTTTCTCATGCTTCATTTAGCATCAGCACACTAATTAATTAAGTGTTTGCGGAACAAGACAACAACTGTTTTCAAACACTTTCCGACAATACAAAATGATCTTGAGAAGTCACTAGTACCTACTGAGTACGGTAGAACGTCGATTAACCGAACTACCCATCAACGTAACAGCAACCAGCTGAATAGCTACGTATATGGTTTGAAGCTAAACAAGAAAACGGCCAGGAACAGATATGAGTTCGGAAAGAATGCGTAATTCAGATACTCATAATCCTTGGCTTATAGGTTGGTATGAGGCTGACCACCCTTAATTTAAATAAATGTTTCACTTTGCCAATGTCACCTTTGTTTCAAGGGAAGTCGGCAAAAGGTCGGCAGGGTTTTTGTTCATTTGAGGTTAGGTTTCAAATTTGTAAGTACACATGGAACATTTCTAAGCGCGAACTTAAAAGTGTATATATGTATGTGAGCATGCATTTTCTAGATTTGTGGATATGACTTTTGAATATTTATGTATCTTTGAAATTTAGATTAATTATAGGAGTAGTCTCACTTTTACAGGCCAAAATTAAGGAGTTGTTTTTTCTTCTTTTCTGACTTATGATCCTCACCTGTGAAAATAAATAGGTATCACACGTTGCATTCCTACCCCCTATACCTAGCCCTTTCAAGTTCCTATAACTTGGTGATCTGGTTATCATGAAAAAGTATGAAAGCTTACAATTTGCCTTTACATCGCATCGTCCCGTTCGGGTACATGGTAAGAAGTTGATGTCCTATATGTGCAGCTTAGTTTTGTTTAACCAGAGCCCAAGTACGAACATGTTTACTTTAGAACAATCAACTTAAAACCGGTCCATACATTCAACCATCATTATTTGTAAGCAATAAAATTTGAACTTAAAACTCACAAGACCATTCCAATAATAACATGATTTACGCATATGCTTATTGTCTGTATTATTTGCGTGCCAGCCTAAAGGCAAACCACGATTGTTTATTCAACACTCTATTAGAAAGCAGGCCTGCCCAAATCACTACTTCATTTTTAACGCCGTAAAACGTGAACGAGACGAGTAATGGGTGATTTCGTCTCGGCCAATATTGTAAGGTTACTAAAATAGCGTCTCATAGTGAAAGTTCAAGCTTCAATATATTTTTGGCAAACGCTATGGTTGAGTTTATTAAATGTAAATTTTATGCTCGGAGTATAGGTAGTTAGGAGAGGCCCTCTAGGCATCTCAAATATACAAAATCAACCGTGGCATTTCACTTTCCTCTCGACAAATATTTACATAAAATTAATTTGTCAGGTTTTTTGTTAACCTCTTCATATGCAGGTTTCTCTCTGGCATGTTTTGTTAATTTTTAATGTACAAGTGAGATGAATCATCCGCATGCAGGTGTGGTCAAAATATCAACTGTCGTGAATGATGTTGATTGTTGGTGATGATGTGCAGATTGGTCCGGAGTCTAGCGGTAAACATTTAGGATTTGTATTAGAAATGTAGTGTATTCGATTCCTAGCAGAACGTAAAACCTGCATTAAATACGACAGGATGTAAATCGATTGTAGAAATTTTGGAATGAAGGGCTTATTTTGAAATTTCAAAATATTCCCTTAAAACTGCTACACGAAAAACCGTTCAAAAATAGCTCGTCCATGGACAAATCGTGATACAAACATAAGACCGTCAACTTCTTAAACATACATAATATGAAGATTCTGTCACAAAGGTTTTCTCGTGAAAATCAGTGACCACATGCAAACTTTTCGTAATCAGGTCGCTTGGGGTAATTGAGACCGCACGAGCAATACTAGTGCATCTTTCTTAGAATCGCAACTCCGCATCTGTTTGCGGTGCGAATGCCTGATTAAGGATAAATCAGCGTGATCCATGTTGTAAAAGTAGACGAGCAAAAACCATGTCGGCTCATGGTCCAAGTCAAAGAGGCAGTGCGCAAAAGAAATCGAGCGCTTCGAAGGCTTAAATTGTATTATCTTGGTTTATTTAATGCGATAATTATTGGAAGTGAGCGTACGTTGGATGAAGAGGAATATAGGGCAGTGCGCGCTACAAGATTTCTGATATTTTGGCTACATCATTTATGGTTAATGATAGATTCCTTGACTTATAGGTTGGTATGAGGCTGACCACCCATACTGTAAAAAATGGTTCACTTTGCCAATGTCACCCCTGTTTCAGGGAATGTCGGCAAGAGTTGCAGGGCTTATGTTCATTTGAGGTTTGGATTTTATTTGTAAGTACACAATCAGCATTTGTAAGCGCGAACTACAATTGTTTGTTTGTGGGCATACATCTGAGAACTTTGAATGAATATATCCTTGCAACTTAGATTATAGATTATAGATAGATAAAATAGTTTTAAAAGTCATTGTTTTTCTTTTTATTTATTTTATGACATTTCATGTAAGGAGCTCAAAAGGATTGCAAAAAATATCGAGAAATGGTATAAAAGGATCGGCCCGTAGTCTAGTCGTAATGCTTCGGACTCGTAAATAGAAGGTCGTGGGTTTGAATCCCGGCGGAGCACAAAAAATATACCATTTATGTTTTCAAAATGCTCTTTACTGGGTTGAAAAATTCATACACCTTTACCAAAAATCCATCCAGCCTTTAGTTTGGTAAACACATCATTTGATTTGAAAAATTGATACAATTGGAGGGATTACTATCGAATAAGCATTCACCCCAAAAAAAAAAAATATCTTTGATGAGTTTGTATTGAGGTACTTTCTCATCAGTAGTCCAAGGTTATATAACCACAGACTTCGACCAAGCATCTCACATCTGCCAGGTATAAACGGTGTATTTTTACTCTAAAACCTTGAGATACTCTCTTGCCCCACCTTCCCCTAATACCTTGTTTTACTCTGCCTACACATACCTGTTGAAAGCTCTATAAAAACCCTTAACTTATCTATCTTAATTATTCCTAGACCTTGCTGCTTTAAATCTACTGCAACGTTAACTTTATAGTGATCCGTTAAGAGTAATATAAATAATAAATCTCTAAACCGTTCTCATTATAGATGAAGTTATCTCTATAGGATTTGTTCGAGTATTTACATAAAACTTCATTGCTCATATTAATAATTACCTATTCATAATAAAATACTATGTACCTAAGTTGCAAAGATACATTGTAACTTTTTGTCGTCATTCCACTAGTGTTAGCCAAAGCCTCTACAGATTTGCATCCATTTCTTCATTCAGTCCTTCCACGCCTCTTTCAATTTCAGTTCAATTCAAGATTAGTAATTTAGTGGTTAGAGGTTTTTCCAAAAGACAGGTAACAACACTTTATCCAGGCTTCAAGCAACTGTGTCTTCCTTTAAAATATGAGCTGAGTAGAGATGAACAACTAACCAGTATGCAAAGGTCTCTTGCTCTATGCAGAGCTGTTCTAGTGAATTGTAAATAGGTAGTTTTTGTCTAAGGTTGCAGGCCGTTAAATTCCTTATTCCTGTGGCCAATTAATTATTAGCCCTGTGTATCCATACTTACTCACCTTGTGACAATAAAACTGTGTCAAGTGTCAGTGAGTCTGTGTTGGTCAATTCTCGAAGGTGAAGAGACGCGTCTGGTCTCTTCGGTTGCTTCACAAGTCGCGCGCGTCCGATAGGGAGAAACAATTAATTAGAAGATCATTCGGGAGTGAGGTGAGTCCTTCCAGATTACTCCAGACTCCTATTCTTGTTTCCTGATGGTCTGTGGCTTTGGCAGATTTGCCTATGATCAGTTTGCTCAAATTGTGATTCAGAGAAAAACAGCAGCATATAAATTTATCGAAATGAAAAAATAGAAATTGTTTATAGGTACATAAATAAATAACAAGGTTTTTTATTTAATAATTAAATACCACATCAATTTAAAATTACCCACCGTTGAAAATTACGGGCCTGACAAACTTTCACTGCCTTGAAAAGGGTAAGGCATCTCTTATGTTTTTTACAGTCATTATAAGAAGTACGTACTTGATTGTAAAAGTGCATTTTACTTTCGTATAACGTATTGACTTTAACAGATGGACGATGTTTATTCACTTTCGTTTTTTTTATCCCTTGCCGAAATGAAAAAATAAACACCTGACACAAGATTTAAATCTTTATGTTCCGTGGCTGTTACTGTTGCTGTATCCTGTCGCCGTTCCACTAGGGGTGGCCGGTACCTCCGCAGATGCTTCTCCACTTTTTTCTGTCCATGCATATCTCTTTCATTGCAGATTTTATTTAATATCATTAAATATGTAAGACTGCAATAACTTTAACTCTTAGCTGTGTTTGAGATTGACCACCCGTACTGTAAAAATTGGTTCAAGAAAATCAACCAATCTTGGTATGTGCTAATGTTTCTAGCTGGAGCTCAAAAGGATTGCCTTGGAATGGAGAAATGGTGAAAAATATGGAGGAACATAATGTAGTTACATAAACTAATCCTAAGATTGAAACAGACGAAGAAGATGAAGCTGACCATGTATACTTCGAAAATTGCTTCATTTTTGCCAATGTCACCCCAGTTTCAAAGAAAATCCAGCGAGTCGGAAGTCTACCTCTCTAACGTTCCTGACTTCTAGCTTTTAAATGGGAGTAAAGAGATGCAAAAATGTATTTTTCTATCGATTTGAAGTCACTAAACTTTTTTAATACTGGCGTTACTTTTATAAGTTTACTTTTATAATCAATATAAACTACGAAAATAAAACTAAAATAACCCATACTTTATTTCCTACCTCCTTCATCAACTTTTCGTTTGATTTTTGCCTCCAATAATGACCATCATTATCAGGTGGGTCTCTCACATCAACAAGCAGGTATGCTCACGTCCATTGACTTCAATAATAATTTGGTCCACTTTCGCTACGGCCTTTGCGGCACGGTCAGTATTACGCTAACGAGCTATAAACAGCGCGCTTAAAGCAACATGGCGTTACTTATAGTGACATGTCTATAATCTTTAATCTTAGTTAGTTCACGCTTACGAATGCTGCATGTGCACTTACAAATTAAAATCCAAACCTGAAATTAACATTTTGCAACTTTTGCACGAACTTCCCTGAGGCAGGGGTGACATTTTCAAAGTGTACCATTTTTTACAGTATGGGTGGTCAGTGTCATACCAATCTATAAGGCAAGTAATTACCAACCTATAAGTCTAACTCCATCAGGGTTTTACACAACACATTTGATTCATAGCTGGTCCATGTATAATCATTTTTTTGGATGGAAAATTCATGTTAGGTGGCTGTTGAGCCATAGATTTGCTGTGTGTGAATAACACCGCATGTTTACACCGCTTGTAGTGACAGTTCATTGTATCATTTTTACACTGCACTCCGGTCGATATCTCAGTTGGTTGGATGCTTGCATTCCATGCCGAGAGATCGGGTTCGAATCCCACCGGACGTGTCAGAAATGATTTCCCATTTCGGTGTTTATTTCAAACTCAAAATAAAATACCGTTAATGTTTACTCAGCCTTTTGCAAGAAATGAGGCATTCCTTTTCATTTGATACTCCCCCCCCCCTTCCTCCCTCTTTACTTTAACTAAAGTTTTTGGCATGAGACTGCCCCCTTCCTTGTAAAATAAATAGGTTATATAGCATATACGTCACGTGCAAAAATCTTTGGTTATAATGCGGGAAGAAGTTGCACTAGTGAGCAGCTTATGTATGTTTATAAAAACAACGCTTTACTGCAATTAAATATATTTGATTTTATGCAACACTTACAACATTATATCCTTTCCACACGGTCCGGTTTACCTGCCTTTATTTAACACAATTGCGTTAGTTGCTTACTGTCCTTGATTAACTGTCCTCGTCTGATTGGTCAGTATGGTTCACTGGGTGTTGAGCCTTGTCCACACGAGCCAAGTTCACTTTCTTCGCCCTGATTCAGACCAGCCCGATCACTTTCTCTGTCTCTCTCACCAACCCATCATGAGCGCAATAAATTATTCATTAGAAATTCGCCATAAATCTTCGCGACGTCACAAGAAATCACAAACACCATCTCGAGTATAAAACGTAAACATTTTTAGTTGTACCAAAATATATGGAAACTAAAATGCTCGGTAGATACTCTGTTTAAGTTTCCTTGTAATTTTGATGATTGAGTGATTTTAAAAAAGACTTTGATTTTAAAAAATGTAATTTGTCATGTATGTTCCTTGACTTATAGGTTGTTATGCGGCTGACCACCCATAATATAAAAATTGGTTCACTTTGCCAATGTCACCCCTGTTTCAGGGAAGGACGGCAAGAGTTGCAAGGCTTATGTTCATTTGAGATTGGGTTTTTATATTGTAGGTCCACATGCGGCATGTGTTAGCGCGAAATTATACATATCTGCTTGTGGGAATGCATTTAGTATAAATCTTAAATGATATATATCTTTGCAGCTTAGATTAGATTAGATTAGATTAGAGTAAAATCGTTTTTTTTGTACTTCAGGTACAGGTGTTTGACTGACAGAAAATTACTTACACATAATAAATTCCATTAGAATTAGATTGAATGCAGTTTATTGATAGATGGAATACTACAATATGTGATTTGCTGAGAAAATTTCTATTGCCATAAAGTGATCCATCCATCTATTAGATTCTATATATTCATTCTCCATTTTTTTCTAATTGTAAACAACAACAAAAATAAAGCAAAAACAAAAACACACTTATGTTAATGAGATCCGCACATGAATTAACATAGACAATATTGTGTCGTCACGCGGCCGGGTTACTAGGGAAAAGGGAAAAGCTCTCGATTGATGGAGTGATCAGATTGTGGAAATTGTGAAAGAATGGGATATACAAAGTGAGCGTAAAAGAAGAAAATGCATGAAAAAGGTGATGGATATGAAGGAATTGAAAGAGGTATGTCAGGATCGGAAAAAATGGAGGCAACTCTGCAGAGGCTCTGGCCACCCCTAGCGGAATGGCGACAGAGTTACAGTTACAGTCTGAGATACATGGTTTCCTAGTTCAGGCTTACGTTTTAAAAATGTATCTTTTGTATGTCTACTCTGAAATACAATTTTTGTATCAATTATATTATTATTATTTTACAAACATTTTGTTATTGGTTGCTAAGGACGGCAGTCCCATACAAGACTGACGTTTACTCGCCCAGAAAAAATTCCAAATTCAAAAATGTACAGACTTCGTTAACTTTTAATGGTTTGTATAATAACACTGAAAATGATTATCAATTTTACTTTAAGAAACTTTTTTTTTATTTGACTCATTATTTTATTATCATTATTATTAACTATTATTGTAAAGCTTTTAAAATACAAACGTTTTAGGCCCTTAGACTACGAGTTTCATCAGATACCTATACGAAACTTGAAAATAAAAAACTTATTTTAATGTTTATTCTGCATATGAAGTGTATTTTAAATAGCACATTTAACATTCACATTTTCTACAAACAATTCATTTGAATAATTAAGTTCCGCTTAATCTAGCAGGCGTGGGCGGGGCTTAAATAGGATGATTAATTTATTGCTGATTATAATTATTGTTAAATATTTTGAGTGGGTAAATTGCATGCAAAAATACGGTGTCATTCTAGAACGACACAGTGACGAAACGACACATGACATAACGACACATTGCAGAACTACACATGACAGATCATCACATGACAGTACATCACATGACAAAACATCACTATCTCAAATCTATAATTTAAGTTGCAAAGATAAATATAACTTTCAAAACTCATATCGAATGCATGCCCACAAACAGACACGTGTAAGTTCGCGCTTACAAATTCTGAGAGTGTACTTACAAATTATAACCAAACCTAAAATGAAAATAAACCCAGAAAATTTTGCTGACCTTCCTTGAAACAGGGATGACATTGACAAAATTGACTGTGACAAAACAATACAGGAAATACATCTCTATAGCAATGTTTTTTCATGTGCCGTTTATGGTATGTTCTGTTTTAGGTATGTGATGTTTATTCATGTGATGATTTGTCTTGTGATGTTTTGTCATTGTGATGTATTTCCTGTGATGTTTTGTCATATGTCGCTCTGTCATGTGTCGTTCTGTCATATGTCGTTCTGTCATATGTCGCTTTGTCACTGTGTCGTTTTATCATAGAAGGCAAAAATACATGGCATCTCTGCGAAGGCTGATACTCCCTCGACATGCAAAATAACAGCTGTATTTTGAAATATTACAATGCTCTGTGCTAATTCCTTGTAATGTAGTAATTAATTTAAGTAAAATATATTTTTGTGCAATTTTTATTTGTTTGTTTAGTATTGCAGCTAAATTCTAAAACAATATTACGTATTTAGTATTTAAGATGATTTATTTGGTGAGCGCTGTTTTTTTTTTAATCACACGTCAAGAGCCGTCTGAAGTTATTAAAACTCGAGCAACCAAATGTTACTACGTATATCTACCTACAATCTTCGATCATGAGCAGCAACAATTATTTTTGTAACTTGCTTCTTCGTCGAAGAATCTATAAAACATTTGTATTCCGTTCATTACAAAAATATTTGTATGCCTTTTCCCTAGCAACCCGGCTGAGTAACGACACAATATTGTTTATGCCAATTCACATGCGGATCTCATTGTAAGCTTTCAGTACTACCAAAGTAGATTATGATTCTAAAATTGGTATATAATCGAAGTTGCAAAGATATATTAACATTCAATGTGTGCCCATAAACACACACGTGTACGTTCGCGCTTACAAATGCTGAATGTGTGCTTACTAATTAAAATCCAAACCTCAAATGAACATAAACCCTGCAACTTTTGCCGACCTTCTCTTAATCACAGGTGACATTGATAAAGTGAACCATTTTATTACAGTATGGGTGGTCAGCTTCCTACCAACCTACAAGTCAAGGAAGTGTTAGATGAAATTTACAGATACGAGAAATTATAACTGATGCCTACAGATTCGAGCCCAAGTCTCTCAATGTTTTCACGAAAAGTTATTGCGGAATTTCAAATTCAAAGCGGTTTTGCTTTTCATATTGCAAATTAACGCCTTATTACGATTGTTTCTCAATTATTTCAAAGCACCTCCGTAACCAACGCAATTATTTTCAAATTTCTGAAACCCGGCAGTCGTTTCATTAATTGAAGCGATACATTCCACTCCTTTCTAATCAGTCCGAATCTGTTATCTAACGTGCAAAAGTGCACATAGAAAAAATAATATTGGTTTTCTTTTTCCTAGCAACCCGGCCATTGACGTCACATTTTTTTAATCAATAGAATTTGTGAATTTCGAATACATGGTATCGAGTTCATTGTTTGTTCAGGTTTTGGTGCAGACCTGGCGTTGATGTCATTTGTGTCAAATGGGGTTTGAACAAACTTCAATGGTAAATATCGATACCTGCGTCACGTCACACGTCTATGTAACTTTGGTCACGCATCTATATATTGATTACTTAAAGCTAACATGGGTTATGCACATAAATGCACCTTTTTCCTGTTTTGTACGAGAAAAAAACACTAAAAAAGTGTAAATACTCAGTAGTTTAGGAGTTTTTCATGAGAATTTATTTATAATTAGTTCACTGACTATGAGAAGTTACTCCGAATAAAATGTTTTATTTTGCAATTTCTCAAATCAGTAAATTAGCACTTATTCAGTTAGTTTTACCGATATCCTTTAAAATTGTGGATCCACAATTTCGAAAAAGAAAAATGAAGACAAAGAAAAGGTGTCTGTAATTGTAAGATTACAGACCTCACACGATGAACCGACCAAGTGAAGACGACAGAAGGCATCTTGGTGATTGGAGCGCTGCAAGCAACGCAGTCAAGAGAGAACTGGAAAAGACTGGTTGCTTTCACAGAACCCTCAGTAATGAGAAACAAGATTAAGAAGAAGAAGAATAGTTGAAAAATAGAGGCTGGCAGTGAAACTTCAAAACAAACTGCCCGTAGGGACTAGAAACGCAAACCGTGCCTAGCATGAGTAGGCTTCATAGCGTGATATTGTATCGTTCATTGAAATGCGTGAACAGCCTCAAGCTGAGAGAAATTTCAAGAAAGCAAGAGAACAGAAGTTTGTGTACTGCATATAATACCTTACAGTATGATTTATAAATGTTAATTTATCTTTGCAACTTAGATTATACATTCCTTGACTTTATAGGTTGGTATGAGGCTGACCACGCGTACTGTAAAAAATTGGTTCACTTTGACAATATCACCCCTGTTTTAGGGAAACTCGGCAAAAGTGTAGGATTTATTTATGTTCATTTGAGATTTGGATTTTATATTTGTAAAGTACACATACAACATTGGTGAGCGCGAATTTACTCGTGTCTTTTTGTGGGAATGCATTTAATTTGATGTTTAAAGGTTATAAATATATCTTTACAACTTAGATTATAGATATACAGCAGCTAGGTTTAAATTGGAATTACGGTCGTTTGACGTATTTACAATTATCATAACTACACAGTTTACATGTGTTCATACTCAGTCGTCGTGCAGAGAGGGTGTCTCCTGTAGACATTAGCTACGTCGCTAACGATACGTTGAGATTAATCTAAGTTCTCTTATAACGGTTCGTCTATAATCTGATTTTTTTTAACTCTGTGGTTATTATAATTGTTAAAGATTGCACCTTGTCACTTTAAATCTGTATTGAAAAATACGGCAAACAGGTGGGTATTTGCAAGAGAAAATAACGCATATTCTTGAAAATGCTTTGAAATTCAGCTATCACGCCTCTTGCTTCGTATTGTGAGGGGGCCAGTCAATGGAACACTTAGCAAACATTAACTTCTGTTAACTACCAACTCACCGCACGCATTTCCTGGTTCCATGTTAGAATGACACAGTGGCATAACGACACATTACAGAATGACACATAACAAAACATCAATATAACAAAACATCACAGGAAAGTATATCACAATGATAAAACATCAAAAAACAGAAATCACTGTAAACGGCATGACAAAAAGTGAGACGTGAGAAACATTAGAAAAGAAAACTCATTTATTATTTGGTAAAACTTATAACAAAAATAACGTCCTTGATTATCATTATTACATACAAGAACCTTACTACGCTGCACATAAAGAGTAACTTTTTACTGCGTTATCCCCGAAGGAGTCGCATATGGCATGTGGTAGCAAAATAAACAGTTTGTGTTGTTTGTGATGTTTTGTCATGTGATATTTTTTCATGTGCCGTTTATGGTATGTTCTGTCTTAGGTATGTGTTGTCATGTGTCGTTAATAATAATAATATTAGGATGAATAAAATAATATTTAATATGAATTTTCACAGTGTTAATACACAAACAATTCAAAATAAATTCGGATGATTTATTTGGTGAGCGCTGTTTTTGTGTGTATTACACCTCAAGAGCACTCTGCGAGCTTGGTCGTCGCTGTAGAAAGCGCCAATTCTCAAGCAAGACCCAGTTGCTGTAAGGTTGGATGGACCTTTCAGTGACCGGTCTTTGGTAAAGGTGTATGAATTTTTCAACCCAGCGAAGAGCACATTCGAAATATAAATGGTATATTTTTGTGCTCCGCCGGGATCCGAATCCACAACCTTCCATTTACGAGTCCGAAGTGTTGCCACTACGGACTACGGACCGGTCCAAGATGCCAACGACACGCGGTGTACCTGAGCGGCTACCCATCCAAGTACTGTCCACGCCCAATGTTGCTTAACTTCGGTTATCCATGGGAACCGGTGCTTTCAACATGGTAACGTCGTTGACTCGTTCTGTCATGTGTCGTTTTGTCAATGTGCCATTTTAACTGTCGCCGCAATTTCTTTATACAATCACTAGTATAAAACGTATCGCTTAAATCTCAAACATACATTATTCCCAAAAGTGTATCTTAACTGAAACGCTGCATCTATCGAGTGTTTAAATTACCGTACATTTTTTTGAAATACTTCATTGTAAAGCTTCATAGCTGGGTGTTGTGTACGTGTGCTCGTATCTCAGTCATTGCAGGTGCTAATATTATATTAACTAACTACTCGTATATAAACGCAATTTGCAGAAATTATATTTGCAATGTTACATTTTTAATTGCATGAAATTACTGAATGGGAGAAAATAATTGAGATGCCCATTTCTTCAGTGTGTTCAATTATTTTGTATTGCAAAAAAAAATGTTTTAGTGTCGTAGATTTTCTTTCAATGAGGTCGGCACTTGAATGGTATGAGACAATATTTGTGGTGTTATGCGGCTGGATTGTTAGAAAAAAGGCATACAATTATTTCACTACTGGTTGTTAAGGATGGAAGTTCCATAAATACTGACTTTTACTCGCCGGGAAACTAATCTAATCTAAGTTGCAAAGATATGTTACTGTTACGAATTTAGGGTTCAAAAGTCTTTCAATTAAAAATACTGGTCTTCTTATACAGTTGTTTATTTTACACTTTTAATAATTTATTTTCACAAAGAAAGTCTCAACTATTCCATTACACTTGGTTTCTGTTCACTGGTTTTGGTTCAATGTATGTAGTGGTAAAGCTCGTAAGATATACTGGCTCTGCAAGCAACTCGCACCCTTCTTATACTCTCTTCAAAACAGTACAATCTAGATCTATATTCGCTAGACAGTTCCAGAAAGGCGTAGTAATCATTATTTCTCGATGCTTCAAGTATTTTTATTCAATGATTCCTACCCACACAATACAATACAAAATTCCTATAACTATAACTAATACCTACTTATTTTAAATATTTATATTTCATATTTACATAACATTACATTGGAGATTCCCATTATAAGCATTTTCACAAGCAGACACGTACAAGTTCGCGCTTGCACATGCCGCATGTGGACCTACAACATAAAAAAACAAATCTCAAATAGACATACACCCTGCAACTCTTGCCGTCCTTCCCTGAAACAGGGGTGACATTGGCAAAGAGAACCATTTTTTACAGTATGGGTGGTCAGCCTCATACCAATCTATAAGACAAGGAGAAAAAAGTTAAAATTTAAAAATGTTACGAGCCCATTATAAGTAAGAAACAAACTACGATATTATGAATGTAAATTAAATGAAAACCAATTAAAGATGAATAGCGTTTTAATGTGCCTTAATGATTCCTTGACCTATTTTGTCACTGACCACCAATACAATAAACATTGGTTCACTTTAAGCAATGTCAACCCTGTTTCAGAGATGTGCGACAAGAATTATTAAAGAAAAGTTGTAAAAATATGTAGGTACAATACATTTTGCATATTTTTAATACACAATTTTAATATTAAAAATAAGATGTGATTTTGTGTTGGTAATATCTATTTAAAGGTACCTTTTTGGAAAAAAAATAAGGTATTTTTTCAACTTTATCTACTTCAAATTATTTAATGCAGTAATTTTTTAAGAGAGCTTCCTTCTATTTTATTTATCCCACAATGAATATTTTCTATCTTACTTCCTTGAAACTGCAACATAAATATTTTATTCATTTCGAACAATGCAGAAATGCATAATAACATTACGTATGTGCTGGAAATCCGTATTATGAATACGTTGCAAAAATTTCAAATTCAGAAATTCTCATTCCGTTCTTTATTTGAATTCAAACATTACGCAACAAACGCAACGTTCTATCAGATATACCAGTGGTTCTCAAAATCGTGATCAATAAATCGCATAGGGATCCTTGACGTCAGTCAGGGGCGTGAATCACATACAGGCACATGTGCAAAAGTATGCAAAGTATTTTAAAAGCACATGATTTTTTTTATTCCGAAATGTGTTTACCACTACCTAATGCTTCAATGTATCGGAAGTGAAAAATAATTTTCAGGGAGATATTAACGTATATTTTTTTAAGATAGAACGTAAGAAATATGGCGATGCGTCGACAGCTGACCGCTGCGTCATAAAAAAAATAGGTATCAACTGTTTACACGACGCCATGTTTTATTGCGTTCTATCGTGAAAGAGATTTGTACGGTAAGGTCTACTGATGCCTGTTGAGATTTCAGGCCCAAGGAAAAAGCTTCACAATTTTTCGACAATCTGTCTATGGATTTTTGAAATTCTAAAAATGACTATTCCTTGACTTACAGGTTGCTATGAGGCTGACCACCCATACTGTAAAAAAAAAGTTCACTTTGCCAATGTCACTTCAGTTACAGGGAAGTTCTGCAAGAGTTGCAGGACGTATGTTCATTTGAGATTTGTTTTATGCTGTAGGTTCACAGGCGGCATGTTTAAGCGCAAAATTATACGTGCCTGCTTCTTGGAATGCATTTAATATAAATCTTGAATGTAATATATCTTTGCAAATTAGATTATAGATTATAGACTAGAAATTTTGTGAATCGTTGATCCATAGTGAATAGAAACTTAATGGATCTTGTTGGAGAGCTGAAATGCAGAGAGCCGGATCAGTAGTGGTGTGTGCTTCTCCGGTTCTCAGAGTCGGTAACAACGTAATAACCTGGATGTAGGTCAATCGCTGCGTTACAACACTAGCTGTGAGGAGCGTACTGACAGCTCACGGAAATCTTACTCATATACTTCCTGGTGATCTACGCGAGGCAACTAGCACGCTGAGGCAGACACAGGTTGAGGCATTTTGAACTCAAATTAATGTCATCCATTGTGAAGAAAGTTATGGAAGTTTTACTTACTTAAGGATCACATTAAGTCAAGAAATATGCTGAGTAAAGCTTTAGGCATGATATGGCGAGGTAAACTTAGATTGAGATTTGTTATGGTGAGGCAAGTTTAGGTTGAGGAATTTTTGACTCAAATCGTCACTTCATGCAAATTTTCATCATAAGTCCACGCTCTTTCTCTTTGTTATGCTTATGAATAACACATACGTATAATAAACACATTAAATGCCACTTCCGTTCAGTGTCGCAAAATAAGGCAACACAAAACACAACACAACATTACGCAGATAACAGCCCTGCTTCAAAGAATCAGAACATCAACCGCCATATCACCAACACCTCTGATGCTTTACAACAAGAGTCATAGATCTCTTAATTAAAATATTAAAAAAAAAAATAGACCAGACCTTAAGTTAAAAAAAAAATCTGCTCATTTTCAATAACTTGGTATTTTGTTGTTGTTGTTGAAAATCACCCGAAACACCTTCTCAAGCAAAAATTAAATCAAATCGATACATAACTTTAATATTTTTCTGAGTCTAACTCAAGTTTCAACTTTTGCCTCATGTTGATTCCAAGCTGTAGTATGGATACTTGTGTGAGTAATTCAAAATAAGAGATTCCAACCGAGGTGGCGAAAATAGACTATACAGTATACAGCAACTACAGTAGAAGGCGAAGGGAGAAAACTCAAATCGATAAAATAGACTGATTGATCCGTTCGAGAAATCAGTTTGATTTAGAAATGGGTCTGTAGATAAGTGGGCATAGAAATTCTTTTTTTTTTTTTATTTGATTATTGATGATATGTAAAAAGTTTTGCTTTTCCATTTGTTTCTAGAACAGAAGCGTTGTTAGAATACATACACATGGGTGAAATCAGTTTTCACAAGTTGCCGTGTTTTGAATGAAATTGACACCAAAACGTGATGGTCGAAAGACACACCTATTTTTTTACATACCTACCTACCTCACTGATAAGTTTAAGCACTCTCATATAAGGAAATGCATCTTTTAGAAGCTATATGAGTTTTTTAAAAACCTCAAGAGTGGTAGAGATCGTCAATTTTTGTATGAAAATTATACATAACCCAAAAATCGATTCGTACAACCCTCACAAAATATGCAAACATCAACGGTGGTAAAAGCTTGTTGAAAACGACTTTCCTTTTAGATTCTTTGACTTATGAGTTGGTATGAGGCTGACCACCCATTCTGTACAAAATGGTTCACTTTTCCAATCTCACCCCTGTTTCAAGGAAGGTCGTCAAAACTTGCAGGGTAAGTACACATGCGTTTGTAAGTGCGAAGTTACAAGTGTCTGTTTGTGGGCATGCATTTATTATGAATTTTAAATGTATCTTTGCAACTTAGGTTATAGGGACAACGATGAATTTTTAGAAAAAATGAAGTTTGAATTTTTTTATAAGAATATCTGGATAAAGATTCCGGATTCTTTTCTCTCTTTTCTATTTGAAGCAACACTCTTTTTTATGATATCATACTCACCAGGTAAAAATTAAAACCATATCTTTGTACTGGCGTGCTATTTTCTCTGCTTTTCTTTTCCCCATTCCAACGTTTCGTAACAGTTCCCACAGCTTCACATGTGAACGCAAACGTGAAGCCTTTTATCTGCTTCTTTACGTTTCAATAATATCACTCACTTCCTTTTTCATCTTCTGTGAATCACAGACAAAGCAACAGTTGGCAATACTCGTATTTTTTTCTAAGTTTCCTATTTAAAAAAAATAACTTACTTAACGTATTGTGTCATTGCTTAACTTTTTTGTTTGTATTGCAAAATGTATTATTTAGTTAGCCTGTGTGAATTCTAGGTTAAATGTGGAAGCTGGTAGTTATTTATACAAACAATGAGACGTTTTGAAATTAGGTAGGTTTAATTTTTTTAATGTGTTGTGTAAACAAAAGTATAAAATAAGTATATTATGGTAGTAAAAAATACTCGAAATTTAAAATGTGATGTGATTTATATAAAAATACTATTTTGGTTATGATTTGCTTACTTTTTTGTTAAAATATCACATAGTTACAAAGGGAAGTGTTTTTTAATATTGTAGTCAACCACTCAACCGTTTTTAAAGCGTAACAATATTATCTGGAAACATGCAAAATATTATTGTTGTTATTCTTGTGCAGCTTTATTTCGATCGGATGACAAACATGGATTCTGCCGTTTTTTATTTTTACATATTAAACGTTAAAATGTATGGGAATAAAAGGTTGTCCATGCCTGGTTACACCGCTAATGAAATTTTAGACGTTTTTTTTACGAAACTTGTAGATTTACCTCTAATTGGATAGTGTAAACTTTTATTTCGATCAGATAATATCGAAAAAACATCGGTCCTGTTGTTGTGTAAGGCTGCCTCCCTTACATATGGAAGAAAACGATTCCATTTGCCCAAATGGCGTAGTGAAACACGTCAAGATTTTCCATTTATTCTTGTTATAAAACTATCATTACCTCAATTATACAAAAATGCGTAATTATTTATGTCTTCTTGAAAACAAATTACTAATTAAACACTGTTTCTTTTCACTCAATATATCAATTTATTTAAAATATATCAATTTATTTAAAATATATCAATTTATTTAAAATATATCAATTTACTTAAAATATATCAATTTATTTAAAATATTTAAATTTATTTAAAATATATCAATTTATTTAAAATATATTAGATTTATTGAGTGAAAATAAACAGTGTTTAATTAGTTATCTATTTTTAAAAAAACGTAAATAATAATCAATCGGTATGAATTTTCACAGTGTTTTGATACACAAACCATAAAAAATATAAAAATGCGTAAATTTCCTTCGCAAATAAAATAAATATACGGAAGATACAACAGCCCCCCTAGTGAGTGATTTAATTTTAATACATTTTTCTTTCTATTTACACGATAGACAGGAATTTACGCAATATTTTATGGGGTAAATATTTTTTAATAAAAACTCCTCCTTACTTATGAATTGCGTTACATTTTACCTCATTGTTACACTTCCCCTTCGGCTCAGTGTAAACTATTTCCTGGTATGTAACAACGTAATTAATCGCGTGCTCTAGTAAGGAAATGTAGGCAACGCAACACCACCGACTCCTCAAGTAGAAAACATTTCATTAAAACTCAACCTTAGCGTTTAACAAAAAAAATTTGAAAACTAAAAATCTCAATAGAGGCGCTTATTATATTTCCATGCATTTTGTTGAAACGTAATGTTTGAGTCAAAATGAATGAAAGCTAGCAACATTTACTGTACATTTGAACTCAACCTTAGCGTGTAACAAATAACATATACAAACTGTAACTCTCACTAGAGGCTCCATTTCTGTTTGCATGCATTTTGTTGCAACGCTATGCTTGAGTTAAAATTAAAATATGTACAATTTTCATTCATATCTCAGTGTGAACTCTGAGCAAAAAAAATCCTTCCTCGAGAATACCTACTGACTTATATATAACTGTTGCAAGATCTGACTTAATTATTTAATAATTTAAACAAAAAAATAATCTTCTTTGTACTGAGAAAGTTAATATAATTTTCTGAAAAACAACATAGTTATGGAAAGCCAAGGAAAATAAAATTAACTTTATTTTATTTTGCTTTTTTTCCAAATTCTATTTGCTTACATCTATTTAAAAGCTGTATTTAATTAGCTATCATCTTATATTGCAAAATAAAGTTAATCTATTGTATGTTTTTTGTTCCTTAACTTATATGTTAGTATAAGGCAGATCGTTTAAGATTTTCGATTTCTGAATATTTAATTTAAAGAAATAAATGTACTAAGCTTATGATAAAAATGAAATGTACCAAATTTCATAGAAATTAAATTTATAAAACAAGTTAATTGTGTCCAATGGAAGCTCGTAGTTTTAAAACACAAATTTTTGTTTTAATCCACTGTGAGTATTTATTTTTTGAAAAAACGTTTTCGGAGATCATTCTCTTTTCATTTGCCTCTTCAGAGAGTTGCTTTAGCAGTTAATTAAGTTTTAAGCAAAGTGTTTATTTTTTTCTTTTGCTGAACTAAGTCGTTTAGATATTTTTGGTGTTGGGTATAAAAAAATAGAGGAACTTACATATTTTCTTTACTGCTACATTTTTTTCAATTCATTTATATGAGTAGGTTCTTATTTTAAAGTAAGCCTAGCCGATAGTAGATAAAGACTTGAAAAATATGAAAAGTGACGTTTTACCAGATGGCAACATTATTTCTGATTTTCACCACGTTCAGTTTAAGCCATGTCGATCCATATGAGAAATGATGTTTTCTTCAAGTCTTTATCTACTATCGGCTAGGCTTACTTTAAAATATTTTCTTTAATTTATGAAATGTTTCAGCTAAAACTTTGTAGATCTCCATTTAAAAAAAAACATGGAAACAAACACTGTTTTACACAGTGTTTGTTTTCATGTTTAAAAAGTCTCTTTATTTTTCAAGCGTACTTATACAACTCAAAAAAACTTGAGCAGCATTGAGTAACTCGCAAAAGCACCTGACTGAATCAATAGTCATTTAAGCAATAGTCCAGAAGTCAAATAAGGTAGCGTCTTGTCTAAACATACATGGTTCTGATCACAGCAGGTATTGCGTATGGCAGAAATTTAATTTTTAAACCGATGGTTTCGTAATCCTAGCAAATAACTTTCCAAAATGGGTGTCAGGCATGTGTTCCAGCAAACGGCGTGTGCTGAATTAAATGTCTGTCATTTTTTATGTAATTTGCGGTCTATGACCGTAAATGATACTGTGTGTTCACAAGACACGGGTACAAAATAGCATTGCATTGATGGGTAGACGCGTGCATCATGTAGAAACAAATACATGGCAGAATAAGTGATGGCACATTACAAATTAATTTGAATTCTAACATAGGCTTAAGTATTCGAGAGTAAATTTTTTTTTTATTCTTAATTTCAAGAATAAATATATTTTAAAGAATGAAAAAAAAAGGATTTTACTGACCGTGCAAAAGAGAAGAACGATTTTCTCTACGTTTCGTCGGAGTCATATCCGACGTCTTCAGGAGACGTGTGTCCTCCATAAGGAGGAACCACGAACTGTTGAATTATTGTTGTTTGATCGAGGCCGAAGGTTGTAGGTATTTTTATTTTTATTAACCTTCGGAGATACATCCATAGATGTCGCTATAGCCCCAGTTGTACAGAAGGACGATATTATGTATTCTTGTGAAATCGTCCGATTAATTTGTATATATTCACAACTAGCAGACTGACCATGCTGCGCACGGCTGTCTGCTAGGCCCTTCGGGCAGTGTAAGTCTGGCTTCGCAATAATTTTTCCTCACACCTCCTTCATAGTAATTAAATGCTTTAAGAAGTAATTTGAAAAAAAATTGCGGTAAAAGGGTTATTTAGTTCTTTCATGTTCTGAGTATCTTGTATGAAGCATGAGGTATGAGTCTGACCTCCCATAGGTACCTTAAAAAAATGTTCACTGAACGAATGTTTCTCTGTTTCTGAAAAGGCCGGCAAAAGTTGTAGGGCTTATGGTCAAGAGAGGCTGAAATTTTTATTTGTAATTACACATGCAGCGTTTGTAAGCGCAAACTCACTCATGTCTGCTTGGGGGCATGCATTCAATATGAATTATAAAATGTATGTATGCAACTTAGATTTATATTCTAAAATTAAAAACATCAAATGCCACAATTATATGTTAGCGTGAAAAAACATTTGCCAGTCTGAGCGTGTGAATTATATTTGAATTGATTTGCATTGAATATGAATTATAAAATGTATCTATGCAACTTAGATTAATATTCTAATATTAAAAACATCAAGTGCCACAATTATATGTTAGCGTGAAAAAACATTTGCCAGCTTGTGGGTGTGCATTGTATTTGAATCATCAAATCTCTTTTGTGCAACTTTAGATTATAAATTAAGATAACCGTTGTTTAAGGATTTTTCAAACTCAAATTCCTTAACTTAAGGGTTAGTATGAGGCTCACCACCCATATCGCATAAATGGGTTCACTTAACTAATGTTCCCCCTGTTTCTGAAAAGGTCGGCAAAAGTTGCAGAGCTTATGTGCATGAGAGGCCTTAATTTTAATTTGTAAGTTCACATGCAGCATTTTTAAGCGGGAACTCACTCTTGTCTCCATGGAAGCATGCATTGAATTTGAATTATAAAATGTATCTATTCAACTTAGATTTATATTCTAAATATTAAAAACATCAAGTGCCACAATTATATGTTAGCGTGAAATGACATTTGCCAGCTTATGGGTGTGAATTTAATTTTAATCATCAAATAAGTTTTTTGGCAACTTTAGATTATAAATTAAGATTAACGTTGTTTAAGGATTTTTCAAACTCAAATCCTTGACTGATAGGTTGGTATGCGGCTGACCACCCATACTGTGAAAAATGGTTCACTTTGTTAATGTCACCCCTGTTTCAGGGAAGGATGGCAAGAGTTGCAGGGCTTATGTTCATTTGAGATTGGGTTTTATAATGTAGGTCCACATGCGGCATGTGCCAGCGCGAAATCATACATTTCTGCTTGTGGGAATGCATTGAATATAAATCTTAAATGATATATATCCTTGCAGCTTAGATTAGATTAGAAATTCCTTGACTTATGGGTTAGTATGAGCCTGAATACCCATATCGCAAAAAATGGTTCATTTGAAAAATGTTTCCCCTGTTTTTGAAAAGGGTGGCAAAAGTTGCAGGGCTCATGTTCATTACAGGCCTTAATTTGAATTTGTAAGTTCACATACAGCATTTATAAGCGCGAATCCACTCGTATCTCCAGGGGGGCATGCATTGAATATGAATTATAAAAGTTATTGTATCTGTGCAACTTAGATTATATATTCTAATATTAAAAAAAAATCAAGCGCCACAACTTTATGTTAGCGTGAAATGACATTTGCCAGTTTGTGGGCGTGCATTCAATTTGAATCATCAAATAACTTTTTTTGCAACTTTAGATTATAAATTAAATTTAACGTTGTTGAAGGATTTTTCAAACTCAAATTCCTTGACTTATATGTTAGTGTGAGCCTGTATATCCATATCGCAAAAAATGGTTCACTTGACAAATGTTTCCCCTGTTTTTGAAAAGGTTGGCAAAAGTTGCAGGGCTTATGTTCATTACAGGCCTTAAATTGAATTTGTTAGTTAAAATGCAGCATTTATATTCGCGAACACACTCGTGTCTCCAGGGGGGCATACATTGAATATGAATTATAAAAGTTATTGCATCTGTGCAACTTAGATTATATATTCTAATATTTAAAAAAAATCAAGCGCCACAACTATATGTAAGCGTGAAATGACATTTGCCAGTTTGTGGGCGTGCATTCAATTTGAATCATCAAATAACTTTTTTTGCAACTTTAGATTATAAATTAAGATTACCGTTGTTTAAGGATTTTTCAAACTCAAATTCCTTGACTTAAGGGTTAGTATGAGGCTTACCACCCATATCGCATAAATGGGTTCACTTAACAAATGTGTCCCCTGTTTCTGAAAAGGTCAGCAAAAGTTGCAGGGCTTATGGTCATGAGAGGCTGAAATTTTTATTTGTAAATACACATGCAGCATTTGTAAGCGCAAACTCACATGTGTCTCCGTGCAGGAGTGCATTGAATATGAATTATAAATGTTAATGCGTCTATGCAACTTAGATTGTATATTGTAATAATACTTAAAAAAAATTAAATGCCGCAATAAGTATGGTTTCATATAAAAAGTTGACCTAATCGATCGTCATTATTTCTAAAAAATACATGTTATAACTGGTTGAAGTATAATTTTGAAATGAATAAAAAATATAGGTAGGTAGGTACTCAGCGGAATTCAACCGAAAAAGAATCGACTTGGCAATGGCAACGATGGCAACTTTGAAGCCTAGGTTGAAGTGCTGGCAATTTATTTGAAATTCGAATGTCAAAATGAGTTTTGTTTCTCGCATAGGTTTTACATAAAAAGGTGTTGTGATTGATCATGTTTATTTATTTAAAAAACAACAATTTAAAATCTACTAATGATGAGGAAGCACATCCCAAGTCCTGAACAATATTTGTTGTGAATATGACGTGCATCTGTTCAGGAGTTCTTCAGTTTGAATGCCATTAACGCACAATTATTTTGTATGGGGAGGCCGTTGCTTTTTATAAAGATAAGGGATGGGGAGGCCGTTGCTTTTTATAAAGATAAGGGATAAGGGATTGAGTGATCCAATGTTTAATACAATGAAGATCCATCTTGTTTTACTTCTATAAAAGTGTTATTCAAGATTAGAGGGTCGTATGTAGAATTGGTGAGTCATATTATGTTTAATAGTGAAAAAGGCAGACATAATGACGTCATTTGCCCAAATAAAATAAATAAATAAATTTCGTATCGATACATTTAAGGTTAAACTAAATATGTGGCACATTCAGCTAACATGGGTTTCTCAGATAGATGCACAGTTTCTCCAATTTTCTACGAGAGAAAACATTTTTAAAAGTGTGAAAAAGTTCAGAAGTTTGTCATGAGCACTTTCTTATAATAAGGTCACATAATATGAGAAGTTGCAGCCAAAAAAATATTTTATCCACGATTTCTCAAATCAAGTTTGTTCAAATCCTACTTGACACAAATGACATCAACGGCAGGTCGACATCAAAACCTAAACAAACAATGAACTCGATTCCACTGATCCTATTCATTAAAAAAATTGTGACGTCAACGGCCGAGTTGCTAGGGAAAAAGAAAAACAAATGTTATGTTATTTTAAGGACCTCTAAGGTTTCTAAAAACCCTTATCAATGAAACTGAAATTTGGTTTGCCAAGATGTCTAGCTTTAAATATTATTTTCACCATTGAAAAATAAACCACCCTAATGTTAATGTATTATTCTTTATTATTATTTTAGTGACCGGTGAATTTGAAAGAAGAATAATGAAAGGCAGGTGCGTACTGGGTGCTACCGCTAGCATCGCCAGGAACCAGAATCTTTCAAAGAATGTTCGACTGGCGGTGCACGGTGGTATACTAGTGCCCACTCTGATGTATGGAAGTGAAGCCTGGACGGTGAATGAAAGTGAGATTAGTGAAGTCCATACAGTGGAAATGGACTACTTAAGAAGTATGATTGGAAAAAGACGGAGTGAGTGATAGGGTGAGGAATGATTTTGTTAGAGAGGAATGTGGTGTAAGAGAAAGTGTGAAAGTAAAGATTAAAAGAAGTATACTTAGATGGTTTGGACATTTAGAGAGAATGAATGAGGAAAGACTGACGAAGAAAGTGTATGCTGCAAGAATTGATGGATGTCGTGGAAGAGGAAGACCGAGAAAGGTATGGATGGACCAAATTTTCGAAATAGCGAGTGAATGGGATATCCAGAGTCATAATAAAAGGAGAGCTCGTATGAAAAAGGTTATGACTCTGGATGAAATGAAAGAAGTATGCAAGGATAGGAAGAAGTGGCGGCTAATCTGCAATGCTGATTTGTAATGTTGGTTTATTAGTTTGCTACATTTTTTGCATAAGAATTTTTTGACTTTTTTTTAATAGATTTCTTTTTAAGGTTTTGTTATTTTTTGTATTAAATTGTAATATATTATTCATATTCCTTGACTTATAGGTTGGTATGAGGCTGACCACCCATACTGTAAAAATGGTTCACTTTGCCAATGTTACCCCTGTTTCAGGGAATGTCGGCAAGAGTTGCAGGGCTTATGTTCATTTAAGGTTTGGATTTTATTTGTAAGTACACAATCAGCATTTGTAAGCGCGAACTACACTTGTTTGTTTGTGGGCATACATCTGAAAGCTTTGAATGAATATATCTTTGCAACTTAGATTATAGATAGATTGCACTTGAGTAATCATATGAATGCACTACATAATTACAATGCATTATTTTGCTTCACTTATTTAATTAATTATTCTTGATGCGTTGTTATTCTTACAGACCTTAACTTACGTTCTCACCATAGCGTTTTAACAAAAATATGTGAAAACTGAAACTCTCACTAGAAGAGCTATCTTTGTTCACATACATTTTTTGCGGTTTAATTTCATCGTCTGGTGTTTTATTTGGATTATGGAATTATCTGTATAAATCAGGGCCAGAATTGCCTGGAGGGTCAGAATAGCAATCAACCGTCGAACTATACTGTGCAAATATAAATCTGAACCAAAAGTGATAAAACAAATTTTGTCAAATAAATTAACCGCTGTTTTTATTATATAGAACCTTGTTCCTTGACTAATAGGTTGGTATGCGGCTGACCACCCATGTTGTAAAAATGGTTCACTTTGCCAATGTCACCCGTGTTTCTGGAAAGGACAGCAAGAGTTGCAGGGTGTATGTCCATTTGAGATTTGGGTTTTTATGTTGTAGGTTCACATGCGGCATGCGAAAGCGCGAACTTGTACCTACGTGTATGCTTGTGAGAATGCGTGTAATGTGAGTCCCCAATGTAACATACCTTTGCAACTTAGATTAGATTAGATTATCTGCTTAAATCAGGACCAGAATTGCCTGGAGGGTCAGAAATCAGTCAACCATCGATCTACACTGTGTAAATGTAACAGGCACTCTCCCACCACCTCCCTCCCAGTTCACACAACTCATGCGGAGTTGCTTCACTCGGTGAACAACATTACAATTTTTTTTCAAGTGGCTGAGGGCCTTCCCGATGAAGTTAATCAGCTAGTGTAACTCTATTCGTATCAAAGAAAAGAAAGTCCTCTAGATCAGAGGCTATTGCATGACTCTAAGGAATCCCCCCTCCCCAGAATTTCGATGTTACTGAAGCTAATGTGTATGAACCGAAGTTGATAAAATAAATAAAACCGCAGTTTTTAAGAAATAAAACAATATATTTTTCTTTTAACGCCATGTTATGTGCTCGGGTTACAGAATGCATTTCTCCATCAGATACAAGCTGCAATAATTGGCTGAAAGAACCGCGCGCTAGACAATGGGATGCAAAACTGTGCAAAAGAAATGCATGCAGAGGTGAGAATCCGCACCCATTGTTGTGTCGATTATAAATCTTGTAGAAAGCAACGTCCTACCGACTAGGCCTTATTGTTATTATCTAACCGATCCCGCCGATAGCAACTTGCACTCGTGCTTGTAAATTTCCACTGGACAGTGGACTCACAAGGCAATAAACTCAGTGATGTAGTAATTTAATTAGTACTTAAGTAGGCATTCCTACATCTGCCTCTTGCAGTTCTATATCTATATCTATAATCTAACGGGGCCATTCTTAGACATTTTAGTCGTCGGTTGAGCCAACGCTTTGACAAACTAATGATGCCTGGGTTAAAAGTCTCATCACGACGGTCATTTTTACCTACCGAATATCGGTAATATTTGTATGAAGACTAATCTTGCGGCCATCTTAGATTGACAGGTCTTCATACAAATGCATCATTAGTTTGTCAAAGCGTGGGCTCAATCAAAAGTGGACTAAAATGTCTAAGAATTGCACCGTTTATATCAAAGATATATTACATTTAAGATTAATTTTTAATTCATTCCAGAAGCAGACACGTATAAGTTCGCGCTTGCACATGCCGGGTGTGGAATTACAACATAAAAACCCAATCTCAAATAAACATAAGCCCTGCAGCTTTTACTGACCTTCCCTGAAACAGGGGTGGCATTGGCAAAGTGAACCATTTTTTTACAGTATGGTTGGGCAGTCGCATACCAACCTATAAGTCAAGGATTACTTTAAAAAAGTGTTAGATAGATGTTAGGTTTAGGTTGTTATTACGGTCATTTGACGTTTTCACAGTAATTATGACTACGTTAGCTACTTCGCTAACGAAACGTCGAGAATAATGTAAGTTCTCTTATGGCGGTTCGTCTAATATCCGATAAATAAATTTTAACTGTGTAGTTATAATTATTATTAATATGTTAGATGGATGTTGTAGGTTCTTGTGCTTGAGCAGGCAGAAGTGCTATGCACTGCATTCTCCTGAACAAATTTATTTTAAAATGGCCGTCACCACTGCGTGTGAAATTCACTTACGGTGTGATTGCTTGGGATTGTTTATAACGGAGCCGGCAACGCGTGGGTGACCTGCCTCAACACCGGCAGCCACTCGCTGCTCTGCTGCCTTGGGTGGCTGATCACTGTGCCTGCACTGGCATGGAGGCGGGGGGAGGAGGGTAATGAGGGTCCATCATTAAATCCACATCACACACAACTTCCTGTCTTCAAACCTCAAGTTCACTGCCAAGCTTCAATATCACATTATGTCTATTTTACTTCACAACAAGGTTGCTTACTGGAGAGTTGCTTTCCGGAATCCAGAATCAACTGCCAGTAGCGGAAGCCTCAAATTCCTATTCATTTTTTTTTATATCAGATCTGTGTTTTAAATTAATCCCGGCCTTGTTTTCTTTCGTCAGTCATTCTCGTCCACTGCTGATTTAAGTCTCCCCCATATTTCTGCATCTAGTCACCAGCAATCCTCTTTTTGACATCTGACCATCGTGTTAAAGGTTTTCTTCTACTTCTTTTGTCCTCACGAGGTTTCCACTTCACTATACTCTTGATCCATCTTCGATCATTGAATCTTGCAGCGTTTCCTGCCCACCACTACTTCTGCTTTGCCTCTTTTTATATCAGTAACTCCCATCGTCTACGAATTCCGGTAATTTTTCTTAATTATGTTATTATCCATCGGGTTGATAGTTTAGTTGGAAGAATGCTTGCGTTCCATGTCACAGTGCTCGAATTGGATCTTCACCAACGGTGTCAGACATGATTTCCCGTTTCGGTATTTATTTCAAACCCAATATGAAAAAAACTGGAAAAGTTTGTGAGGGTTTTTCTTACTTTATTTTATAAGGATCTTCAATGTGGTGTTTGGCCGTGCTCTGAAGAATTATGACTGCTTGAGTGCATAGCACCAGGAACCATATCACTTATAAAAAAGAGGATAATGAACCAAAACTTTATAAACACTTTTATTTATCCACAATCACAATATATAAATAGTAATTTATTTATCCACAATCACAATGTATATATTATTATATTTACCACAGCAATATTGATTACATATAACCAAAATTCACATGCTTGTGGCTCTCCCGCCAGGGAAGCTTTTTTCTCTCTTTCTGCATTCTTTTGTTTTTCTTTTTTTATTCAAATTCAAATCTAATGTTCCATTCCACCAAACAAACAAATTCATCTCGTTACAATTTTAATCAACCTTCACAAGAAATAAAAACCAACTCCCTCGAGAGCTAATGATATCCAAAGAGCAGAAAAACATGACGAAGAGATGTTTAGAAAAGAAGATACAAGAATAGAAAGGCCGAAACGCAAAAGGGAAATGAAATTGTTAAAAAAAAAAAAATAGTTAGAGGAATAGAAAGCTATAGCTAATAACTCGTACTTATACCAGGAAAATAGTTTTCAGACTTTACGTTCATTAAATGTTAGTGAGTAATAAAAAAGCATTTCTCTAACAATTTCCTGGTTTCACATATAAAAAGTCTGTCGGCCTCCATCAAGTGAATACCTCCAGTATCCCGCCAATAAATGCTAGATACTTGCGATGATTACCCCTGGTTATATAGATGGGTTCCCTTCGGCAAACAACGGGATTAGCGCTTTAGCTGGTTCGTACCCTGGCAGTGTATTCCTGAAGTCAATCCGTTTTCAACCCGTCACACATACGAGGGCTATTTTTACAACATTTCTTCGTATATATGACTTCTAGAACAAGTGTTATAAGAACACGAAAAAAACAGAGGAAGATAGAAATATGATTTGGTTACCAAAAGTAGTGAGAATTGCTTAACGCTACTAAGCTAAATATATAGTGTAACTTATTGTCGCGCTTTCTCCGAAAGGGACACATGTGACGAGTGGAACCAATTTATTTTTACCTTTATAGGTTATTCTAAGATGTCATGTTATGATGACTATGTTAAATAGTCACGGACCCATCACACATCCTTGCCTTACACCCTTAATGTATACACTGTTTTATCGAATTCACCAAATTTTAGCGAATTCACTAAATTTTCTCTCCTGTTACTTTTTCCTGCTACCATAACTGAAAAAAAATGTATCAAAGACTTGTGTTTCCCTATTATTCAGAAAACGAAAAGTGCTCAAGGGCATACTAAAAATTGCAAATCCGAAGTGCTTCGAGAACAACCTATAATAACTTTGGAAAAAATTCAATGAACACCTAAATATTAAGTACTTTTCAATAGATTTAACATATCGCCTAATCTTTTGAACGATTCTCTGCAACTTAGATTAGATTGCTCGCGACCAGGGGTGGATGTCTCATTACCACGGTAATTCTTACCTACTGAATATTGTATGAAGACCTGTCAATCCAAGATGGCCGCAAGTGAACGGCTGATTAGTCTTCATACAAATATTACCGATATTCGGTAGGTAAGTATTACCGTGGTGATGAGACTTCCAGCCCAGACCGACTTGCGGGATAGGCAGCGTGGTGTGCAACTTGCTACGACAAAGACATTCAATCACTCCGACACCAATTAAACATATCTCCCATAAAGCTGCGCGCCGAGCGGTATTTCGCTTCGCGGTTCAACACCCACTTTATGGCTGCTGCTACCCGCCCCGTTGATAGATAAACGCTTAGCCTCTTCTTGCACATACTAGCAATCCAGCGAATCAACAACTTTTTGTTCAACGCATTCGCCACAATTTCATCCTCTTCACACGAGCATGTGATTGTACCATACTGTAAAAAATGGTTCACTTTGCCAATGTTACCCCTGTTTATAGCCCTTGTACAATATACAACATGAATTCCAATGGAATTACAAACCAATCAAAAAACATATCTCACAATCTTTTGTAAATTGCATAAAAAAATGATGGTGTACCTTTATTCTTTTTTTCTCGTTTATAAGACCGGCCCGCTTTGTAGGTACCGATTTGTTATGCCTTTACTCCACAGTTTGGCAGGCACTGCATCAGATGATCGTATCGGTTGCGCTTCAACTGCACACTCTCCGACTGCGCGCGCCGTATTTAGTTAGGAAATGTGTCAGTTTTATAGATTTTTTATCAGTTACAAGCTGCACACAACAAAGGCTAAGCCATGTTGTCATGCGTAATAAAGATAAACTTAACCGCTTGTTTATGTGCTCAAAACATAAGAAACATAATAAAGAGTTTGTGTATTTACACAGTGAAAATTCATTTTTATGATAAAGTGCAAAAATTTTAAAAAACACAGTTTTATTTTCACAAGTAAAGTATTTATTTCACCAATCACCTCGACTTGCTTGTGAGTACGTAATTTTCAAGAGGACACTGTTACAAAATTGACAAGACAAAAACCACAGATAAATGAGAAGGATGAGTTACCACAAAGAGGTACAATTAGGTATAATAACAAAGGCGCAGCAGCAGGAATCTGAACATTGACAATACTATAAGAATTATAATTTTTTCTTTACAAATATCCAAAGTCCTAAGGCAATCATCGTGGTTATTTTAACCTTAGTTCCGGTTTTTTGACTTATTGGTTGGTATTTATGTCAACGACGTTACCATTGAAAGCACCGGTTCCCACAGATCACCGAAGTTAAGCAATATTGGGCGCGGATCTAAATCTAAATCTAAGCTGCAAAGATATGTATCATTTGAGATTTATATTAAATGCATTCCCACAAGCAGACATGCATAATTTCGCGCTTACACATGCCGCATGTGGACCTACAATATAAAAAACCCAATCTCAAATGAACATAAGCCCTGCAACTTTTGCCGACCTTCCCTGAAGCAGGGGTGACATTGGCAAAGTGAACCATTTTTTACAGTATGGGTGGTCAGCCGCATACCAACCTATCAGTCAAGGAGTACCTACAAGCAATTAATACAATCAAATATGTATATTTAAAACAAATAAACTCTAAACAATTAAACAGTAAAAAATTAAAAAACCACAAAACATATTTTTTTAAATTTAAAAGCCTCAGCTTTAACCGCCAGCATTACAGATCAACCGCCATTTCCTTCGATCCTTGCATACTTCTTTCATTTCATCCAGAGCCATAACCTTTTTTTTTTTCATTGGATAGTACTTGATAATCCAACCTTACAAAAACTGGGTCTTGCTTGAGAATTGGCGCTTTCTACAGCGACGACCAATCTCGCAGAGGGTTCTTGAGGTGTGATACACACAAAAACAGCGCTCACCAAATAAATCATCCTAATATTTTATTATATTCTTATATAAGGTTGACCACCTATACTGTAAAAAAAATGGTTCAATTTTCCAGTTAGCCTCATACCAACCTATAAGTCAAGGAATTAAAAAGAAGGAAGAAAAAATAAATTATTTGAAATAAATTAACCGAAGTATTTATTAAATTGAACCCGTAAATCGTAACATATGGTGACACTCTCATATTATTATTAGTTAAGTGCGTAGATCAACGAGCTGTGACTCATCCTTCAACGATGATGATTTCTCCCACATACAGTCGTCTCCACAGTCTGAGGCTGCTCCCAGATGGGAGTCTGTCCAGCGAAGCGCCAACCTGACGGACGACTTTCTAGTGAAGGCCATATAAGGCAACACAAAGCCGCCTCCTCCGCCCAAGGCAATACAACCCGTGCTGGGGAACAAGCGACCATGGACGTGGTGGTGTTATTGATCTGCAAGAGCGATGCTAGTGATATAGATCTTTACGTAAATGAATGTTTGATTAAAAAATACTAGAGTGTTTACTTATAGGTTGGTATGAGACTTAACACTCATACTGTAAAAAACGCTTCACTTTTTCTTTAAGAAATTCTGTGCGGCAGACTCCCTAGATTTTTAAGGCTCTAGGGGTCTGTGACACTTGTTGTAGTGCTGCAGAGGTGTTTACGAGCTTGGACGTCGCTACAAAGCGCCATACTCAAGCAAGATCGTGTCACCCCTGTTTGAGAGAAGTTTTTTGTTTGTTTTTTAAATTTGGTTTTATTATGTTCGGTCGATAGCTCAGTTGGTAGAGTGCTTGTATTCCATAACGAGATCTCGAGCTCGAATCCCACCGAGGGTATCAGAAACCATTTCTTGTTGCAGTGTTTATTTCAAAACTCAAAATAAAATACTGGCATAGTTTACGCAGTCTTCACAAGAAATTAATACCCATCAGCCCCCTGGGAGCTAGGAAACTACCACTTGAACTGAAGTGGTTGGAGTCAGGCCGGCCCTCTTACCTGTAAAATAAAATACGTTCCACTTACCACATGCAAAACCCTAAACGTGATAATCCATCAAGAAGTTGCGCGAACTTATACGTGTCTGCTTGTGAGAATAGCTTTCATATGAATCCGAAATGTTAAAGTATATTTGTAACTTAGATTATACATTATAGATTTATGTAGTTACAAGAAAAACTTATCTTTCAAGCAAAATAACTTGTATTGATCTTTAGAAACTTGGTGACAGATGTGCTCATGCTGGTACAGTCTGAGAAACTCCAAGGCTGCAACGTCTTGCTGCTGTTTATGGTAACTCTGCAGAAAAACAAGTTCACGTCGGCTCTGCAAGATTACTTATGTCAGCGGGCTGGTTAATTGAAATCAGCTTCATCTCATTGCGTTGCTTTGAAAAGTATCGCTTATGATGTCGTCAATATAATTTATTTTGTGGTCACTTTTAATAAAATTGCAGTTTTTTTATGTTTATTTATTACATTTGGTTCACTGTGTAACTTCTGCTTTGGTGGCTTCGTAGCTCGGTAATCAAAGGTTTACTAATCCTTCACAGAACCGGCGCCCGTATGACCAATGGCCCAATCTCACGTGTTCCAGACCATACGAGACGCCTCTCGAATGGATGTTTCCAGAGATTACCAGAAGTACCATGTATACTGAGGTAGGTAGTGTGAAAGGAAAAAGAGGTAAGGGACGACCGAGAAAAGTATGGAGTGATCAGATTGAGGATACTGTGAAAGAATGGGATATACAAAGTGAGCGTAAAAGAAGAAAATGCATGAAAAAGGTGATGGATATGAATGAATTCAAAGAGGTATGTAAGGATAGGAAAAATTGGAGGCAGCTCTGCAGAGGCTCTGGCCACCCCTAGCGGAATGGCGACAGAGTTACAGTTACAGCTACAGTTACCAACAGTTCAAAGTGTCAAACACAATCATAAAAACACGCAGGCATGAACTGTAAAAAATGGTTCACTTTGCCAGTGTTACCCCTGTTCCAGGGAAGCTCGGCAAAAGTTGCAGGGGGTAAGTTCTTTTGAAGTTTGGTGCGCTAACTGATTTAAAACACTATGGTCTTAACGGTACGGACAATATCCCCAAAGAGCTGGTTCTCATTTCTTGTGAAGGCTGAGAACACCTTGCCGGTATTTATTTTGGCTTTTTGAAATAAACATCGAAACGGGAAATCATTTCTGACACCCTCGGTGGGGATAGAACCCTTGCTCTCGGCATGGAATGCAAGCATTCTTCCAACTGAGCTATCTATCGATCGGACTTTTTACGAGCTTGGTCATCGATGCAAAGCGCCGATTCTCAAGCAAACCCCAGTTTCTGTAAGCCTTTTTCCAATGAGAGAGGGAAACCTTCAAAAGGTTTCTTTCGTATTCCTGGATTGTCTGGATTTCGCAGCCACACAACAAAATGTTATCAATAGGATTATCTGCTTATACATCTCCTACTAATTTGTCTGTTCGCGTGTTGTCTAGCAACTTCGCCCAGCTCACCTTACAACCAGTTTGTATAGCAATCATTAATCTTCACATTGTGGTCGAAATTTCGTTTTTCTAATTACTCATTGTTGCCCATAGTTCGTACTCGGTTCGTTCACCCCAATCAGCGCGTCGCATGAGCACCAATAGAAGCAGGCTTTACTCGTAGAACCTATTTATTTATACTCGTGGAGCGAGTCGCTAACTTACTAACTTTTTTATCTTCAAATGTGAAGGGATTTTTTTTTACTTTGAAAGTATTACTTTGTCAACGACGAGACCATGTTGAAAGCACCTCTTCTCATCAGATCACTGAAGTTAAGCAACATTGGGTGCGGATGCTACTTGGATGGGTGACCGGTCAGGTACATACACCGCGTGTCGTTGGCATCTTGGACCGGTTCGTAGTCCAGTGGCAACACTTCAGACTCGTAAATGGAAGGTTGTGGATTCCGATCCCAGCGGAGCACAAAAAATATACCATTTATATTTGAAAATATGCTCTTCGCTGGGTTGAAAAATCATAAAGCCTTTACCAATGACAGGTCACTAAAAGGTCCATCCAGCTTTACAGTAACTGGGTCTTGCTTAAGTATTGGCGCTTTGTAGCGACGACCAAGCTCGTACACCTCTGCGGCACTACAACAAGTGTCATAGACCCCTAGAGTCTCTAGAATCTAGGGAGTCTCCCGCACAGGATTTCTTAAAATAAGATAAAAACATTAAAAGTATTGTACATATATCAGATGCGAAACCCGTTAAAACAAAATAAATTAAGAACATATTAACTTCAAAGTCATTTATATCGGAAAGTGAAAACGGGGATAAAGACAAAATAAGTACTGACATAACAATATATTCCAATTTGTTACTGGACCATAATAATCTAAAATCCATGTTTCAATCATTTATTTACTTTTGAGATTCATATTAAATGTAAGCCCACAAGTTGACACGTGTAAGTTAGCTTATAAAAATGCTGCATGCGTACTTATAAATTAAGATATTACTGCATCTGAATTTCACATTAATTTTCATTTGGATAAAAAGCGAATGAGGTCCGCACATTTGACAAAGTAAAAAAACAGTTACGTCACACGGTTGGGTTGTTAACACTAAGACTAAGTAATATTTTGCTATCGGTTTCTAAGGACTCTTTTAACGTTTGTCCTTCGTGAAAATTTCAAATTTTGAACACCAGCATTTCTTATAGTTTGGTATGAGGCTGACAACCCATAGAGTAAAAAAATGGTTCACTTTGCCAATGTCACCCCTGTTTCAGGGAAGGTCGGTAAGAGTTGCAGGGCTTATGTTCATTTGAGATGGGTTTTTTTTTAATGTAAGTCCACATGCGGCATGTGTCAACTTATACCTGTCTGCTTGTGGGAATGCATTTTATATGACTCTTAAATGTAATATATATATCTGTATATATATATTTGCAGCTAAGATTATAGATAATATCATAAACGAAATTCTAGAGAGTCTCTGGCCACTTCTAACTGCATGGTGACAGAATTAAAGTAACAGAAACATCGGAACCGAAAAAGTTTCGAGCTCATTTCAAATGAAAATCGAAATTCAATATCCGGACTCGGTTCTCGCAGTGCGGTAATGACTTACCTATACTCGTAACAAAGCAGCCAAAAAAATGTTTTTGTATTTCTAACCATTCTTCACACAAGCGAGTATTAGGTAATAATCGTTCTTTACAAAACACAATAATGCATTGCGAGATGAATAGCTTATTGGCTATTGGTGTATTCATGAATTCAAATTGCATTCTTATCATTCCTAACGGATCTACAGCCTATTCTTTTGATATTAGAACACCAACAAAGGTGCATTCTTTGATACGCCAATTTTCAGATTAAATTACTCAATCTTTTATACATGCTTTTCTTATTGTGCTAGTGTAATATGCTTGGGCTAGTTTGAGGCTGATCACTAATGCTATAAAAATGTTTTTTTTAAGTACATTTGTGAAGAGGAGCTTCGCCAACCCATTTTGCCTGACCAGTTGTCTTCATGCGAAAGCAGAAGCTTATGCGCATGCAATGACATCTGTTAAACCAGGGTCGAAGTTATTGTCGATAGTACAAGGCCGGACTCGAACAGGCGCTAGTGTCAATAACGCAAATTCGAGTGCCAACGCCTTTTCCCCTCAACCATCCCAGCGACTATCTGTAATCTAAGTTGCTCTATAGCGCAGATGTAACAAAGCCAGAGAGTTAGGGTTCTATTTCCACCATGGTTCTATGCATTGTTTTTCTTTGAATACTATGGTTATTTATTGAATGTGTGCTGCGGCCTCAAGAGCCCTCTACGGGCTTGGTCGTTGGTATAGTAAGTGACAATTCTCAAGCGAGATCCATCTACTGTAAGGCTGGATGTACCTACTTTGATGACTGGTCTTTGGTAAATGAATATCTATGTTAATCCAAGTTGCAAAGATATATTGACGTTTAAGGCTCATATTTAATACATGCCCACAAGCATGCGCATGTAATTTCGTGCTCACGCATACTGCATGTGGGCATACAAAATAAACCAAACCTCACATGAACGTAAACTTTGCAGCTCAAGCCGCCTCTCTCTGAAACCATGGTAGCATTGGGAAAACGGAACCAATTTTTTACAGCATGGGGTCAGCCTCATACCAACCTAATGAAGGAACGATAATAAGCATATTTTAATCATATTTGTAAGGTTTTTGTATAAGCACTGTGAAAATTCATATCGATTGATTTTGATTAAACTTTATAGATCTTAAAAAAAGTTCTATAAAGTTTAATACATACAATTCTTTGTTTTTAATTTGTCGTTTTCTGCATTCATTGTAAGGGCACCATAACATTGTATAAACAGACATATTTTCAATTTAATTCTTTAATACATTTGTGCTCTCCATAGCCGTCATCTCGTGCCCTCATACGAATTTGTAGTTACTTGGGAGTATAATATACGTAGTGGAAAGCCTTAAAGTTTATCAACCTCTCATCTTAAGTTGTGAACCGACATAATCGACTTCTATAAAAAAAAAACGTCCACAGACAATCATCATGGCTGGCTGAAGACGACATTTTTTATCCCACAAATGTCTAAATGCCCAAGAGATACATTTGCATCCATCATTGCGCCAGTCATAAGAGAATTAACGCCATTGTCACCTTTGCATCAATCATTGTCCCCACAATTTTGGTCACTTTATAGGATATTCATAAAATAAATTGATACGGATTTGGTTCTTCTAATTTCTTGACTTACAGGTTTGTATGAGGTTGACCAACCATGCTGTAAAAATCTATAATGTATAATCTTTAATTAGGTAACAAAGATATATTAACATTTAAAATTCATATGAAATGCATGCCCACGAACCAAAAAATTAAAAACGCTTCTCTCAAATGAACATACACTCTGCATCTTTTACCGTCCTCCGCTGAAACAGAAAACCATGATTTTAAAATGTTTATTACTTGAAAATTTAATGTGAATTTACTTTCTGCCATGAACTCTTATGTTAATAACAATAATACATAATAATTGGCCAATTTTATATGGTTCCATTTAGTGGCACTAGCCACCTCAAGGGCGTTTTTGTATTCATTTTTAGTCTGAGATACAAATACAAACATACATTGACCCACACACAAACGTGACAGGCATTTTAAGCTTAAAGTTTTTTTCAAATATTTTTTTTGATTTGGATAGATTACAGTTAAAAATAAAAAAATATGACAATAGGTAAAATAAAGTGGATAAAGACGAAACAAGCATGTGTTAACAATAAGTGTCAAGCAGTTGGCCGACAGTGAAGTGTTGCCATAATGAAGCAGGACAGTTGGTGACTTGTGAGATAGAGACATCTACTTTGTAGAAATCATGACTTTTATTGTGAAGCGTGAGCCAGACCGACATTTCTTTATTTCTGTTTTACGATTCTAATGACCGGTGTAATACACAAATTTATGCCATTATTTGATCTTTTAAAAAATGATGAGATCTTTCTTTCATTTTTTTTTTTCTCTAATTGCTACAATTATTTTTAGAAGAACAAAACCATTTAGAATACGCTTTTTTTAGAAACCGAGTGCATCTTCAATTTTACTTTGTATTAATTAGGATGGTTTATTTGGTGGGTGTTTTTTTATGTCAATCATACCTCAAGAGCCCTCTGCGAACTTGGTCATCGTTATAGAAAGTGCCTATTCTCAAGCAATACCTAGTTTCTGTAGGGTTGGATGTACCTTTGGTGACTTGGTCTTTGGTAACGGTACATATATAAATTTTTCAACCCAGCGAAATGCATACTTGAACATACAAATGGTATATTTTTTGGCGTTGCGCCGAGATTCGAAATTACGACTTTCCATTTAAGAGTCCTACGCGCTAACCACTACAATACGGACCAGCTAAATTTGATGTGAGACTGACCATTCATACTGTTAAAAATAGTTCACTTTTGATGATAATGAATTAATTGACTTTTTCATTGACGCCGCGCCGTTTCGTGGCATTGTCACCCCAAGGGCACCCCAAAAGATTCTGTGAACACATCAGTCTTGAGACGTCTCTTGAAGTGACTGCCGTCGGCAATCTCATCAACTTTACCTATGTACCTACCCCAGTTTCAGGGTAGAGTGGCAAGAGTTTCAGGGTATTTGTTAATTTAAAATTTGGGTTTTAAGTACTACCTACACAATGCACCATTTGCAGCGCGTAGATCTTTTCAACTTTGATCACAGATTATAGATCCACTTCAATTAAAGATAGATTTAACCACGAAGTATTTCTTCTCTTCAATCTCCATCATTTAATTTCCTCATTGTTCAACATGTACCCGACTTGCTTGCAGACGCAGCTAAATAGGACGTAATACGAGTAATTGATTTTTTATTCTGTTGAGCCACTTCTGCTGCTTAACATTTCCGAGCGTTCCACATTGCAAAAAACATTGTCTCTTGAATTTTATTGCAAAAAGAAAGTAGGTAAGAGTACGTACAGTGAGTGCCCGCACGGAATACCAACCACGTTCAATGACATTAATCTATGTGCAATCTTAGTATCTAAAATCCAATCTACGGTCCTAACATCTACATGTAATATAATCCATGGTTCAAACATAAGTCGCATTGAATAAATTTTGTACTAATATTTTGACAATTATATAGACGGTTAAAAGGCAATAGAGCATAAGCGACAAAAGCTTAATTGATCAGGAGAGCAGTTTAAAGTTTGACATTGCAGAAAAATGGCTTAAGCTGTTCGACACTATTCCAGCTACGCACACCAGCAAGCTACGTGTCTAGGTACATGTACACACAAACTCATGGTTCGTAACAATATAACGTAATTCATGTTTCAAAGATGAGTCAGAGAAATCGGTGAAAAAATTCGTACTGTGCTAATAAATAATTAACACATTTCAGATCAGTTTAAATCTACTCATGGATTTTTTTTCTACTAAATTCAGTACGGCAACAACTACTTGAATTTTTTGAGGTTTCTCCACTGTCTGATAGATCTTACACCGATACCTACAAATGAATAAGTGACATATTGAGCTAACAAAATAATGCACATTTTTTCCTATTTTCTACAAGAAAAACCATTTAAGAACTGTGAAAATCCTGTTCTTTCAAAGTTTTTCAGGAGCACTTCCCTATAATTAGTTCACTTACTATGAGAAATCACTTAGAATTAAACGTTTAATCCACAATTTCTCAAATCAGTGAATCAGCACTTATTCCGTTTTACCTTTTAAAGTGGCAACATCTTGTAAGAAGACGCCACAAGAAATGTGAAAATGCGTTTTTTGTTCAGGTTAGAAAACAGTCGATCATGTTGGATATATCGGGGGATTTATAGATAGTCACTCGGTGGGAAGTCGCTTTGGAAAACTGGTAGTTTATGGCCATCTTCCGATCGTAGAAAATGATGTATGGCTCTCTCACAATATACATGGCTGAGAGAAAAACCAGCTGGCATGCTACAATATGGATTATAAGAGTTCATCATGGCTTACTTTTCCACTAGATTTACAATATTTTCACTATGGAAAAGTTTATACCTAGGTGTGAAAGGAGAGTATGTCGCTGCCTTAGTTCTTGTTTACCGTATACGCCATTGAGAAAATTTTACATAAGCAATGTTTGCATGCGTACTGGACCAATGTTTCTTATAAAAACAAGAAATTTATTTAAAAAATATTTAAAAGAACTCTCACATTATCGAGTTTTACGGTTTTTCTTAGCTCAGATTGTGTAGAATTTGATTCATAAGACAACTGCATGAAAAAGTCATATTTGACAAGATTGGCGTATACGGTAAACAAGAACTGGGGGAGCGATGTATCAAAATTTACAGTTTTTTTAATAGGTACCCTTGACTTATAGATCGGTATGAGGCTGACAAAACTCGTTCACGCTGTAAAAAATAGTTCACTCTGCCAATGTCACCCCTGATTCAAGGAAAGTCAGCAAAAGTTACAGGGTTGATGTTCATTTGAGGTTTGGTTTGTTTATTAAATGATAATATATATCTTTTCAACTTATACTATCACAGGGTAGTTTCGGAGTATTAACACAACATTTTCAAAAGAACAACCGACAAAAAAATGTTGTTCTCTTGAAAATGGTGTCTTGACAGTTTGCAATTTCTCTTATCTAATCTAAGTTGCAAAGATATGTAACATTGAGGATTTACATGATATGCATTCTCACAAGCAGACAAGGATAAGCTGCGCTTGCACATGCCGCATGTGAACCTACAACATAAAAACCCAATCTCAAAAGAGCATAGACCCTGCAACTTTTGGTGATCTTTCCTGGCATACCAGGGATGACATTGGCAATGTGAACCATTTTTACAGCATGGTTGGTCACCCTCATACCAACCTATAAGTCAAGAGATATTACCTGTTATATTAAAATCAACTCGTGAAAAAAAACTTTGTTTTAATTGTTGCTTCTAATCTAATCTAATCTAATCTAAGTTGCAAAGATATGTTACATTGGAGATTCATATTACATGCATTCTCACAACCAGACACATACAAGTTCGCGCTTGCACATGCCTCATGTGAACCTACAACATAAAAACCAAATCTCAAATGGACATACACCCTGCAACTCTTGCCGTCCTTCCCTGAGGCAGGGGTGACATTGGCAAAGTGAACCATTTTTACAGCATGGGTGGTCAGCCGCATACCAACCTATAAGTCAAGGAACATACACGACAAATTACATTTTATACATCACTAAATAATAATATGTATGGACAACAAACAGAAAACAAATAATTCCAATTTAATAAACCCTAGCCGCCAACATTACAGATCAACCGCCGTTTCTTTCTGTCGTTACATACTTCTTTCATCTTATTAAATAAATAAAAAACATATTGTTTGATAATCACGCAGCTTGTGTAGGCTATATGCGCCAGTAGGTACGAGAACAATATTATAGGAGTATTGGAATGTGACCACATAAACGACACGGCCATTATCGGTGCAAATGGTGCATAATGAGCGACGCTCACGTTGTTATTATTACACGTAAGATCATCTGCGGGCCGTGATTCTGGTGCCAGATCCCGTGACCTTCGTGTCTAAGTAAACCGCAACACCGATAATCTAAGTTGCAAGTGAACTGTACCGCTAATTTGACACGTTCACGACGTGTTCTTCTTCTTCTTCTTCTTTTGGTGCCACTTCTATCAAAGATCGGCGATCGTCATGGCTATTTCGGCCTTTGATGCTCCGGCTCGAAACAGTGACCATTGATTTATCAATTTTATGGCCGAGGGAGTCAAGTAGATGATCTTTCTAGCGTATTCGGAATAGAATAACGCTGGTTCGATCCACGCTTGGGTCATTTGTCAATAATTTCGATCTTGGTTCAACAGATCTCAGTGGGTAATTATTAATTAATAATTCATTCTATATCTATAATCTATGTATAATCTAAGTTGCTAGGATATATTAATTTAAAGCTCTCAGATGTATATGCCCACAAACCAACACGTGTAGTTCGCGCTTACAAATGCTGAATGTGTACTTACAAATAAAATCCAAACCTCAAATGAACATTAGCCCCACAACTTTTGCCGACCTTCCCTGAAACAGGGGTGACATTGGCAAAGTGAACATTAATTATACAAAAATGATTTATTAATTGATGATATGAATACCTGTTTCAGGCCAGGCAGAATAGGTTAATGTATCATTAATGTATCAAAGTGTAGCATTCCTCTTCACAAATCTATTTTTTTTTAAATTGTCGCAGGCTATTTGGTTATCAACCTGGCGCGTGACGACATATTTTTTCCAGGCTTCTTCTTCACACTCCATACTGTATCTGGATGTATAAGCGTTGATCTCTTGACTTGATCGACCAGTTTCCTACGTAAGTAAGAATATGTATAGGATTTCACGAGAACAAGTCCCCGATGTGTGTAATTGACTTAGCTATAGCAAGTATCTACCGCACCTCTATGAGATCACTTCCACAGTTCATCACAAATAATGAGCCTTAATTTTATGGCAGAAGATTGTCGTGTTAACTTAGAACTGTAGCAGTATCTCTTCTGCTAGGTACGGCCAGAGCCTCTGTAGAGCTACCTCATTTTCCTCTCTTATCCTTGCATGCCTCTTTCAATTGTTAACGCATATCCATCACCATTGTGATAGTTTTTATGTGCACTCTGTACATCCCATTCTTTCATATTTTCTAACATACTTTTCTCGTTTTTTTTTTTTACTTAGTCAATCTTTCATGATTCGTTTTTCTTTTCATACGTCTCCAGTGCTTCATTTCCACCTTACACACCTTTCTCATTTCACTGTCACTCGTAATCCATGCCTCAATTCCGTACATCAATGTAAATATATAACCTCAGTATTGTGAGACTTCAAAATTCTTACCTTTATAAAAAATATATATTAACTTGGATAGAACAGTCTGATTAAATTTTAAATGTTTTTTTGTTGTATTAACACTGTAAAAATTCATTCTTTCCAAATACATAAAGATTAATATCAATTTTGTATTTTGTTATAACAAGAGGAAAATAAACAATGCTAACAAGCTAACAAGTATTTATTATTACTTTTTTTATATTTTTGCAATCACATCAAATTTCTTAATGCACAAATCCTATTGAAGGGTACGTATTAAAGGCTCTTAAAAAATTCAACCTTACGTCAATCAACACACACTTTCTTCTAAATAATTAAAAACTACATCAATTAAAAAATAACAACGTGTACTTAAGTGCCTTGCACGTATGAAGATTTATTAATAAAAAACAATGTATGAGAATTTCACTTTCTAAGTTTATGTCATGAATTCTTACTTGACCAATCACATGACATGAAAAACTATTTAATTTAAAAAAATGTGTGCTTACATATTGGCGTGAGGTTGACCACTTTGCGTGCAAAAAACAACTTGTATAAATAATGTTTATTTCGATGATACAGTGATTAAAATCAAACACCTATGTTCTAGAAAAAAAACTGATACTTATATTAATGTGGTAGCCAACGATCCATGAATTTAGTGAAGAACTATTTACATCCATAAAATAGCTAATTTACTTTGGATCACCATTTAATAAAGGCAGTGCCTTGTTGTGCCAGCCATCTGTCTCTATTGGTTGTCATTCTCTTGACCTAAAAATAGGAGGAGACATCCATGACGTCCTCTTAATGCTTGTTTGTCTTATGAGGTAATTTCACATTAGCAATGTTTGTATGTGTGTACTGGACCAATGAGTCTTATGAAAACTAGAAATTGATTTTTAAAATATTCTAAACAACTTTCAAATTATCGTGTTTAACGTTTTTCTCTTAGGTAAGATTGTATAGAATATGATTCATAAGACAATTTTATTGAAAGGTCATGTTTGAATCAAAAGGCAGATAAGCCAAACCAGCATTTAGGGGACGATGAGCCGCTTCAAATCCTGGAAATGTGAAGTTCTTGGGTGACCTCTCGTTTGTCTTTCTAGGATTTTCCTTATTTTTCTTATATTTGAAACATATTCAAATAAAGAATCGTAAATTTCTGGAACAGATCTTACGCTAATGGTATACAAAAAAATATAATTTCATGTTAATTAAAAATCACGTTGATTGCGTATCTTCTATAGAAATGGCACCTAAAAAATATTTTAAAAATTACGGAATGTTCACACTTTTAACTGAATTTGTCACACTTATTTGTGTGTGTTTTTTGATACAGCTGTTTGGCTCAATAACAAACGCAATATAGTATTGAACACAACCAGTTTTACCAGAATAGACCTTGACCAAATCACCGCAATAACCAAGTCTGTACATAATCAGGCATTCCTCTCATTTTATTGTGTGTCTGCACTAAACTGCTAACACCGTGTGACGTTGCGCGTAATTTTTAGCGGTCCACAACATTCCAAGCTTCTTTTATAAATTTTTGTTTAGATTTTCTCATAGAAATTCCATTTTTGTGTGTCAGTCGAATAACAATTCAACTAAATAGTAAAACCAAGCCGATTTCTGACGAGCCCACTTTTCTTTATTGTGGCATTTTAAAAATACTTCTATCCCATTTCATTTACGCTACGCTAAGCTACACATATACTTTAACTTATTGCCGCGTTTTCCCCGGAGGGGTCGCACGTGGTGAATGGAACCTATTTATTTTTATATGTACGCCAGCCGGCCTTACGCCAATCACTTCAGTTGAAGTGCGGGTTTCCCAGCTCTCGAGGGGGCTGGTTATCGTTTATTGCAAAGGCTGAGTTAACCTTGCCGGTTACTTTTCTTTTGGGTTTGAAATAAACAACGAAACGGGAAGTCATTTCGGACACCCTCGCTCGGTGCGATTCGAACCTGAGCTCTTGGCCTGGAATGCAATTACTCTACCAAGTGAACTATCGACCGGACTATTTCATTAATGAAAAATATTCGCACACTGTTTTGACATATTTGATTAAAAAATATTTTAGTAAATTATTCCTTGATTGATAGGTATGCGGCTGACCACCCATACTGGAAAAAATGATTCACTTTGCCAATGTCACCCCTGCTTCAGGGAAGGTAGGCAAGAGTTGCAGGGCTTATGTTCATTTGAGATTGGGGTTTTCATATTGTAGGTCCACATGCGGCATGTGTAAGCGTGAAATTATGCATGTCTGCTTGTGGGAATGCATTTAATATGAATCTCAAATGATACATATCTTTGCAGCTTAGATTTAGATTTAGATCCCTGCCCTCTTTCTTAAATGTTAACTATTTTTGACTCACTAATGAGGTCTGAACAATTTTTAAATTCGGATATTTTTCTTGGCGAGCAAACGTTAGTCTTGTATGGGACTAGCAACCTGTATAATACCAACTCATACCAACCCAAATAATACCTTATACTTATTTTTTTAGCGTTACCAAAAATTCAAACTGCATATCTTCTTAGTCGATAGCTACTCGAGTGAGATACTACCCTGTTTATGTTAATTTTATAAATAAGCCAAAAATCCATAGTAAAAATAAATATTTGTAGGTTGTACGCTAGCGCCTAGTTGAACGCAACCCGCACAGCAGTGACGTGATTTTTTGTTTCAGTTGGCATGAGCATCAGGCGCTGCGATGGGTAACGCGGGCTCTCACGGCCTGGGGGGCGGGGCCGCGGGGGGCAGGACCCCTCAGCCTAGACAGCCCCTTCACTGGCAGCACTCCCTACCAAGTGACCCTCTACTGAAGGCGTCACATCTCAAGGTACGAAAATAAATAGTGTATAATAAATTCCATACTTTACTTTCTCCGGCTAACAAGCCTTTAAAGCTCAGGGCATCCCGCAGTGAAATCCTCAAGGACTCTCTGTTTTGTGCTGCTTCCCTCCATGATGATGATGATGAGTTGATGATTTCTTTATAGCGCCGTTTCGTGATGTAGTCACTCCAAGGGCGCTTGTGCAAATGATGCCAGAAATTTGGTTGTCTTCAGTGCTTTCCGGAACTTTCTATGGTCCTCTAGCTCTCTCACATGATGTGGCAGGTGGTTCCAGAGGACCAGCAACTGCAAATGTACGCTCTCCAAACATTGTGTTAACTCTTCTTATCGGTTCTTCAATCTTTGATTTGGCTCCAGTTTTAGCCGAGCGCAGTGTTAGGCTTTTTTTGCCGAGGGTGACTGGTTTGATTAAAGCAGCGAGATATTTGGTGTTTTTCCAAATAAATCTTTGTGGACCATCGTGCACACTTTAAACTCGATGCGCTCCGGGATACGGAGCCAGTGAAGCTTCTGAGAAGAGGAGTAATGTGAGTAAATTTTGACTGACCAGCAATCATGCGAGCGCATGCATTGACGACCAATTGTAGCTTATTCAAATTCCATGGTCCCTTTAATCCCAAAACTTTGGTGTCGACCTCGACAATGTCCGCTCACAGAATTTAGAGATGTTCGAACGGTTTGACTTCGGAGGTGGCATCACCCAAAACATTTCTGATTATCCTGGAGTTCTCCGTACGTATTACATATCCACGTAGTGAAGTCTTCTTGATTTCATTTCCTTCAACATGTTTGGGTTTTGAAATATGGACCTCAGACCTGAGAGATGAATGGTTCAAAAAAATGCGCAGACCAGTAAGATGCAAAAAAACAACAATTCATTGAATGGCATGGAGACATGCTAAATAGATGAGGGGGGGGGATTACAGATTTAAGTAAGATAAGAAAACTCAGAGGGAGGAGTCAAAAAATCTGGATAAAATTTCAAATTCCAGATGCAAAAGTATGTTAAAGTTGATATAATAAAGTGAATGATGAAAAACTATACCCTTTAGTTAGAAGAACAATAGGTACAAATAACATCAGATAAGTGGAATTGTGAAAGATTGAAATAAACAAAAAAAAATTACGGGAAGAATATAAAAAAATGATGAATATGAACGAAGATGTGCAAGGATGGTTATAAAATTGAAAGTATATCTCAAATAGACTTCTCTCTTTTTGAAATACTCAACACAATAAAACTGTTAAACCGTTCAACAGGAATGTTCCATGTTTTGTTTTTTTTTTTGTAGGTTTTACCGGATTTAGACATAAATCCGCGACTTCGCAGTACAAACAATGGAGCCATTTTACATTCTGGAGGAACCATCAGTGGGCGAAGACCTCTCTCCTTAGCGCTTCCTCATGATCGAGATCCAGCACACGTAAGCCACTGACTGTATCTATAAAATAAACTCAACAATGAAACATTCAATTAACCATTTAATTTAAATTTGTTGGTACTTTCAGAATGGAGTGTATCGTTCGAAGAGTATAACGGCACAAGATCCATATGATGCAGACCGGCAACCGAGGTTCTCTTATCTCTCCAATCAAAGAGATCCTCTTCATCGCTCGCAGACACATCTTCATTTAGAGGAAATAGAAGGTATGTATTACAGTACAAAAACTGTGGATGAATTAATTGCTGAGAGATGTTATTTTATTAAAATTATTGTTTGTTTAGATTCCTTCGCTATGCAATCAAAACGATTCGGATCTGAACCCGATCTGAGAAACAGTCAAGAGCCGCAGCCGAAAGCGAAAGTCATTAATAAAAACGTTAAAAAGAAGTACAAAGCCCCGCCTCCGCCGCATCTTTTGGTAAAATTTATTACTGTTTGTTTTCGTCTAAGTGCTCTCGATATTTTATTACAATTTCAGAGTGAAGACTTAATTGTTTTGTGTTTTTAATTCAGAATAATCAAGGTGGGTCATCGCCTGACTCGTGGAGAGATCAGCCGCCGTACCAGCAACACCAAGCGCCGCAAGTGCCATCAAGAAAACTCAGACTTTTCAAAACGAGAGCAGAAACAAAGAAGAATCCCAAGCACAATCACGATATAAAATCTAATGGGTTCATTCATCATAAAGAGTTCCCTCCGTTTGAAAACAACGACAGACACTTTTCAAATGATGCTTTTGAGCAATCTAGATTTATTGAGAGGGAAAAGATGCTGCGATCCCCTTCTAAAGAGCGGGATGAATACATTAAATACCCAAGCAGCAGAGAAGATGACATGGTTCAAACGCAGTCTTCACTTAGAAGGGAAGAAAATATCCTGCAAACAGCTTTCAGTAGACAGGAATTCTTGAGGACAAAACATTCACAACAAAATATGTACCGCGAGAAATCTAAAAGGGAAGAGTCTAAATTTGATTCGAATAAAGCATTCAGGAATTCGGAGAGGTTCAAAAAGCAAAACACGGATCCTCAAGTGTTGAGAAGGGAAAAATCATTTGATAACAGTTTAATGCATGAATTGAATCATGCTCATGATGCAAACAGACTTAAAAATGATAGATCCAATCATTTTGGTGCTAGTCGTGATGAAACGGATAAATTAGAAAGCAGGTTTGAACACAGGGAAGTGGAGAAAAGCGTTGAAAGTAACAAAAAGACAAATGGAATTCAGAATAGTTTAGCTTCAGCTGAATTCCAAGCTGAGCTCTTAATGGCCACTAGGAAACTGAGGGCAGTCAACAAGACACCAGAGCCAAGTGGAACAAAAACTGAGACTTCAAGTTCAAATAAAGTAGAGACAACAAATAGGAAACCTAGTAACGACAAAAAGGTTCTCGATAAAGAAGGCAGAAGTTCTAGGACACCTGATGCGAAACCAGCTGCGGCTAAAAACAGTTCAAATCAAAGCAAATCAAATCTCGTCACATTAGATAGGTCTAAATTAGTGAAATCTAAGGAGAGAGCTCCTCGTATTGTGAAGGAAGAGAAGAAGGAAGATGCAGTGAAGTCAAATGGTGTGAAAGTTTTGCCGTCAAATGACAAAGTGGGGAGAGAGAATAACAGGAATAGAAGGGAAAGCAGGGTGCTGGCTGACAGAGGACAGGCTTCTGGAAAGGAGTCTACGCCTGAAGTTTCTCCAAGCAGGGTGAAGCAAGATACATCCTGGGACAGGTAAGATCTTACAGATTCTGTATTTCTTTCAGCTGTAATCTTTACTAGTATCTCATTTACTCCATATATCTGGGAGCATCCGGGATTAGGCTAAGGACTGTGGAGGAGTTATTTAGAGCTGCCCATGACCGAGAAGAATGCTCTCGTTGGATTGTCAACGTTGGCGGGCACTTGGAATAATACAACAGCAAGAAGAAAAGAATAAACTTCATTTTGTAACTGATTTATACCATTCTGTACTCCGGTAGTAATAGCTTAGTTGGTAGAGTGCTTGCATTTCATGTCGTGAGCTCGGGTTCAAATACCTACCACAGAGGGTGTCAGAAATAATTTATCGTTTTGGTGTTTATTTCAAAGCTGAAAATAAAATACCAGTAAGGTTTTCTCAGCCTTCACAACAAGTGAGAACCAGCCCCTTTAGGAGCTGGGAAACCTCCGCTTCAACTGAAGTGGTTGGCGTAAGGCAGGCCCCCTTACCTCCAAAAATAAGTAGTTTATACTTGCCACATGCAAAATCCTTCGTGGATAACGCGATAAGAAGTTACACTATATGTGTAGCTTAGTTGCGTTGCATTGCGCTGTAGTTATTTTACTCCTTTTTGGATCCAAATTTTATGACAAAATTTACTCCATATCAGTAAGTGTCAAAAATACGTATCTATATCACCAAAAGAACAATTCAGCTCTTTTTCACGTCACTCCTGTACTAGGCATCTGACTAATTTTCCTATTGTAGTCGCACCATTTACACAACTCTTTGTTAAATGACCAAACAAAAGATAGTCACTGCAGTCAACAAGAGGTTCTTTTGTTTATAAAGCAAACAAATCATTTCAGGAATCAACAAAACCAGCCTAGCAAGTCGTTTTACTTCGGCATGGGCGACAATACCATTCAGCCAGTCGAGGAGGAGCTGAACGTTCACGAAAAGGTCCGCAGGCATCTGGAAATGAACTACAAGGACTTTCCGAAAATGACCAATTATCCAGTTGAAGACATGGTGAAAAAAGCGCCAATCAATGGGTACAACACTAGATTGGAACTACCTCAAGGTCAGTTTTTTTTCTGTATTCTACCGTTTCTTTATAGTGAAGATTGCAAGTTGCACCTTCGATGCTGATTACCTACAAAGTGAAGTGTTATATTTGGCTTTTGTCAAAACACTGTCACAGGTTTTTCAACCAAGATTGGATATCTTTGTCCCTGAATACTTCCCCATAGGTACAATGAGATAAAGGAGCCAGTATTTCTCATTCTGTGGCCGCAACAATATAAACCAGTGTTTTCCTTTTGGTAGACATTAGATGAACACATCTTATTCATAAAAATATTTTTATTATTCATTTCAAATAAGACATTGTTTCATAGTAAGAAAAAGGCTTTCAAACAATGAATAAGGTCATGAGAGATTAAAAAGCCACATAAATAATTAGTTTTCTACTAAATTTAATAAAATCAAAACAATTCTAATAAAACAATATTTTATTATCATTTATTTATTGTACCTGAAGATGATCGAGAGATCAAAAACGTTCGTGTATATTATTAACAATAAAATTAATAAATCGAATGATGATAAAACAGTGTTTGATTAGAATTGTTTTGGATCTATAAAATTTAGCAGAAATCAATTATGAATTTTCAGTGTTGATACACAAATCGTACAAAATATGATGGAAAATTAGTTTTGAATTAAAAAAAATAGTGAATTAAAACTGAGTTTTTTTTTATAAAAAAATTATGTTATAATTCTCTTTTGCTTTTTCAGGTTCCTCCGAGTCTGCTCTGTCCAGCGAACCCGAAATTGACGATCCAATGTCTGCAGAAAACAACCCGCACGGCATAGCTCTTCAGCTGCGACCCACGCTTCCCAAAAAACAGCTGGAGATCCCGAGATTCTCTCCAGCAGCTGCCTGGAGACTGCTTGCTGCTCTAGAGGCAGAGACAGAAGCTGAAGCTGCTACAAACCTGGTGACTTCCGTGGAGAAAGTGGCTCTGGTTGACAAGGAAGACAGGATCGAGAGACATCAGAGGCCTAGACCTGCTAGGAGCACTCACGATAAGTCTGGAGACAGTGGGATCTCTGGTGATGCAGGACCGGCCAATGAAGATTGTCCTGATACTCCAACTCTACCACCTAGTCCAGTCAGAAGAGAGGTACAATCATTTGCATCATATATTTGTAGACCGGTTCGTAGTCCAGCGGTATACACTTTTAACTCGTCAATGTAAGGTTTTGGATTCGAATCCCGGCGGAGCACAAAAAATACCATTTGTATTTTCGAATATACTCTTCTTTGGGTGAAAAAATCATCTACCTTTACCAAAGACTGGTCACTAAAGGGCCATCCAGCTTTGCAGCAACTGGGTCTTGCTTTAGAATTGGCGCTTTCTACAGTGACGACCAAGCTTGCTGAGGTCCATTGAGGTGTTATTTACACAAAAACAGCGCTCACCAAATAAATCATCCTAATATTATTATGATTATATTTTAGACTTTATCGAATTAATGTGCCAATCGACTCAGCACTTTAAAATTAGGAGGTTACAATGTGACGTTATTTGGCTGGGTCACAGGCAAGACATTCCTAGTCCTAGACAGTACTAGAATAGGTAAGAAGGAGGTATGTAAAAGAATAGGTGTGTCACTCGACCATCACGTTTTGGTGTCACGAAAACATGGCAAATTGTGAAAACTAATTTCACCTATGTGCAAATATTCTAACTACACTTCCGTTACAATAAACATGCCAAAAAAGCTTAATTTCAGGGGCGTGTATCCCATACAGGCACATGCGTCTAATAGTTGGCAATACATGGTAAAAAAAAAACATTTAAGGTTGATATTCACATTATAATAATAATCTATAATCTAAGTTGCAAAGATATATTCATTTAAAGCTCTCAGATGTATGCCCACAAACCAACAATTTTTTTTTTTTTAAATTTCAGTTCCATTGAAGCCATCGTTATCATTTCAATCAATTTCAAATAAGCTATTTTAAAGGAATATGAGAAAATATTTATTCTAAAATGTATTTGCCTATACCCTATGCACGCTCCTGCTAAATATTACTATGTATTTGTCAGCTTTTTGTACAACAATTTCACAAAATGGTCACTATCGAGTTGATTGCAATTCGAAAAGGACAACGTCTATCAGTTATTTATTTATATTTTTTATGTCCACAGTATCTAAGATGACTTTCCCTTTTCAATTAAATTCACTGGACTTTCTCCGTGGAAAGGTTCAGTTACAGGAAAATATGCACATAAAATATTTATTGTTAGCACTTGTGTGTTAAAATTAAAAGCAATCTTGGAACTTTTAGCTTCAGTAATTTATTGGCTATAAACTAACAAAACATAGGAATGTTAACAATATCCAATGTTTACGATAATTCATCTTTCCAATAACTTTCTCCTGCAGTTTTATCACTCGCATATTTACGTACAATCATAAATTATATGTTTTCGGTGTATGTCCGGTCGATAGCTCAGTTGGTAGAGTGCTTGCATTCCATGCCGAGAGCCCGGGTTCGAATCTCACCGAGGCGAGGGTGTAAGAAACGATTTCCCGTTTCGGTGTTTATTTCAAACCCAAAAATAAAATACCAACAAGGTTGACTCAGCCTTCACAAGAAATGAGTAACAACTCCTTCGGGGCTGGGAAACCCCCACTTTAACTGAAGTGATTGGAGTTGTCCGACCCCCTTACCTGTAAAAATAAATAAGTTCCACTAGCCACATGCGACCCCTTCGGGGAGAATGCGGCAAGAAGTTACACTACATGTGTAGCTTAGTCACGTTATGTTTCCATCATTGACTAACCATATCCGGCGTGTTTCACAACGTAATCTGGACAAAGTTTATCGTAACTATAACTCTATCGCCTTTCCGTTAAGGGTAGCCAGAGCTTCTGACGAATTCTTTCAATTCATTAAAATCTATCATTTTGCTTCTTTGGCATTCACTCTGTGTATCCCATTCTTTCACAATGAATTCAAAAGATGTGATATCACTTGGTGGTGCTAAAGAGAGGACAGAGAGTCATAACTTCAATGCAATATAATGTTTATAGTCTGAATAGACACTAATCTGCACCGTCCTGTATTTAGCAGTACCTACTTCAAACTGCATACGATTCACAGTGCTGTAAAATAGAAAGAAAAAAATCCTGATTATCGGTAATCAATTGTTTATTTACTAGAATGACGTCACGTAGCTGAGAGTTTTTTTTATTATGCGGAGTCCATTTCACCAATATGATCATGCCTTTTCCTATTCCTCTTTTCTTTTTCGTGTTTTTTTTTTTGTAATTTTTTAATAGATTTCTGAAGAGGAATGCAATTCACCAACCTATTTTGCCTGGCCAGAAACAGTTATTTACATAATCAATTAACAATTAATTATTTGATACTTTTTAATAAGCTATTATTTCATAATTACCCAATGACCTGTTGAGTCAGGGTTGAAATTATTGTCAATATGGCACGGCGCAGGCGGGATTCGAACCGGCGGTAGTTTCAATGAAGCAAATTTGAGTGCCAACGCTTAACCCTCGACCATCCCGGTGGCATGTGGAATCAACGTATATTTGTAGCCAAAGGGTCTTTTTATCCGTCCATATTGTTATGACATTGAATCCTTGGTCTTGCCTCCAGGAGCCGTCCTCCCAGTGGACTCCTCAGCAGGACCTGGAAGAGGAGAGCAGCTCTGATGCAGGAGGACCAGGGTCTCCCCATGGCGCGGCCGTGGACTCTGCTCCAGCCAAGTTCTCCGCCAGGCAGCAGGTCTTCAGTCTCTCGCTGCCCAGGGAGACACACATAGCACATCTGGCTGACAAGGTAAAAAAAAACGCAACTAAGCTACACACATAGTGTAACTTTTTGCCACGTTGTCCCCGAAAGGTTTCGATTATGGCAAGTGGAACCTATTTATTTTAATAGGTAAGAGGGCCGGCCTTACACCAACCACTTAAATTGAAGTGGGGTTTCCCAGCTCCCGAAGACGCTAATACTCATTTCTTGTGAAGGCTAAGTAAGCCTTGCTGGTATTTTATTTTAGGGTTTGAAATAAACACCGAAACGGGAAATCATAACTTACACCCTCGCCTCGGTGGGATTCGGCATGGAATGCAAGCACTGTACCAACTGAGCTATTGACCTTAAGTATTCGTCATCTTTGTTCAAACTAAAATGTGTGCCAAAACAATGAATACTTGCAACTTGTATGAGGTCACACAGAGGGGTTTGGGGTTTGAAATAAACACCGAAACGGGAAATCATTTCTTACACCCTCGCCTCGGCGGGATTCGAGCCCGGGCTCTCGGCATAGAATGCAAGCACTCTAAGCACTCTTAAGTATTCGTAATCTTTGTTCAAACTAAAATCTGTGCAAAAACAATGAATAGTCACATCTTGTATGAGGTCAGACAGAGGTTAAGTTTATTATACTGTTCTACTCCACTGTGGGTATAATTCCCATTGTCTTAGCGAGGCGTGAGTAAATATTGTCATTACATATACTCGTACCTACTCGTATGTGTCTCTGAGAGAGACCTTTGTGGGCTGCAGGTGTACCCACACAGCATCTGTAACTCATAACAAAATTATCTACAGTTAAAACTATTAGATATCTAAAAGTAATCACTTACACAAATAATCAGAAGGGTGGGACATAACAAACCAAGATAATAAACGTTGGCGGCTTTCAAAAAACTATGCAATTCCTTGACTTATAGGTTGGTATGAGGCTGACCATGCATACTGTAATAAACGGTTCACTTTGCCAATGTCACCCCTGTTTCAGGGAAGGTCGCCAAAAGTTGCAGAGATTATGTTCATTTGAGGTTTGGTTTTAATTTGTGAGTTCACATTCAGCATTTGTAAGCGCTAATTTACACGTGTCTGTTTGTGGGCATGCATTTGATATGAGTTTTGAATGTTAATATATCTTTGCAATGCTGGAGAGTTGCTTTCCGGGATTTGTTTTCGTGGTCTGTGGGAGCTGGGGCTTCCGGACGTTTTGCTCATGTCTACGATGGGCTTCTTCACAGTTTCATGAATATCATCTTCATCATTTCACTTTCACGTCGAAAAAGCCCATCGTAGACTTCCATCGTCCAGCTTCCACAGACTACGTCAACAGCTCCAGGAAAGCAACTCTCCAGCATCATCAGCCGGCTGTGTAAGCCTAAAACTCCTATTCAACTATGTTACATCCTCTACGACGCACAAAATGTCTATTTTTTATGAGTCATGCGTACTTCCAGTATCCTGAATACATAAAAGCCCACTCAGTATAGCGTCAACAAACTGAGGACGTTCTAAAGTTCCATTGAAAGGAGAATACTAGGAATAGTAAGCCTCAGAAATAGAGTTCCTTACAATGGTTCAGCAGACGCACTGGTATCACCGATTTCTGTCAGAATATGACCTGCTTAAAGTGACGTTGGTTAGGTCTCGTTGCAAGACACTTGGCCAAAAAGGATCGTCTAATGGTGGCCCGGAATCCTCAAGTGTGGATTAGAGAAACCCCAACTGATGTGGCTGGATGACATTAAAGGAACTGCGGGCCGTGGATTTCTGAACACAGCAGGCGATGAAAAAGCATAGAAATGATTTCAAGCCGACCTTCCTTGAAACAGGGGTGACATTGGCAAAGTGAAACATTTTTTCAGTATGGGTGATCAGTCGCATGTTAACCTATAAGGCAAAGAATTACCAACCTATAAACGTAAGTTCAACCAATTCTAACAGCGCGCAAATCCATTGTTTCAGAGCAAGCAGTCCCAGCAGGCGTTCAACAGTCTTCAGAAGTTCAGGAAATCTGTGTCAGGCGCCCTGGGGAACGCGCTGGGAGCCAGCAAGAGGCCTGAAGACTTGGAGGAGAACAGCGCTGACGAGCAGGCCGACAACAACTGGTTCCTGAGTCGCTCTGCGCCCAACTCCCTCAACAATGGCCTTGGCTCACCAAATGCCAAGATGTCTGTGGCCAAGTCGCACGATTCTGGCCAGCACCAGACACCACCTTCCTCTGATCAGGTCAGCATTCGCCTTTTGATGATGATGATAATGATGAGTTGGTGATGTCTTTACAGCGCCGTTTTGTGATGTAGTCACTCCTAGGGCGCTTGTTTTTTTTTGTTTTAAGGAATCCTATGCGGGAGGCTCCTCAATTCTTGAAAGCCTTGGGGGTCGATGTCACCCTAAAAGGGTGCCGTATATGTATTTCTTGGATTGTTGCTTCTGTCTCGAGGCGCTGCAAGGAAGTGGCGATTGATGTTGGTTGTTTGGCTTGTGCATGTGATGCCAAATATTTGCTTGTCTTCAGTGCATTTCGAAACTTTCCATGGTCCTCTAGCTCTCTCACATGATGAAGCAGGCAGTTCCAGGCCAGAGGACCAGCAACTGCAAATGCATGCTTTCCAAACCGTGTGTTTACTCTTTTGATCGACTCTTCGATACGTAATTTGGCTTTGGTTTCTACCGAACGTAGGGTGAGGCGTTTTTCACCGAGGGCGACGGTTTTTTCTCAAGTTATTCCTGCTTTATAATCTAAGATGGCAAAGGCATGTCACATGTTTAGTCTTAATCTTTAGTCTCGATGCAAAACTGTCGACGCTCACTTGAAATTGTGCCTACCAAGCAATATAGGACAGCTTTATTACTACTAAGTAGGTATTTGTGGGTTAAATATTCTAATCTAATCTAATCTAAGCTGCAAAGACATATATCATTTAAGATTTATATTAAATGCATTCTCACAAGCAGACATGTATAATTTCGCGAAATAAATATTGAAAAATAATAATTGATTGTAGCCTATGAGAGTGTGAACGTGTCTGAAGCCTTTTAGTACATACTCAAGCTTGCCGGTGTGTGTGTGTGTGGAAGAATCTACACACGCTATAATGGGATCTAGACTATTTTTCAGTGCTTGTGAATAAGGCAAGTTTCGCTTGGATAAAAAGAGGATTCAAAGTAGTCAATAGTATGTGTTTAAAAAAAAAATAGTTGCCTTGAATAAAAAATAAAGAAATAATAATAAAAATAATAATAATTTATTTATTTATACAAAAACACCTCTTCAAATTACATTTGTACACATAAGAACTTTAATTTAATAAGAAAAATACATGTGCCTGAACTAGGAAATCCTGTATCTCAGGCGTAGAGAGCTTGTACACAATATATACCTAGGTAAATAATAATTATTACATTAATTCATATTTTAATACTACCATCTTAAATCTTGGTTCTAATACTATAAACTTAGTTAACTCAAGATATTAGGATAAACAAATGTAAAATAGAAATGAAAAAAATGAAGTTCACTAGGGCTTTTTTCCTTTTTGAAAACTTAAGAACCCGAGTTACGTAATAATGTGACAATTAGATAGCACCTCTCTATTTTTTCATACGATGCATTGCACACTAAAAATCATATTCACAAACATTCAATCTAAACTTTATCAACTTTTAAGGCAGCGGATGAGCCATGGATTAGTTTTCATGAATAAAACCGTAAATTTCTAAGGAAACACTCACACGAGGTACATATTATTTTCGAGTGATATTCTCAAAGTAAATTGCCATCTCAAATTTGACCTTGCGTTTCTGGAATGAGTTCTGTTTTACTATTCACAGCATGGCTCCTCTCGGTCCGTGTAAAATCACTCATAATGGAGGCGCGACCTTGACAAGTAAAAATAATGTTAAGAAAAAACACACGATTTGTTCATTTGTCAAATTATAGTAATTTAGCTGATCGGCCGCCATTAAAAAGCGAACTGGCGTTTAGTCACGCCGGTACTTTATTGTAACTAATGCCGACACTCAAAAAACTCGAGTTCAGAATCAACCATAAACCTAACTCACTGGAGAGAAAAAAAAACTAATAATCCGGTCGATAGTTTAATTGGTAGAACGCTAAGGTTTACAACCACAGAAGTACGATTCAATTCCCACCGAGGTGTTGGAAGTAATTTCACATTTGGGCGTTCAATTTCGATAATTTTAAAAAAGGGTAGAAAAATAAATTAGAATCAAATTTTTTGATAAATTTTAACAAAAAAATATATGCAAGTATTCGGTTTTCGTCATTTTATGTTAGGTTTCCTTTATAGTATGTGCTCTTCAAGATGTTTTATATTTGTGGTAACTTCTATTTTTTCATGTTTCGTTTATCTTACGTGCTCTTCAAAAAAATATCTTATTTGGCAAGATATTTTTGTTGTGTCCTGTTTGTATGCTATTAGTTTTTATTACATATTTTCACTCTAAATGACTTATACATTCTTGAGACGGTCCTATTAAGGCTTACGGCGTAGAAGCTAGAGCAAACACTAGAAGAACCATAGGACTACTCAGATCATTCGAAATGAAAATTCTTCTCATGATTTACCATTAACTCTTACAATGATTGCTCTCTGTTTCAATCAGATATTGATTCATTCAATGATTGGTGCAAGGCCAACTGCATGGAGCTGAATATCGATAAATGTAAAATTATGTCCTTTTATAAAACAAAAAAACCTGTAAATTTTGTCTACAAACTAAATGGTGTTGACCTGGCAACGGTCACACTTATTAAGGACCTTGGCTTAACATTGGATATAAAACTTTCCTTTCGCGAACACATTGATAATATTGTTAATAAGTCACTTAAGATTCTAGGTTTCATCCTTAGAATCACTTCTGATTTCAATAATGTACAAACTTTAAAAATCCTTTACTGTTCATTGGTTCGCCCACACCTTGAGTATGCCAGTGTTATCTGGTCTCCATTCTATGCTACTCACATTGACCGTCTTGAATCAGTACAGCATCGCTTTCTAAGACGAGTTGCTTGGAAACTGGGTCTAAGTAGAGATGAGTATGACTATAAAGACATAGAGATCACCCTAGGCATTTCATCTTTAGTAACACGCCGACAACATGCTCAACTCATATGTATTTATAAAATCATTAATAGTATTTTCGACTCACCTTATCTTTTACAATGTATCAAATTAAATGTTCCAACGCAAAGATTTAGAATAAATGAATTGCTCTCTCTCAACTTTCACACTTCAAATTTAGGATACTATTCTCCTATTAACAGAATGTGTCGTCTTTTAAATTCTTCCTCTCATCTAGATTTATGCGGCATGAGCCTATCTGAATTCCGTAGAGCTTTGTTTTGCTGAGTAAAGTATAAGTATTTATTTGTCTATGCTATTATGAAATATTAATTCTTGTATTATATTATTTTCTTTGTCATTTTCTGTAATTACTTTTTCATATAATTATGTAATTGGACTATTATGTCCGTAAGTAAAATAAATAAAAAAAATAAAAATAAAATAAAAATGATCACATCAAAAAATTTCGAGATCTGCAATGACCACATACGAAAAACCTGGGAAATTGAGGATATAGTGAAATGGAGCAGATCCAAGAAGCGATCATGTTTCCAGAATAAGGCATGAAAGGCTCTCACACATCGCAGGTAATGAGATGCCAATAGGTCAACACCCAGCTGGAAAATCTCCTGAAAAACGGAAAATAACTGGGCATCTTCATTACAGGATCAATGAGCTGATATGAAGATTTTTGTGAATCAAAAATCATAAGATCTAATGCAAGAGAACCGAGAAAATTTTCGAGAGCTCTGTCTTCGACTGATTGAATAACACTGAATAAGATGGACCTGTTTTTTGTAGGTTCATTACCAAGTACCTATATGTGTACTACTCAGATTTCTGTGAGAAGGCTGTGTGTGTTATCCTCCCATGAATGCGCACTATTGGTTACATTAACAAATTAAAATAATACACGGTATCCTGTGATGTATTATTTTGATGAAAAAAAAACTGGAATTAGAGATTGTTTTCAGTTTTGTATTTCGTCATCGTCATCGTGATCACTGGCACTACAACTCGAGATGATTCTTGGCCTCTTTAATCAACTGCAGCCAGCTATGCTTGTCCAACTCCTTTCTCCTCCGGTTTTATAATTCAATACTAAAATCTGTCATCATTTCCAGGCTCCGATGGTCTATTTGCTGGATGTGACTCAGGAAATGCAGTTTGAAAGATAGTTTTGGCAGTTAATTTAAGATTTAACAATATTTTTACAATGTTTTTTTTTTCATTTTAATGTACATACATTCGAGAGGCGTGTTGTTCTTAAGGTTATACGAGAGCTTAAGAAGATTATTAATATCGGGACTAAAGAACCTCTTTAATTGTTTTATGAAACTAAAATCGTAATTTTATGTCAAATAACTTTGACTGATCGTGGCCAGATGTCGTTGCTGAAGTATATAACTTAATGTTCTTACTCAAGCATTACGTTTCATAAAAAAATAATGTAAATTATCTTGACACTCTTAGCGAGCGTTTTAGTTTTTATAAACTTGTGTTTAAACGCTATTGTTGAGTATTTACGACCGCATGGCTCATTCCGTAAGTTATGCATCAAAAATTGCAAAAATAAATGATTTGACACAAGTATTATTCTATGTTAGAATTATTTAACTTTTTTTGCATCTTTAATCCACACGGAGAAAGTGTGACCAGAGCATGTTTTGTCGTTTTAACAAAGGCGTGGAAAAGTACTGTTTCGTCTATCTCACACATACGTATTTTTTTTATATTTTCAAAGTGTAGGTCCTAGTGATAGCAAACCAGTGTATTAAAACAAGTTTGGCCATAAAAAATATTTTCATTTTATTTATCATTTTTTATCTTCTTTTATATCTTATCAGTCCGTAGTGTAGTGGTAACACTTCGGACTCTGAATGGAAGGTTGTGGATTCGAATCCTAGCGGAGCACACAAAATATACCATTTATCCTTGTATATAACCAGTTAATATACCAAATCCTTGACTAATAGATTGGTTGATTGTCGGTTTTGGTTTCAATTTGTAAATACACATGCAGCATTTGTAAATGCGATCTTACAAGCGTGTATGCTTGTGAGAATGCGCTTTATATGAATCTTAAATGTTAACATACCTTTTCAACTTAGATTATAGATTGTGGTTATCAAGCGCAAAACTTTGCCAATTCACTTTGCCAATGTCACCCCTGTGTCAGGAAAGGTCGCCTAAAGTTGTAGGGCTTTTATTCATTTGAGGTTTTTCATTTGTAAGTTCACATTCAGCATTTGAGAGCGCGAACTACATGTGCTTGTTTGCGGGCATACATTTGAGAGCTTTAAATGAATATATCCTTGCAATTTAGATTATAGATTATTATTATTACAGATCATCAGTCACGTAAGTCTATAATGTTTAATCTAAGTTGCAAAAAATATTGAAAGAATGCGACGTACAAGTGAATGCAAAAGAAGGAAACCTATGAAAACGTTGATGGATACGAATGAATTGAAAGAGGCATTCACGGATAGGGAAAGATGGAAGCAAATCTGCAGAGGCTCTGACAACCCCTAGCAGAATGTTGACAGAGTTACAGTTGCAGTATAATAACATGTTGGATTTAGACTCCGTCTACACCCCTATCCGAAATTATCCGAATCTTTTGTATCGGTTTCAGTTCCGAACATGTTTTTATTTTTATTTCGGATACTTGAATGTTTAAATTACGATTACAATTAATATCCACAACATCTCTAGTTATACTCACACATTATTACCGACGTTACGTTAGCATTATAGACAATTTCTCCAAGAGGCACTATTTCTGATTGAAGATTAAGTACTTATGTACTTTTTAACTTTAATTTTCGTCTTAATAGCCAAAATTTAATAAATTTTAAAAATTAAAAAAGGTTTCACATAACTTTACAGAGAATGTTGTCAATACTTTATTAATACATCAACAAAATATCGCTCGCCAACACACACACACATATAGTTTTTTTCACCATAATGTTAATGTTCTAGAGGTCGACAACCGTTTCAAAATTCAATATTACCGAAGAGAGAAAACATTTACCATGAAATATTTTTTTGTTTTGTTTATCATTTTGATTATCCAGCACATAATTTCGTACAGTTAAATGATATTATTTCGGATATCCGCTAGTTTTGGAATGTTTCGGTCACGGATATTAGATTTTTAAGAGATTTTGAAAATAAAATACCTACAAATAAGAACATTGATTGTATGGCATTATTTCTAGGCTATCATTAAGTTTTTTAATCAATCACACAAGAATACGTGATTATTATTAAAGCTCCGTATTAACTGAAAAATGCAAAAAAAAATATTGAAACGATGTTACAGACGACATTTTCATTACATTTTTCAATCTGTTTTGGATACGGATAAGAGTTTTTTTTTAGTTTCGAGTATCCGATAGTTTCAGTTATGGATACGGATGTCCATTTATTACTCTAAAATCTAATCTAAATCTAAGCTGCAAAGATATGTATCATTTGAGATTCATATCAAATGCATTCCCACAAGCAGACATGCATAATTTCGCGCTTACACATGCCGCATGTGGACCTACAATATAAAAACCCCAATCTCAAATGAACATAAGCCCTGTAACTCTTTCCGACCTTCCCTGAAGCAGGGGTGACATTGGCAAAGTGAACCATTTTTTACAGTATGTGTGGTCTGCCTCATACCAACCTATAAGTCAAGGTATCTAAAATCTAATCTAAATCTAAGCTGCAAAGATATGTATCATTTGAGATTCATATTAAAGGCATTCCCACAAGCAGACATGCATAATTTCGCGCTTAAACATGCCGCATGTGGACCTACAATATAAAAAAAACCCAATCTCAAATGAACATAAGCCCTGCAACTCTTGCCGACCTTCCCTGAAGCAGGGGTGACATTGGCAAAGTGAACCATTTTTTACAGTATGGGTGGTCAGTCGCATACCAACCTAGTATGCATGTAATAAATTACGTTCTAATCTAATCTAAGTTACAAAGATATGCCACATTGGGGTTTTACATTACATGCATTTTCAGAAGCAGACACGTTTTACACGCAGAACCAATTTCTACAGCATGGGTGGTCAGCCGCATACCAACCTATAAGTCAAGAAATGTACACAACAAATTACATTTCAGAAATAAACGATCTTGATAAAAAAAATCTTAATAATTTACAATTTACAAACAATGTTTTTAACTTCTGGAACACTTTGGACCATTGGAAGCCGGCGGGCGAATTTAAGCTCCAAGTATGAAAGTCAACGTTTTAACTGAGCCGTTGCGCATACAAATAATGTATCAGGATGTAAAGCAGCACCTCTCACGAGCGTCTCAATTTCTATATATTATAATAAAACTCTGTGGTTGAGTATAAAACATGATTTGTTTACGTTCATTCTTCCGTCCGCAAAAATACGTACATGCCTCGAGTATAACATTTGACGTTTAAACTCAAACACGGAGAAAACAAAAATAAAAAACGATTTTAAACAGCGCCGTGTGGCCGTCTTAATTTTGATGCATTTTTATAAAACGATAACTCCAAGTTACAACGTAAAAAAATATTTGCTTCTGGGGAAATATGAACACCGAAAATCGTCATGATTTTTGTCTCTCGGAAATATAATTGTTTGAATAGTTCAAAAAAACGACACAATGGCGCACTAGGGTGGATCGCGTTTAGTATGAAAATCATTATTTTTCCATTATTAAATATAAATTGGAACAGGAAAAATAAAATAAGAATTACATTAAACACATAAAAAATATCACTTCAAATCCTAAAAAGAAAATATACCATTAAAATGCAATTTTAGCTACACGATCGTATGCAAAATTTGGGTACTTTTTAAATAATTATAAAAAACCAATGAAAAGTTTAAAAAAATAATTTTCATCTAGAAAAAATAAAACTAATCGAAATGAATGTTTTGAAATAAAAAAAAGTTAGGATTTATTCATAACAACAGTGGAAATCTCCATTTAAGGTATCTCCGTAAATAAAATTATTTTGAATTGGTACTTTATGGAAAAAAATACCTAATTTTATGTGTTAATTTAATCTGGAAAGAAAATACTACCTTATCATTCAATATACGGGCTATTTTGGTCATCAAAGTTGGGCGCGCTGACCTCTCAATCACCCTTAAGGCTTCTTCTTATATTTATACCAAATGTTTCACCAAAATATTGTTCTTTTATTGCCAGGATTTCTCTGAAATCTATTAATTGTTTTATTATGATGTCTCTAAAATCTGTTAATTGTTACACCAGGATATCTCTAAGGTGTTTTTCCTTCAACAGGAAGACGAGCGTCTGCCACCAGTGAGCCTGGGCATGATGCGTCAGCAGCCTCCCTTCTCCTATCTGGCCACAGGAGGTCACGTGATGTACCTGCCGCAGTACGACTCCCAGAGGTCTTCAGGACAGGCGGTGGACCGGCTCGCAGGGCCCAGAGACCAGCCCTACTCCATGGGCTACCAGGAGGGCATGAGGCAGAAGACTGGCAGCGATGGAGAGATGGAGGAACTGGATCCAGCCAGCAAGGACAAATACAAGGCTGTGAGGGACGGCAGACAAATGATGATGAGGTAATTCCTTATTTGTGCTTCGTTAATATACATGTAATGGGAAAAACAAGGAATTTCAGTAAAAATAAGTAAACAATCCACCAACGCTATCTAGTGGCATCTGTGTGTATCTATAGCTCTGCAAAAATTTTAATGCAGCTACAGTCGCTATCACAGTTTATGGCAATAATTCCGGTTCTTTGTGACAGGCAATAACCATGAGAAATACAGACTTCAAATTTATAATTTTGATGTACCTACTCAAAATGTTCTTTAACTTACAATCCTTGTTCTTCGCCGGTAGTCTTCACATTTCTGCATAGATTGTCGAATTCTAACGGTGGTATTCACACACACCAAATCCATGGCTCAGCCGCCAACTGATGTGAATTTTTCATACAAAAAACGATGATTCATAGATCAACTACGGATCGAACGTGTTGCGACCAACACTATTAGTGGTCAGACGATGCAAAGTGGACTGTATTTTGGAATGAATTTTCTCATCTCCTTAGGGAACTCACATCACTCAGATAATAGTAATAATATTAGGATGATTTATTTGGTGAGCGCTGTTTTTGTGTGTATCACACCTCAAGAGCCCTCTGCGAGCTCGGTCGTCGCTGTAGAAAGCGACAATTCTCAAGCAAGACCCAGTTGTTGTAAGGTTGGATGGACCTTTCAGTAACCGATCTTTGGTAGGTAAAGGTTTATGAATTTTTCAACCCAGCGAAGAGCACATTTGGAAATATAATGGTATATTTTTTGTACTCCGCCGGGATTCAAATCCACAACCTTCCATTTACGAGTTCGAAGTGTTGCCACTGGACTACGGACCGGTCCAAGAAATGCCAACAACACGCGGTGTACCTGAGCGGTCACCCATCCAGGTAGCATCCGCGCCCAATGTTGCTTAACTTCGGTGATCTGATGAGAACCGGTGCTTTCAACATGGTATCGTCGTCGATCCCTTTTAGAATCATCGAGACAAGGTGGAATGGGAACGTCAAACAAATTGTCTAAAAACTCTGGAGGTGTACCAATAGTTGATCTTCTCTTATCGCTGGAATCTTATGTAGCTGAGATGGTCGAGGCGTAAGGCGTTGGCACTTGAATTTGCGTTTGACACTACCACCGGTTCGAACTCCGCCTGCGCCGTGTCCTATCGACAATAGCTTCGACCCTGGTTCAACAAGTGCCATTGGGTAATGCAACTAAGCTACACATATAGCTTACTTTTTGTCTGTGTGACGATTCAACGAAAATAAAGCCCCAAAAATTCTTTAGGCATTTAATCGACGAAACCAGTCAGTATATCTATCTATACAGCATATGTAGACTATAGATCATTTTCCTGTGGTAATACCTCACAGATGAGCAGATAATTATAAATTCGGATTACCTTGCGTCATCTAAACATCGATTTGGATTTTTTACTGGTGAAAAAAATACGCGCAATCTCAGCCGTAGCGTTTATCCAAAATTGTATGGAAACTAAAGCAGCGCCTTTAGTGAGATTGTTAGTTTTCATACATTTTTGCGAAAACACCGTGGTAGAGTTTAGACGTGACGTTTTATAGTTCACAGACATAGCGTCGCCTGGGGCAACGCGCCGATGAAATATCGATGGTTCGAATGCCGGGCCCGTAATTAAATCAATATCTGATGATCTAATACAACAAAAATACACGTGCAAACCTCACGATCAGTAACTTTTCAATATAAAACATAGTATTTTACCTAAAGTAGATAGAAACTTAAACGTGCACTAGAGGCGCTGTTTTATTTTCCATATATTTTTGGATAAACGCTACAGTTGAAATTCACTCTTAAGTTCTATATCATACTTGGTGTACACCGTAGGTACTATTAAATTTATAATTATTTTAATCGCTTTTTTAAGCTTCCTTGAAGGTTCGGGTAACATCTTTTTTCTAGTTTGAAATACCCGCCAGGTTTAATTAATCAAAAATACTGTTATTTATTGAAAGATAGCTTTAGCATATTTTTCATACAGAATTTTAATGCGCATTTAATTTTTTTGCACTTTTCTTTAATTTCTTATAATTATTATAATATTCGGTATTCGACATCACTCGACATTTTTTTGTTATTCGTCGAATGCCGAATAATGACTGTATTATTATTAGACATTCAGCGAATAGTTAACCGAAATAAACTTTTTGATCAAATAGGTTCAACTCGCCACATGCGACCCCTTCGGGGATAACGCGGCAAGAAGTTACACTATATGTGTAGCTCAGTTGCGTTTTTTTTTTTTTTTTTTAGTTGCGTTGCGTTTTTATCAAACAAAAAAATAATTGTAAAAGATTTTTTTATGTGTTTATGGCGAATAATAATGCCGAGTTATTCAATATCCGCCAAAGGGAGTGGTGATTTCTCGGTATTCGACTATTCGCTATAAACTCTATTCGCGGCATCTCTAGTTATAATACCAATCACAAAATTAGTTCATAACTTATGACGTCATCTCTTGGAGAATAGGGGAATATTTATTTTTAACATATTTTAAAATAAATTGAGACAACAAGAAAAACAGCGATGGCAGAGAACCATTTTTAAATTTTATTTGCCTAAAACATCACGTAAAAAGTCAATTTACAAATTGCTGGAGTGATGCTTTCCGGGATCTGTTGCCGTGGTCTGTGGGAGCTGGAGCTTCCGTACGTTTCGCCCATTTCTACGATGGGCTTCTTCAGCGTGAAGTATGATGATGATGATGATGATGATCTTGATGAGAACTGTGATGTCAGTGTGTGTACACTGAGGATTTATATGTCTCTATTATGTTTATCCGTCACACGCTGCAGAAGCAAGATGGTAGACATATAAGCCCTCAGTGTACACACACTGACATCACAGTTCTCATCAAGATCATCATCATCATCATACTTCACGCTGAAGAAGCCCATCGTAGAAATGGGCGAAACGTCCGGAAGCTCCAGCTCCCACAGACCACGGCCACAGATCCCGGAAAGCATCACTCCAGCATCATCAGCCGGCCGTGTAAGCCTAAAACTCTTATTCAATTTACAAATTATTGTTTTTTAATTTCTGTTTTCTATTCTTTTTTACAGCAGAAGCAAGTCGAGTGGGGAGCTCATATTGAATTCAAGGAATGTAGCTGCGGTAAGTTTACTTAAAACATGAATTTTATGCATAAATCTGTGTGTGTGTGTGTGTGTGTGTCTAGAATCTCCGAGCAAATACTGGCACATGCCATGCTTGGCACAAGGGTGTACTACTATGAGTGAGTGTGGAATTATCTAGCCCACAAGTCGGGGTTTCCCAGCTCCCGAGGGGTCTGGTACTCATTTCTTGTGAAGATTGAATAAACCTCGCTGGTGTTTTGACGCCGAAGGACATCGTGGCTGAAGAACCTGCGACAGTGGTTCGGCAGAAGCACCAAGTCCCTGTTTCGAGCCGCAGCATCTAAAATAGCTATGATGATTGCCGATCTTCGTTAGAAGTGGCACAAAAAGAAAAAGAAGAAGAAGGTGTTTTATTTTGAGTTCAAAGTAAACACCGAAACGGGAAATCTTTTCTAACATCCTCGATGGGATTCAAACCCGAGCTCACGGCATGAAATGCAAACGCTCTACCAAACTGAGCTATTGACCGGACAAAATGAATGATGAGATATATTTATTTCGGATATCGGCTAGTTTCATATAGTTTCTGTAATAGATTTTTAAGGAATTTAAAATGAAAAATACGTACTTACAAGAAATCATCAAATATGAATATAAATGGCATGACAGACACGTGTAAGATCGCGCTTACAAATACTGAAAGTTTACTTACAAATACAAAACTCACATGAATATGAACTCTTCAACTTTTAGCGACCTTCCCTGAAATAGGGGTGACATTGGCAAAGTGAATATTTTTTTACAGTATGGGTGGTCAGCCTCATACCAACCTGAAAGTCAAGGAATCCCCGTTGAATACCTTTGTAACTTAGATTTGTTAGCTGAAGTCTGCTTTGTTTGACTTAGCATATTCAAATGAACCTTCACAATACTTGGTATTTAAAATAACCGAGATAAACATTACAAAATTGAATGGAAAATATGCGCGCGCTGTAAACCCAAAACGAGGACACAGTTCAAAAGGTAAAATGGCGTTATGTAAGAGACTCTTGTATGTAAACATCTCGTTCATAGCTGCTAAATAATTTACCTGTATATTTACAAGTAGGTATAGTCGCTGTCCATATTTTTAGATTAAAGCAGTAAATCTGTTGAATAATAAAAGTATTAGGATGATTCGCACGACAAAGGAGCTCCTGCCAACCATTAAGCAGAGAAAGCTTATGTACTTCGGTCACATTTTGAGAAATGAGAAGTACCGTCTCCTTCATCTTATCATACAGGGTAAGATTGGGGGGAGAAGATCTCAGGGACGCCGAAGGACATCGTGGCTAAAAAAACCAGCAACAGTGGTTCGGCAGAAGTACTAAGTCCCTGTTTCGAGCCGCAGCATCTAAAGTCAAAATAGCCATGATGATCGCCGATCTTCGATAGAAATGGCACAAAAAAAGAAGAATTAGGATGATTTATTTAGTGAGCGCTGTTTTTGTGTGAATCACACCTCAAGAGCCCTCTACGACTTGCTCGTCGCTATAGAAAGCACAAATTTTCTAGCAAAACCCATTTGCAGTAAGGCTGGATGGACCTTTGGTGGCCGGTGTTTGGTAAAGTTATATGTATTTTTCATTTGAAAATATAAATGATGTACAACATATAATGTCATTGGAGTAACCCTCTACGACTTGCTCGTCGCTATAGAAAGCACCAATTTTATAGCAAGACCCATTTCCAGTAAGGTTGGATGGATCTTTGGTGGCCGGTATTTGGTAAAGGTATATCGTATATGTATTTTTCAACCCAGCGCAGAGCATATTTCAAAATATAAATGATTTACAGCAGATGTCATTGAGTAATTATTTATTTACTAATAATTCATTAAAAAATACACAAACCCTACAAAATCTAACCTATTATTAATTCATTGGTTTGTGAAATGCATTTCTCTTCACAAATATATATTTTTAAAAACATCGCTCACTAAATAAGTCATCCTAATAGTAACATATTTATTTATACTTTGTAAAACAATGCGTCTGATTATTTGGCCGGGGAGTATACAGTAATGCGTACATACAGGCAAATATTATATTATGAATATTGCGTAGGTTTTTACTCCGCACAAGATACGGGCACTTTTGACGTTTAGTAATTTGACGTCATATTGTAAACGTGACTGGGTCATGGATTGCTAAACGTAGCACATATTTGTCTTAGCAATCATCACAACATCGAGGCGAAATTTCACCTGTCTAAAGTAATTCCGAATAAAGTCCTGCATCAACACCTAAAAAAAATAGACGATCACACAAATATATAAAGATTATTGGCCATAATCTTATCATTTTCACCTAAAAGTGAGTTGACCGGCTCCATTTCAATTAAACCCTGAACATGGATTGTTTCCCTTTGGTTTTCCTTTTTCGAAAGGTCGGAATCACTAACAGGTTTATTTCTAAAGAATCCTTTATTTCCACCGGAATTATTTTGCATAAAATCAGGATCATTTCATCCCCAAAGGGTTGCGCAGTTGGCGAGGAGAACCAACTCATTTTTACAGGTTGTATGTTTACAGAATCGCTATTCCGCTAAATTCCTTACACTTTTGAATTCGGAGCTTGCTAGCGATTGCGAAGGAACTCCATAGATAAAAAAAATCACACAACACCTTATTTTTGGACACGAATCGCTATCCCGTCGCCTAAAGGTCGTAAGGAATTTAGCTAACTTTAAACAACCTTACGACACGGCAAGGCCTTCCACCACTTGAGAAAGTTAATAGCTTTGTATGAGCGTCCATGTGGTGTGGATCCTAGCGTTTTTAGCGCGCGTCAAAGCGCTAAAACGTTCCGGTCTATAGCGCTGCGTTGCGTAGTACTGAGCATGACGTGTACACCTGTCAGACTAAGCAAATGCGCACCACTACACGTCGCGTTGTATTTTGTTACAAACGTGAAAATTAAAAATGTTTACTGAAAACATATTGAATATGTTCGAAGAAACGAAGCTTTTATAAAAGTTTCTACAAAATAGAGATGAGTAAAGCAGCAACAAGTTATTTTCATTATATTTGTTAGGGTTTGGTGGTTCACACTGTGAAAGTCCACTGTATTTATTTAAAAAAAAATGGATATCGTGACCAGTGACGACGACTGAATATCGTCAAAGTCGTTCAAATACCAAGTACGCAACGTTACGGCGCTTTAGCGCTGACGCCTTGACGCGCGCTTAAAACGCTAAAGGTTTAATGAAGCCTTGACAAAATGATTTTAAATAAAATGAGCTTAAATTAAATTTTGAAGGAAAATCTAAATTTAAATAAATGATTTTAAAATCATTATACATCTCTGCAACTAAAATTTAAAAATAATTAATCATCGATTGTAGACGCAAATGTCGTTGACCTGAATAGCATACCAAATATAAAAGAAATACAAATAACAGTGAATTAAATCTAATAGAAAATAACTGTGCGTATCCAAATTTGCACTCTTGAATACTTTATCATCAATGACGATAATTCCTTTACTTATTGCTTGGTATGAGGCTGACCACCCATATTTTTTTTTTTTTTTTTTTTTTTTTTTTTTTTTTTTTTTTTTTTTGTGCACAACAGGTTGCCCTAATTACAGTGCACCCTCACAGCCATCAACACGCTGGGAGGAACTCTTTTACCATACTTTTGAAGGTGTCTACATTATATTGAAATATATCTATTTTTGCCTCATTAATGAGTTTGACACTCCGAGTTAAAGGATGCTGTGCCAAGACATCGGTGCGGCTCATTGGTACATGAAAAAGATCATGACCTCGCCCCCGATTATAGTAATTTGGTACAAACAACCTGAAACCCTCCAACAGGGTGGGACTGTCTATTAAACCATTGATGACTTTATAAGTGAGCACCATCAGGGTCCCGTTGCGCCTAGTTTCTAAGCTCCTGAAGCCAGTTTCCCGAAGCAGGTCCTCATGGTGCATGAACTGAGGGTAGTTTCCCTGCGTTCTCATGAGGAGGTACCTCAGGAACTTCTTCTGGAGCTGTTCTAACATATTAATGTACTTCCGCTGATGAGGTGTCCACACCTCAACAGCGTACTCTAATTTAGATCGAACGACGCAGCTGAAGACATCCGCCATCGCCCTGGGCTCTGTAAACTGTTTACAGAGTCTAATAACAAAGCCCAGAAGCCGATAGCATTCGGTCGTCAACTGCGTCATATGGTCTGAGAAATTCAGTCCGGGATCAAAGACAACTCCCAGATCCCTAAATGAGGTCACACGAGTTAGTAATTGCCCACCTATACTATACTCATGAAAAGTGGGATTATGAGATTTAGTGAAGGACATGATAACGCATTTCTTAAAATTTAAGAAGAGTTTGTTTTGCTCAGCCCAAACTGCTAATGCGTTCAAGTCCTCCTGTAATTTTACGCAGCATTGAGTGTCTATAATCTTTGTATAGACCTTCAAGTCATCTGCGTATAATAGACACGAACTATGTTTTATGATGCCAACAACGTCATTGACAAATATAAGGAAAGCCAGTGGGCCCAAATTGGATCCTTGCGGGACTCCAGAAAGTGGTTGAACTGTCAATGATGTATAGCCATTAATATCAACATATTGTTGTCTATTTCTTAAATATGATGCGAAAAGTAAGAGAAGAGATTTACTTAATCCAAATATGTGCATTTTCTTGAGTAGGACGTCATGGTCTACCCTGTCGAATGCTTTAGAAAAGTCCGTATATACCACATCAGTCTGGTGCTGAGAATCCAGATTTTCGGCTATTTCTGCACTTAATGTGAGAAGATTGGAAATTGTAGACCTCTTTGGTAGGAAGCCATGTTGATGAATGGTAATACGTGATTTAATGTTAATCAGTAAGTTTTTATGAATTAAACTTTCAAAGATCTTCGCAAATGTCGATAAGATAGAGATAGGTCTATAGTTTCGGACATCTGTTTTTGTATCTGCTTTGTGTATGGGAATGACTCTTGTTAACTTCCAAAATTGAGGAAATTCACATTGTTCAACACACAGATTTAAAATAAACCTTAATGGTTCAGCTACAGTATTGGATAAGGCTGCTATTACGCCTGGTGGAATGTTATCAGGACCCGCTGCTTTGTTTGGGTTAATGTTGAGCAGACAGGTTTGTACCTCTTCCAACGTAAAATGCTCAATTCCAATACTGTTGGTATTACAGAGAGGCGAGTTATTAAGGATTACTTCCACATCTAACTCAGGGACCAGGGAACTGTAGACAGATTGAAAATAGTCTGAGAATCTTTCGCAGACTAATTGAGGATCAGTCGTGATCTCATCCCCATCTGCCAATGTGTACTTCACAGTGCTGTCTTTTTTCAGTGAGGAGACATACCTCCAAAATTCCCTTGAGCCATTTCCGACTCCAGACTGAATATTCTCTAGATAGGACATGGTAAAACTTGTTCACTATTACCACCTCTGTTTGAGAGAAAGTCAGGAAAACTTGCAGGGTTGTGTTCATTTGCGATTTGGATTTTAATTTGTGAAGTACAAATGCAGCACTTGTACGCACGAACTTTCATGTATCTCGTTGTGGGCATACATTTAATGTGAATTCTAAAAATTGATATATCTTTGCAACTTAGATTATAGATTACAGATTCTTCTTTGATTTAAAAAAAATGTAATTTGTCATGTATGTTCCTTGACTTATAGGTTGTTATGCGGCTGACCACCCATAATATAAAAATTGGTTCACTTTTCCAATGTCACCCCTGTTTCAGGGAAGGACGGCAAGAGTTGCAAGGCTTATGTTCATTTGAGATTGGGTTTTTATATTGTAGGTCCACATGCGGCATGTGTTAGCGCGAAATTATACATATCTGCTTGTGGGAATGCATTTAGTATAAATCTTAAATGATATATATCTTTGCAGCTTAGATTAGATTAGATTAGATCATAGTTTCTTTACTAACTGGTTGGTATGAGGCTGACCCCCATACTGTAAAAACTTGGTTCACTTTTGTTAATGCCACTCGGTTTTAGGAAAAGGCGGCAGAAGTTGCAAAGTTTACATTCAGTGAGGTTTACTTTATTTTGTATGTACTATTGCAGCATGTGTAAGCACAAACTTACATGTGCCTGATTGTAGGCATGCATTAAATATGAGCCTTAAATGTCAATAAAACTTTGCAACTTAAATTAAAGATGATGAATAAATTGACTTATTTTCATTTCCTCCGTTTCGTGACATTGCTACATCAAGGTCGCCGCAAAAGATTCAGTGAACACATCGGTCTCGTGACGTCTCTTTAAATCCTGGACCATCATATTTTGCTGCAAGTATATCCACACCCATGTTTACGTACTTAGTGCCATGATCTATGTGCCCGCCTGACACCAGTCGTCCTCTTAGTGCTTGTTTGTCTTATGTCTATCAGAGGTAATTTCCCATGCGCAATGTTTGTATGTAGGTATACTGGACCAATATGTATTATCTATAATCTATCTATAATCTAAGTTGCAAGGATATATTCATTCAAAGCTCTCAGATGTATGCCCACAAACAAACACGTGTAGTTCGCGCTTACAAATGCTGATTGTGTACTTACAAATAAAATCCAAACCTCAAATGATCATAAGCCCTGCAACTCTTGCCGACATTCCCTGAAACAGGGGTGACATTGGTAAAGTGAACCATTTTTTACAGTATGGGTGGTCAGCCTCATACCAACCTATAAGTCAAGGAATACGAGCAATAAATAACATTTAAGTATAAAAAAAAAAAAACAACAAAACCTTAAAAATAAATCTATACAAAAAAAGTCAAAAATGTCTTATGCAAAAAATGTAGCAAGCCAATAAACCAACATTAAAAATCAGCATTGCAGATTAGCCGCCACTTCTTCCTGTCCTTGCATACTTCTTTCATTTCATCCATATTATGAAAACTGGAAATTGCTTTTTTTTATTTAAAACAACTCTCACATTATCCTATTGTACGTTTTTTTCTTAGCTCAGATTGTGCAGAATGTGATTGATAAGACAATTTCATTGAAAGGTCATCTTTGAATCAAATCGACTGCTCCAAGGAAGAAGGAAGTAACTCCGAAATTGAGGTTTTTTACTTATTTCCATTTCCGAAGGTAACAAATCATTATCTTCATTCCAAGATGACAGCCGTGTCTCTATCTCTTTTAAATTCGTTAATAAATTAATGTAAAAAAATAGTTTAGGCATTGTTCTCCATGGAATAAATAACATTCAATTGGCTTTGGGGCCGTCCATAAATTGCGTCATCGATTTTGGCCGATTTTCGACCCCCCCCCCTTACAATCATCCTATAGTCATTATCTAATGACTCCCCCCCCCCTCCTCTTGCTGTAATAATGGATGAGCTTAATAATTAATAATGTTATATTACTTACATAATATTTTGTATATTTTGTAGAAATTGGTATTTACAAGAACGACGTCACTTTTGGTACTCGTACATCATTTGCCATCATCCGCAGACCAGACTCTCCCCCCCCCCCTTAATGCGAATGACGTAATATATGGACAGCCCCTTTCCTGCAAAACTATATTTTTTGACTTAGTGAGCTGTCTTCCTTGGAGCAGTCGAAATGGTAGATAAGCCAAACAAGCACTTAGAGGATGACTTGTACCTCAAGTATAGAAGTTTATATGTAAGCTCTGCCATAGAGTTTATCAAAATATGTATGAAAATTGAAACAGCGCCCCAAGCAAGCGTTTTAGTTTTCATACATTATACTTCATCAAATGATGCGCTCATTGGCTTCGTTCATCCTTGTATCACTTTCCGTAATACAAACAACAAAATTATACATTCATCCTACTGACGTATACTCGTATATCATTTTTACTTTCTTGCTATAGCCGAAGGCTATAAAAGAAAGTTATGATTTGGTGTGAAAAAGAAATTTCGAGGTTTTCACGGAAATGAGTTGTCATGGTGCAGGACATGCCAAAAAACACTATCTTTCAAAAACGTCCGTCTGTATGTATGTATGTATGTATGTATGTATGTATGTATGTATGTATGTATGTATGTGTGTGTGTCACTTTCCAAAGTATAAGACCTAGAGATACCAAATTTTGGCTACATCAACTTTTTTGGACATGTATTAAGTATGAATAACATGACATTACACCAACTTGAAAATTCAAGATGGCTGCGATACAAAAAAAACATAAAATTGCATTTTTCTCAAAAACGGCTCCAAGAATTTTTTTTAAATTTTCAGAATTGCCACTAATTAATTTTTAACTTAATAAATTAGTTATGGCAACACTCTTACTAATCTGTGTCTATGGGCTGCGATATGAAAAAAACAAACGATTGTGATTTTCTCGAAAGTGAAGGGGTCAACAAAAATATAATATTCCACAATATTATGGACAACATAAATTTCTACAAATTTACAAAAAAAATTTTTTGAAAAAATAAATATAAAGCACCGTTTACACGACCTGAAATTTTAAATCGAAAATATTACAAAAACCTATTAAAATGCAAGATATTTAAATTTGTTTTAGATTTGATAGAAAGAACAAGCTTATCACTTTAATTCATAATCATTTTTTTTTTACTTTTTTGAAAATTCAAGATGGCTTCCCAAGAGCTGAAAATTTAAAATGCGATTTTCTCAAAAACGGCTCCGACGATTTTTCTTAAATTTTTTGTGAATCCATTTATATAATAGTGCTATGTAATAATTATAATCATTTCTTCATCATAATCTCGGTTTAGGGAGCTGCCATATAAAAGAAAAAAATAATGGAAAAATCCTCGGCAGTTAGAGGGTTAATAAAAAAATAATGTAAAGCAAATGTAAAACAATAATAATAACCTATATATTGCCATCATTATTTTTTCCAAAAAATGAATCAAAAGTATAGCCGCCATACAAAGTGAAAATTTTCCATACAAAATGTATTAGCAATTTTCTTGGTAGTCAAAGGGTTAAAAATAAATAAAAGGCTGCGATTCTTAAAATTTTATAAATACCAATAATAATCAATCGTTACTTTTTCAAAATATAACTAAAAAGTTTACCCACCATACAAAGTCCTAGTTTGCATACAGAAGGGTTCAATGACCATCTATAATAATCTAAAATATAAGTTGCAATGAAATATAAACATTCAAAACTAATATGAAATGCATGCCCACAAACAGGTACGTGTAAGTTCGCGCTTACGAATGCTGAATTTGTACTTACAAATTAAAACCAAATCTCAAATGAACATAAAACCTGCAACTCTTGCCGACCTTCCTTGAAACAGGGGTGACATTAACAAAGTGAATTATTTTTTACACTTTGGGAGGACTGAGAAATGCGAGAAAATTGAGATAAGACTGAATGAAAAAAGAGTGGAGGTCGTGAAAGAATTTGATTATCTGGGAAGCAAGTTTGAGTCGAATGCAAAATTGACGAAATAATTGGAAAAGCGCGCTAGTAGAGGAAGAAGTGTAATGGAAACGATTGGAAGCATTACAAGGAATAGGAAACTTACGAAGAATATGAGATCGGCGGTCCACAATGGCATATTGGTTGGTGGAAGTGAGGCTTAATGAATGTGAGCTGAGTAAAGTATGTAAGTGCGGTTGAAATGGCTTACCTGAGAGCAATGGCTGGAAAGACACTCAGTGATAGAGTACGTAATGCTTGAGTGATGAACGAGTGTGGTATAAAAGAGAATATGAGAATGAAAGTACAAAAAAGTACGATGAGATGGTTCAGACATCTTGAAAGAAAGGATGATGAACAACTAACGAAGAAAGTGTACAAAGGAAATGTTAGAGGAAAGCGCGGAAGGGGAAGGCTGAGGAAAGAATGGTTAGACCAAATAGGTGAGATTGCGGAAGAATGGATCCTGCAGAGTGAGAATAAGAGAAGAGTATGTATGAAAAAGGTGATGACAGCAAAAAGTGGAGGCGCATCTGCGGAGGTACCGGCCACCCCTAATGAAACGGTGGCAGGATACAGTACAGTACAGTACAGAGGTCAGCTTCATACCAACCTATGAGTCGAGGATCTTTCTTGTGTAATTGGCGCTTTTTCCAGAGAAGACCAACCTCGCAGAGGGCTCTTGAGGTGTGATTCACACAAAACGGCGCTCACCAAATAAATCATCCAAATATTTTTTATTCACTTAAGAATTTATATGGCTATTTCCATACTCGCACGGGTATGCAGGTACACACCGCGGTGGAATAAAATTGATCTATTATCGATATATTATATTTTCATTGAAACTGCATAAGCTGGTAGGTGATTATAGCTTTACATACGTCATACAGTGGGTTAATTTTTGCAAGAAAGTCGAGTGCAGATTCTGTGCAATTTATTTTACGTTTTTTTCTTGTCTATGTAGTAACAGGGCTGCAACGAAAAAAATCAATTCTTGCGTTAATAAAAATATTAGGATGAATTATTTGGTGAACGCTGTTTTTGTATGAATCCCACCACAAGAGCACTCTGCAACTTTGGTCATCGCTATAGAAAGCGTCGATGATTCTCAAGCACCCTCGGTGGGGATTGAACCCGTGCTCTCGGCATGGAATGCAATCATTCTACCAAATGAGCTATGGGACAAACTTGTTTGTCGCTACAAAGCGCCGATTCTCAAGCAAGACTCAGTTGCTCCGGTAAAGGTATATGAATTTTTCAAACCAACGAAGTATTTGTATTAGTAAGTATTTGGAAATATTATGTACATAATGGTATTTTTTTGTGCTTCGCCAGAATTCGAACCAACAACCTTTCATTTATGATTCCAAAGCGTTACCACTAGACTACGGACCGTTGTAAATATTATGTGGACCGTTGTAAAATAAATATGTGTCACTAAACGTAAGATAAAGTATGGGAGGTGTTTTTAAATTACAAATTATGTAGTTTTATGAAAAGTTTATGGACTTATAGGTCGGTATGAGGTTATCCATCCATACTGTAAAAAAAGTATTTTAAAAGTTCATCAAAGAAATCATGTTGACAGGCCATTTACCTGTGGCAAGTGTGGCTACAAATGTATTCGACTGGACAACTTCAAAGATCATAATATGAAGATGCATAATGGTGGTATATGACAGCTGTAGCTACAAAACGAAAAGAAGAAATAACTTAAATCGACTCTCCTTGACTGATAGGTTGATATGAGGCTGACCACCCGTGCTGTAAAAATCGGTTCACTTTTGCCGATGCCAACCCGGTTCAGGGAACGGCGGCAGTAGTTGCAAGGTTTATGTTCATGTGAGGTTTTGTTTATTTGTATGCACACATGCAGTATGTGTAGGCGCAAACCTACATGTGCCTGTCTATGGGCATGCATTTAATATGTGCCTTAAATATTTACATATCTTTGCAGCTATGATTATAGATTATGATTATAGTCCATAAAGTTGGAGATCTATTTTTTGCTCTCCGACCTTGCAAGCTATTAAAAACACATAAAAATGGTGAAATTAAAAGAGTTCTCAGTCAATCAAAAATATTCCTTTCTTCCCAACTACAATATTAAATAAGTTACATACAACTATTATTATTCTGAATGAAAACAAAAGTTGATACAAATTACTCTTTGTATTTTTAATTATCTCATTGTTTTGTATCAGATACATGTATCTGATCCTCATTGAAATGTTTTCACATTACAAAAAATTAATGTGCAGGCAGACCGATACAAATGGCTCGCCAGTAAAACTTTCGTTTTCACAATTGGATTTAAATAATTTGCACAATTTAAAACAATGCGTATTTCAACAGTCATCCCCTCCCTAACCCGATTCCCACTAATTAACTGTTTGCTCAATGCAGATGATTATTTTTGAGTGTCATTTTTGCGTGTATCTGTTGTAGCGGCTCCATGCTAGAAAGAATGTTTAAAAAAAGGCAAAAAGCATGTAAAGTGCACACTCAGTATACAATTTCCTATCGCTTTATCTTCCAAATTGTAGATTTGTCGTGTGCCTAAAACAGTTTATTTATATTTTCATACATTTTCACTCAACAACACCACTAAACTTTGTGGAGTTCATTAAATAAACTAGTTTGAATAGTAGACAATTGACTTGACGCTCTGCGGAAAGTGGAGCCAGAACATTGTCCAATGAGCTTTGCGCAATCCTGCAACAGTTTTTGTTGAGCGTGCTTTTGCATTGGCGACTCCAAGGGTATGGAACCGAACCGCTGCCGCCTGTTGTTTGAGAGATTTCCGATAGCAGTCACTTCAAGATACGTCGAAAGACCAATCTGTTCACTGAATCTTTTGGGGCGCTTTTAAAATGGCAATGTCACAAAACGGTTCCAATGAAAAAAATCAACTAATTCATCTTGATTACCATATTTTTTTGTATGTAGGTTTAGTACTTTGGTAGTCGTCGTTTTCAAGCAGTAGATTCTCATTTCTTGTGAGATAGTAGGGCTAGAATGACACGGGAATGGAAATGATTTTTTTTCTCTGATATTAAAATTCAGACCCAAGACTTGGTCTGAGCTGAATGATTTTCGAATAAAGTCAATTTCACTGCGATTAATTTAAAAACCCCGTTCAAAATATTTTAATTTGTAAAATTTATGAAGTAATTTTACAGTAATAAGTATTGTTTAATTCCGCTTTTAACAATTTATGTAAAAATAAATTATTTTAACGATTTTTTGCCTCATAAACTCATTTCTTTTGTCTGTAAAAAATTGCTTTTGCAAATCGTATTTACACTCGCTGAAATGACAAAGATGGAGTGATAAAATCCTGAAATAGAGACCACTCGAAGATAAGAAGACTGGTTAATGGTATAATGCAAATTATAGACTATGAAAGAATGAATGTCAAATAGAAATGTGTTTAACTGGAAAATGCCTACTAACTGACAGGTGCATGCGTTTATGCAAGTTTACAACATGACATTTTTCAAATGATTTATGGTCATTTATAAATGAACAACTTTTTTTAAATCCTTTTGATTACTTTCATCATGCAAAAATGGCACGCAAAAGTGGCCATCAGTAGCCTGCTCTACGTAATACATTTGCAAGTGGAGTTGGTAACCCTGCTTGATTGGTAGAGGCGAAATGAAAACACACTCATAAAGTATAAACAGTTCTGTTGTTGAGACGTACGAGCGCGGTTTTAAAATCCACACATTGTTTTTAAGCCATTCCCACCAAAACATCGCTTTTGTTTTGTGTTGTGTTGCAAGTTTTCCATCGGTTTTCTCAGCGGATTTCTCAGGTGATTTCTCAGTGGTTTGTCAAAGGTTTTCTTCTGCGTTTTACAGGAATTTATCAGGAGGTTTGTTAGCCTACTTAAAAAATGTTACTCAAGGGTTTTTCCACAAATTTCCTGGTAATTTTTTAGAAGATTTTTAAGGGATTCTTTAATTGATTTCACTGTTTTTTTAATGTGAATCTCTTAACGATGTCTCGGAGTTTTAAAAAAATTCTCAGTGGCTTTATAATGTTTTTCTCAGAGACTTTTCTAAAAGTGTTTCAGTGATTTCTTGTGTATTTTTTTAAAGAATCATTCTAGATTCTTCTCAGTGATTTTGAAGAGGCTTAAACCAGTCCTATTTCATTTGCCTGTGTTTCTGAAATATTTTGTCTTGTGTTTACAGTCCAAGCCTCGTGTGAAAGGAAAGAGGTTCACCTTCCAGAGCACCGTCAGGCAAATAGAGAGGAAGAGATTGGCTGACAAGCTTTCCAGGGAAGCGGAAACCAAAGAGAGACAGAGGCTCAGTGAACTAGAGGCCATGAGAAGGTGAGACCTATTTTTAATATTTTTATATTGATTTTTGTGGCTCGAGATATTTTCTATTAGAAGTGAAGTATCCATTGATACTTTGGGACGTGATCAGTTCACCAACGAAAAATTCGTCCAACGCAGGAATATCAATAAAGAACTTTTGCAAAGCATCAAACAAAGAAAGCTGATGTATTTTGGTCACGCTATGGGAAATGAAGACAGCATTCCCCATCATATTGTTGTGATTTGACTTGGTGTTCTTTTAATGAAACTGCGATTCATTTCACCGGATTTATTTTTCACAATATAGATTTCAATGTATTGTGCAGTCTTCACGCTTTGCTTATGTCTTCGCGTTACAATGTTTCAAGCAACTCTATTCCACCCACAGAATCTTTGCTCGTATTTATTGCAAATTCGAGATACTTCCACTAGGATTGTTCGACACAACTTCAGAGACGTTACGTACATCAGCAAGCTACGTGTCTAGGTACATGTACACACGAACTCATAGTAGATTATGCTAGAGGCAGACAAACACACCAGCAAGCTACGTGTTTAGGCTCATGTCCCCACGAACTCATACGTTCGTAACAATATTATACAAATAAAGATGAAGTGAAGAAGAACTCTTGGACGCCAGATGACATCATGGCTAAAAGTGGCACTAACAGAAGAAGGTGATGGTTCAGATGTTTTGAATTGCATTGACCTGGTGCTGACTGTGCGTGACGTTTTCAGAAATGTAAGTCCAATTGACAATCCCTGCACCACGGTCAAAAACCCTTAAAACGAGAACTTGTGCATTGTGCCTTTAGGGTGAACCTTATATATTACAATAGATAAGTACATGTTTTTTTTTGTTTTGAATAGAAAATGTTGAATAATTCTCCGTATGAATAATGTAAGGAATTCATACGTAGAAATCATTGGTTGAAATGGATGCTACCAAGGCAACTTAAAGTACATCGTCAAGACATGGAGTGAACCTTGAAATTCAATATTAATGACATAAGTACACGCGTGTCACTTACAGCGTGTCATCTCTCAATACAAAACACGCTGATTATCACCTTTTCTTCACCAACACCAGTGATACAGTAAAAACAGGCGCGTGCGCTGCTTTAGAGGCAAATAATCTAATTGACTGTGTTTCAAATCTAAGTTGCAAGGATATTTAGACAATTCAGTTGCCACTGCCACTTCAACTGAATTGGTTGGCGTGAGGCCGGCCCCCTTACTCGTAAAAATAAATAGGTTCCGAATAGCCACATGCTACCATAATACTGTTACGAAATTAGGGTTCAATTGTCTTCAAATTAAAAATACACAGGTCTTCTTCAATAGTTATTTATTTTACACAGTTACAAAATTTATTTTCACACTACTTTCTCGATTATTCCATTGGTTTCGGTTCACTGATCAGATGGCTTCGATGTGTTTGTTAGTCGCTATGATACTGGCCCGCTCTGCAGGCCATTCGCACCTTTATACTCTGTAGAGCAGTAAGATCTAGAACCAAAGTTGCTAGACGGTTCCAGAGTAATTATTACTTCTCGACGCTTCACGTACTACCTAGAGATACAACCAAAATCCTACCTACAAATGTAATACAGAATTCCTATAATTATAACAAGTACCTACTTAGCCTAGAGAATTCTACACTTATACACAATTATCGATCCTACCTACCTATACCTATGAGGACTCTTATAACTATAACTACCCATACTTATTTCAATATTTATATTTACATAACAATACGCAGGAAATAAGTAACACTAAGTGTGTAGCTTATTTGCATACTTTTTAGTCATATTTCATTAATTTTTAATGTATATCCACAAGCAGACACCAGGGGTATGTTTGAACATATGAAGAGGGCTTGAACCTTCTTCATATCCGTCCAGTATGTATGTGTCAGAAGGACCTACAGCACACGGACGCTCATATAAAGCTATACATTTTCTCACGGGGCGGAAGGCCTTCCCGACACGATTAAGTTCAAAGTTAGACATGCAGCGTGTGCACTTACAAATGAATATAAACACTGCTTCTCTTGACGCCTTTCTCTAAAACAGGAGTGACATTGGCCAAGTAAATCATTTTAAAAGTAGCAACCTCTTTGTGGAGCAACAAAAACAATACTATACATAGATCTCTAAACATCAAAAAATAAATGAGGTTCAATGTAATAGAATAACCATGGAAATGAAGATCTGAAATGTTTCATATTCATATCTATGATCGTTGAATCTTTTGTCTTGTATCCTGCCGCCATTCCTCTAGGGGTGGCCGGTACCTCCACACAAGTGCCTCCACTTGACTCTGTCGTCCTTGCATACTTCTTTCATCTCATCTAATTTCATCACTCTTTTCATGCATGCTCTTCTCTTGTTTCCACTCTGCAAATTCCATTCATTCGCAATCTCACTTATCTATTGGAATAATATTTCAAAAAACCAGAAGGTAGTTTCAGAGAGATTGTGTCTTCAGAATGAGTCATTCAAGACTATCACACATCGTAGCTTATAAGAAACCAAAAGGACAACACCCAGCTGGAAGACCTCCTGAAAGGTAGTCATCCTCATTACAGGATCCATGAACTGATATGAAGTTTCTTTGTGAATCACAGATCGAAAGATCTAAGCAAAAATATAAACTCCAGAAAAAATCATCTTCTAAAATTTAAATACTAAAAAAATAAATACACTGAGAATTGCGGGCACATTTTTGTTTCTAGGAAATATGCCATCTTTTCTGATCTTGATAGTCCTTTATGTTTTTAGATGCTTAGATAACGTTGGCTTGGCCTTTAAATTGTTTCTGCCAACATTCATACAAGGTCAAAAATATCCGTGGAAAAATACTTGGCAAAACTACGAGATTAAACATGCTTTATTATTAATTTATTTCTTTAAAAAAAAGATTGCTTAAGAGGAATGCAATTCATTAGCCTATTTTGCCTGGCCAGAAACAGGTATTAATATCAGCAATTAATAATTAATTATTGTATATTTTAATGCATTATTAATTAATAATTACCCAATGACATCTGCTGAACCAGGATCAAAGATCAAATGACCAAAACGGGGATCGAACCAACGTTATTCTATTCCGAATACGCTAGAAAGATCAGCCACTTGACTCCCTTGGCCATCACACCGATTGACGGAATCGACGGAAACTCATGTCTAGTACCCTTGGTGTGGGGATCGAGCTTTAGCCCTATGGCATGTACGCAATCATTTTACCAACTGAGGTATCGACCGGGCATTCCTAGAAGTGTTGTTTACACTTACTTATGTCAAATTAAATCATGTTACAAGTATTTATTATATGAGAATATTGCATCACATAGTAGATCACATTACATAAGAGGTATTATAAAGGCTGCAAATTTTGTAACAAACACCGAAAAATTGTCTGTGAAAAATCAGCTAACATTTAACTCGCTTCTTATGAATGTAGTATTTGCTTTAAAATGTACGATTTTAAATGTAAACTGTTTAACTTCCTATGTACTTGAATATTCAGTGAAAAAAATCGGCTGGTGTTACATAGTCCACGTTAGTCTCTATCGCACTGTTTCTGAAACTTTTTGGACGCTACGATCCGCTTAAAGTTGTAAAAACTGAAGTTTTAACTTTTAAATGTTTGAATGGTTGATTAAAAGATGTAACTTAGTATAATAGTGGTCAAATTGAGAGAAAGGGGGAAACTTATTTGAAAAGGTTAAATCTATTTTGAATATTTAAAAAAAAAACTTTGTGCTCTATTGTAATAAACAATTATACTTTTCAGATGAAGATTGAGAGACAGAAATTTGGAGTAATCCACAATGGAAAAACGGAAAATAATTTTTAAGAACTTTTTTTGCAAAAAATAGTATCTTTAGGCTCTCCTTTTATCAAATCGCGACCCCCAATTTAAAAAATCTACGATCCGGGCATTAAGTCAACAAAAAGAGAAACTCTTTACGCCTTTTGCATCCATCTGCATAAAAATGTTAGCGGTATTCAGTATGTAAACTAAACTATAGCTTTTACCGAAAAAAACATGTGAACGAAAACAGCGCCTCTACTTAGCGTTTTACTTTACATTCATTTCTGATAAAAACGCAATGGTTGAGTTAAAAATGCAAAGTTTTATACTTGGGATACAGGAAAACCCGCCGCTACAATGCAAATTATATAGGACAGCGTGTGCATACGAGCATTCCTGCATTACATCAATATACATAAGTGAATGCGGGAACATACAACCAAACGGTATGCAGGTCTCTGAATATCCATTGTTGCTTTTTACAACCGTATGCATCTTCACAGAAGGTTCACAGTAGATACACGTTTTTAATTATTTTGTTTCAACTAAGCTACACATAAAGTGCAATTTTTTAATAATTTTTCGTTTAGATTTTCTCACGGAAATTCCCGTTTTGTGTGTCAGTCGAATAACAATTCAACTGAATAGTAAAACGAAGCCGATTTCTGACGGGCCCACTTTTCTTTATTGTGGCATTTTTTAAATACTTCTGACCCATTTCATTGACACTACACTACTTAGGTACGCATCAAGCGCGGGTGGAAACTATTTATTTTCTCAGGTCAGGGGGGTCTTTACCTTACATCAACCGCATCAATTGAAGTAGGGCTTTCTCAGTTTCCGAGGGACCTTGTTTACTTGTAAATCTAAGAAACCATGCTGATTTTTTTGTGGTTTGAAATAAACACCGAAATAGCTAATCATTTCTGACACCCTTAAATGGAAATCGAACCCTCGGCATGAACCTCTCGGCATGGAATGCAAGCATTCTACCAACTTAGCTATTGACCGGTCTTTTTACGAGCTTGGTTGTCGCTTCTTCTTCTTCTTGTGCCACTTCTAACGAAGATCGGCGATCATCATAGCTATTTTGAGTTTTGATGCTGCGGCTCGAAATAGGGACTTGGTGCTTCTGCCGAACCACTGTCGCAGGTTCTTCAGCCACGATGTCCTTCGGCGTCCCTGAGATCTTCTCCCCTCAATCTTACCCTGAATGATAAGATGAAGGAGACGGTACTTCTCATTTCTCATAATGTGACCGAAGTACATTAGCTTTCTCTGCTTAATGGTAGGCAGGAGCTCCTTTGTAGTGCGCATTCGTTGAAGGACTTCTTCATTGGTGACTCGATCACGCCAAGAGATCCGAAGCATTTTTCGGTATAAACACATCTCGAATGCTTCAATACGTCTCTCCAGTGCCTGCGTGAGAGTCCATCCCTCCATACCATACAGAGCGATTGGGAAAACGTAGCACCTCACTATGCGCTTCCGGAGTTCAAGGCTTAAATTTCGGCACAACAGTAGTTTGCTCATTTTAGCGAAGACATTTCGGGCTTGCTCTAGTCTGCTTCTGACTTCTTGACACATGTCCCACTTTTCGTTGACCACACATCCCAGGTACCTGTAACTAGTGCATCTTTCAATGCTTTCGCCATCTAGTTCTACATGTACGGAGGCGTTTGTGTTTCTGCTGATAACCATGACCTTGGTCTTCTTAAAGTTAATGTTAATGCCAGCTTCTTTGCTAGCGACATTTATTCTGGTCAACAATGTTTGCAGATCCGCCTGAGTGTCAGCGAGTAGGACTGTGTCATCGGCATACCGCAGGTTGTTTACCAGCTGCCCGTTGACAACAATGCCTTCCCTAGCCTCATGAAGTGCTTGCGCCATGATCCTTTCTGAATATAGGTTAAAAAGTGTTGGTGACAGTACGCATCCCTGTCTAACTCCTCTTCTGATGGGTATTTGTCTGGTCTCTGATCTCTCTACAAGCACTGAAGCAGTTTGCTGCCAATATATATTAGCAATAATGCGAGTGTTTTTATCGTCTATCCCAATGTCTTTCAGTATACTGATCAGCTTGTCGTGTCTCACTCTGTCAAAGGCCTTTTCGTAGTCAATAAAGCAAACATAAACATCTTTATTCATATCGAGACAACGTTGCACTAAAACCTGTAATCCAAACAGAGCATCTCGTGTGCCAAAGCCGTTCCTAAAACCAAACTGTTCGGCTGATAACTGTTGGTCACACTGTTGGTATATTCTCTTTAGTATAATTTTCAGGAAAGATTTCATCACATGACTCATTAAGCTTATTGTTCGATGTTCTTCACATTTTTTAGCATTAATATTCTTTGGTATAGTGATGAAGTAGGATTTTAACCAATCCTCTGGCAGATTACCACTTTCATACACTTTGTTGAATAGCAATGTAATCTTTTTGAGTGCATTTCCTTCCATTAACTTCAGAATCTCCCCGTGGATGTTGTCTGGACCGGGTGATTTCCCATTTTTTATTTGCTTGATAGCATACTCAACCTCATCTTGTAGGATCTGGGAGCCGTCCATTGCTATTTCAACACCATGTCTCTCGTTACGTGTATCCATATATAGCTCTTCAACATATGTCTCCCATAGCACCTTTTTTTCATCTATGGTCACTGCTAAATTACCATTGTTATGCATTAGCTGTGTAAGGGGTCTTCCTCTACCCTGTTTTATTGATTCCTTGATCCTTTTATGGAGATTGAAGGTGTCGTGCCTGTTATCAAGGTCTTCCATTTCAGTGCATCGCTCCTCTTCCAGCTTTTGTTTTGCTTCTCGGATCTTTTTCTGGATTTCTTTGTGTACTTCCCTATATTTCTGACGATCCCTTGGTAACCATTTTCTTCTCTCCTCCATTAAGGATAAAATATCATCTGTGATCCATTCTTTGTGTGCTCGTTTTGCAGTCTTCAGATATTTTTCACTGGTCTTACACATAGTATCCTTTAAGCCATTCCACAATTGTTCCACCTCAGATACCTCAGATAGGTTTTGTATTCCGTTTTCCAGTTCATTTCGCACCTTTTCTTTGATGTTTTGTTCCTTGAGTAGTCTTGGGTCTGTTGCAATTTTCTTGACTTTTTTGGGTACTTTTTTCAGTTTTAGTAGAATTTTCCCCATTAGTAAACTATGGTCGGATCCAATATCAGCTCCAGGATATGTTTTTACAGACGTGATTGCATTTTTGAATCTTTTATTTATCAGCATGTAGTCAATCTGGTTGCGTACTATGTGCTCATCTTGATCCCTTGGTGACTTCCAAGTATATAGTCTTCTTGCTGGGAGCTGGTAGAAGGTGTTCATTATCATAAATCCCTCCTCTTGGCAGAAACGAATCATTCTTTCACCTCTCTCGTTTCTCTCACCCAGGCCCCATGCTCCCATAACATCATTGGGTACTCCTGCTCCTACTTTTGAGTTAAAATCTCCCATGACAATGGTGACCTCTTCATGCTTAGTCAGCTTTAGTACGCCAGTGACGTCTTCATAAAAAGCCTCAATTTCTTCCTCATTCTTGTCTGCAGTTGGAGCATAGACTTGGATCACATTTGTATTTACTCCATGGCCCTTCATTTGTAGCATTGCAACTCTGTCTGACTGAGCCACAAAGTTAAGAACTGTTGAATTCATTTTTTTAGAGACTATGAACCCAACTCCCCGTCTGTGATCAGGCTCACTGTTTCCAGAGAAGTAAATTTCATATTCCGATGTGCTCTCTCTTCCACTTCCCTTCCACCTCATCTCACTTATGCCTAGCAAATCAATTTCAAGTCGGTGCATTTCCTTCATCGCGCACTCTAGTCTCCCCGCTCCATACAAGCTCCGAGCATTCCATGTTCCAAAATGTTTGGTTTTAGTTTTACTTAAAACGTTCCCCCCCGGAGATCCGATTGGGGGATTTTTACCTCCGGAATATTTAGTTTTAAATAATGCCATATGATGATTTTTTCTGGGGATGATTTGAAAATCCTTTAATCAGGTGGTTTCCCGTGGCCTTCCTGATCCTATGCCGTTGACCATCCAGTGGATTGGTTCATCCGTCTTCGGAGACGATTTCTCATCTCCAGGGCAAGAGGGTGCCCTACCAGTTATAACTGGTTGGTTGTTTATACCGACAACTATTCGGTTATGGGAAATAAGGAGGGATTGAGGAGCATAAGAGTATGATTGGATAAGGAAAAGGAATTGTGTCCCCCGGTTAGGAGTGGGAGAAACACAATAGCTTGCGGAGGCAGGATCGCTATTCCTGAACAGATCTAACCATTACCGGGATCGTAAAGGTGTATCTGCCGCTACCTTAGGTTGTCGCTACAAAGCGCTAATTCTCAAGCAAGACCTAATCGCTTTAAGGTTGGATGGACTCTTGATGACCGGTCTTTGGTAAAGATATATGAATTTTTCAACCAAGCGATGAGCATATTTGAAAATATAAATGATGATTTTTTTGTGCTCTGCCGGGATACGAACTCACAACATTCTATTTACGAGTCCGAAGCGTAACCACTACACTACGGACCAGCCTTTAATGAATATATCTTTACAACTCGTATAACCTACACATTAAATTGCGATTCCTTTGTAAAGTAACAAGAGGTTAATCTCGTTAAACCGCTCATCCATAAGGCCAGCAGTTTTTTTGGTTATTTCTAAAGGCTTCGTTTGTATTTCCAGGGTCGAGGAAGAGTTCCAGAGGAAGCGTGCCCGAGAGAAGGCCTCCATCAGGCAGCAGCTGCGGCTGGTGAGCCTGGACGAGTCCTGCAGCAGTCTGCCCTCATCTTGGGGAGGACAGGTACACCTCTTCACGTAAAGATAAAAGAAAGAATCCCAATCTGGCATAGCTTTCCAGCCTATTTCATACACGCAAGTCAAAGACACCGTACAGATATTTGCCATGACTTTAAGATCATCTGTTGCACCAAACTCCAATCAGACAAAAATCAAAATTAAGTGTGTGTCACTTTGGTTGTATGTACATAAATCATCTGATGTACATCATCTTTCCTGTTCAAATTCCATTATATTCTATCATTCCACTTTGCCAATGTCACCCCTGTTTCAGGGAATGTCGGCAAGAGTTGCAGGGCTCATGTTCATTTGAGGTTTGGATTTTATTTGTAAGTACACAATCAGCATTTGTAAGCGCGAACTACACGTGTTTGTTTGTGGGCATACATCTGAGAGCTTTGAATGAATATATCCTTGCAACTTAGATTATAGATTATAGATTCCACTCACTTCCTAGAAATATTTAACCAAGGTCTTTAGGTACCAAAATTAAGGAATTAAATTTAATGTGTCAATCAAATATTGACTGGAGGTTGGTGCAACAGGCCCTTAGTTTTTTTAATCACCAAATCATCACCATCACAACGAGGTCATAATCTCTGGATGGGCCTTTGCTGAATCTAGGATTCTCTGTCACTCTCGCTTGTGCATCGAATTTGGTGTCCAGCTATGTTGGGCTTATCTACCGTTTGATTCAAAGATGACTTGAGCTAATAAAAACACTTAAAACATGATAGTGTGAGAGTTTTTTTGGTATTTTCAAAATTAATTTCCAGTATTTATTACACGATGTGTGAGAGAGAAAAGAGGTAAGGGACGACCGAGAAAAGTATGGCGTGATCAGATTGAGGAGGTTGTGATAGAATGGGATATACAAAGTGAGCGTAAAAGAAGAAAATGCATGAAAAAGGTGATGGGTATGAATATATTGAAAGAGGTATGTAAGGATAGGAAGAAATGAAGACAGCTCTGCAGAGGCTCTGGCCAACCCTAGCGGAATGGTGGCAAAGATTCAGCATTGGTCCTATTCACATACAATTTTTGCTCATGTGAAATTACCTCGTTCGCCGCATTCTCGGACCTGTATTTGAAGATGACAGGTGGCGTATCCGGACCAACGCGGAGCTGATTTCCGTGTTTCAAGACCCAAACTTAGTGTCGGTAATGAAATCAAGAAGACTCCAGTGGATCGGACATGTAGCACGTGCAGAGGACTCCAAGATCATCAGAACTGTCTTGGATGGTGCCCCCTCGGGTGTTAGACCACTCGAACGTCCCAGGATGCGGTGAGCAGACAAAGTTGAAGCCGACGCCGAAGTTCTAGGAGTGAGGGGACCATGGAGGGAAGCAGCACAAGACAGAGAGTCCTGGAGGATTGTGGTGCGGGAGGCCCTGGGTCTTCAAGGCTTATGAGCCGAAGAAAGTAAAAAAGTAAAAGTAAAGTGAAATTACCTCTGATGGAGACAAGACAAACAAGCACCAAAGGGATGGTATGTCAACCGCGGCTGCATTTGCGTTAACACCGTCCATCCATCGGATTTTTGCCTTCCTTTTTATGTCAAACTCCTGTCATTGTTAAAAGTTAATAACAATAATGTTATTAATTTTCTGTTATGACTTTTTTTTGTATTTCCATTAAAGGTTTTAACATACTTTTGTAATTCTTTAATCCTCCTACGCAGCTAAAATTTCGTATTGTAAAAGTTGTGCAATTTTGTTTTATTTTGGGATTTTAAACTTTTGGATATACTTAATATTTTAATGACACGTAATCACTTTAAACAATAGACAGATTTCGGTAATGTTTGTTCATGGATGCCATAAACAGTATTCTGTACAAAACTCTGCGTTCAAACTCAGCAAATTTTAACAAAAATATATGGAAATAAAAACGCTTATTTGAGACGCTCTTTTACTTTCCATACATTTTTAGTAAACGCTATGTTTGGATTTACATGTAATATTTTATACTTGTGTATGATAAGTGTGAATTGTGACTAATAGACAATAGGAACTGAATTAATTTCAACCGTTAGTTGGAGAGATAAATAAGTCTTAAAAAATAGCAGAGGTGAGTAAGAAATAATTAGCTAGAAGGAATACAACTTCATGCAGAAACAATAGTATCATAAACAAACCGTTTTATTGGGGCTTACCATAGAATAGTTATAAAACTAATATAATAACTTTACGGGGCTTAGTTGTGTTCTTTGCTCAAAGTTAGTTTAGACCTTAATTTTATTTAAACCGAGAGTGAGTATTTTAAGCTATTTCATTTTTGACTCATATTTTTCATAAATTGTCTAGTTGTGGACTTTAAACTATTTTAATGGAATAAACACTGTATCCGTTTCAACTTACTTAACCGAAAATCTTCCTTAGTTAAGACGATAACAAAGATTTTCATAGTGTAATTTCGTTGTTAATAAAAATCTCGGGTGAAACAACGATATGGACTTTCTAAGAAGTATGATTGGAAAAAAACGGAAAGATAGGGTGAGGAATGAGTTAGTGAGAGAAGTATGCGGTGCAAGGGAAAGTATAAAAGTAAAAATGAAAAAGGGTTTGTTAAAATGGTTTGGACACATGGAAAGAATGAATGACGAAAGACTGACGAAGAGAGTGTACGCTGCAAGTACGGAATGGAAGCCGTGGTAGGGGAAGACCGAGAAAAGTATGGATGGATCAAATTTATGAAATAGCGAATGAGTGGGATATTCAGAGTCATAACAAAAGGAGAGAGTGCATGAAAAATATTATGACTGAGTGAAATGAAAGAAGTATGTAAGGACCGAAAGAAATGGCGGTTGATTTGCAACAATGGCGGCCAAGGCATTAATTCTAAGTTTAATATTAAGTTTAATTTTACTTAATTTTAATTTGGATTTATATGTTTAATTCAGAATTTTTGTAAATCATTTTTTATTTTTTTGTGCTCCTTGACTGATAGGTTGGTATGAGGCTGACCACCCGTGCTGTAAAAATTGTTTCACTTTTGCCAATGCCACCCCGGTTCAGGGAACGGCGGAGAGAGTTGCAAGGTTTATGTTCATGTGAGGTTTTGCTTATTTGTATACACACATGCAGAATGTGTAGGCGCGAACCTACATGTGCCTGTCTGTGGGCATGCATTCAATATGAGCCTTAAATGTTGACATATCTTTGCAGCTTAGATTATAGATTATAGATAGGTACCTTTCCCTGGATAGTCTGTGAATTGGAAAGAGTCAGTTTGTCTTGTAATTTCAACATAACATTTCTTTGGTGGAAGCAAAAATTTTGCATTTTTTTATGAAATTTCATTTTTATTGATCGATATAAAAAAAACTTACCCATCCGTAAAAGCTATGTATATGTACCTACATAACAACGCATTACTACAACGTAATTATTTAGAAATATTTAAAACAATATAATTTTTACCGCAATTATGAAATTCAGTAGTTTTTAGAATGTAGCCGTACATATTTTAAACGTTTCACCGCTATGTGGGTGTAATTGCTTCATGTGTTCAGTCACGTTTTCAGTAGAGTCAACATGTTCATTGAGCGTGAAAAAAATATGCACATCAAGAGACATTCACGAAAACAAAGTCTAAGTGAAAATATTGTTACGAACTTAAAATACGTGCGCTGATACACACATACATCAGAATGATAACACACACTGAAGCACGTAATACAAAAACATCTAGGAGTATTCGTGCCTTGGAATGACATTCTAGTGATTGTGTGTGCGTAAATGTTCAGGTGGTGGAACAATCCAGAAATTGCGAGAAGGACCTCTTCGATTTACTTTATAAGAGGTCAAAATGGTAGGAGAGCAGAAGTCGCAAGAAAGCGCTTTGCTGAGCAACACATACAACCAGTGACTGTCAAGTGGTGAAATAAATTGTATATTCTTCTTTCCCTTTTCCTTATCCCATCATTTGGGGTCGGCCCTCCTTGTTCGAAGACGCCAAGCTTTTCTATCCTGGCTCATCTTCTCTATCAGGTTTCTCTTTTGCTTTCAAATATTGTGATAAATAAAATGTTAACAAAATAAAGTCTGTCATTTTAACTAAAAATAGCATACAGCAGAAAACGTAACAACGTGCATAATTTCTCGTCCACAGATACATCGGTCACACGACAGTTCAGCCACACGACTTTTCGGTTAACGACATTTCGGTCGCATTCAATATAGGTCCACAAACTACTTTAACTCCAAAAATCTTTTTTAATTACTGTTGGTTAAATTTATTGTATGTAGGTGTATGTGATGGAGCCATCTGCGGTCCACATATAGCCTGTGACCGAAATGTTGCTGACCGAAAAGTCGTGTAGGCGAACTGTCATGCAGCCGCGTTGTCCGTAACCGATGTGTCCGTGGACGAGCTATCTATGGCCAAGTTGTCTGTGACCTAAATGTCGTGAATCAAAAAGTCATATGGACGATCTTCCGTTTTTTTTCCTTTTTTTTCATGGCCGTATTGTTTGTGGATGGGGGTGCCTGTGACAGATTTGACGTGGAATAATTTAATCAGCTTTATTCCTCTTGCAGGGTCGCATAGAACCTGAAGGTGCCGTGTCTCCCAGTCCTCCTCCAGCCAGCGGCGCCAGCGGGGGCAGCTCCAGCGACGGATTAGCGCGCGCCCCGGCCACCAGGGTGCTGTCGGAGTATCGTCAGGCCACCAGAGAGTACAGGGATTACAGGAGGGGGCCGCAGCCGCCCACGGTCCATCCGCCCGCCTGCTACAACATGCCCAGGGCGCCGGCGTCTAGAACTGGTAACGCAATTCAACATTCACTAATCCGATCAACATCAAACTTCAAAGGAACCAATCAGAGAATATTTTACATGTTTCTGGAAATTTTTGTTAAAATCAATCGAGCGGTCCAAAAGGATCATAATATGAACCTATACTGCTTAAACCAAACTAAGTGATTATTGGAACTTTCGCAGCCTTCTTGTTAAACGTCATTTTTGATATCTCATAGGTACTGTAAAAAAAATGGTTCATTTCGCCAATGTCACTCCTGATTCAGGGAAGTTCGGCAAGAGTTGCATGGCTTATGTTCATTTGCGATTGGGTTTTTATGTTGTAAGTCCACATGCGGCATGTTTAAGTGCAAATGTGCGTGTCTGCTTGTGGGAATGCCTTTAATATGAATCTCAAATGTAATATATCTTTTCAACTTAGATTATACATAGATTATTGATCAAATCAATCACCTCAATCTATCGATCAACATAAAAACTTTACATTGATGGATACCTTAATCATATCAATGAAAAACATTAATTTGTTTTTTTCGTAGGATCTTAACTGGTTTTTAATTGTTCGTGAAAACGAAATTTTATTTTTTTCCTGTAGTTAATACTGGGTTGGTTAATTTTCACGAATAATCGACAAATTGCGTGACCAGAAAGATAAGAACTCATTTTCCAATAAAAATATAAATTACTCAAGTTTTTTTAATCAAAAGTTTGCCTAAATGTAGACCTGTGATGTTTGCCAGCCGAGAAATGAACTAATTTCAAATTTTGTGTCGAGTCCATGAAACAATACATGTAGCCCATTGAAATGTCACAATGAGACTGTATTCCTTGACTTATAGGTTGGTATGAGGCTGACCACCCATACTGTAAAAAATGGTTCACTTTGCCAATGTCACCCCTGTGTCAGGGAATGTCAGCAAGAGCTGCAGGGCTTATGTTCATTTGGGATTTGGATTTTATTTGTAAGTACACAATCAGCATTTGTAAGCGCGAACTACACGTGTTTGTTTGTGGGCATACATCTGAGAGCTTTAAATGAATATATCCTTGCAACTTAGATTAGAGATAGATTATAGATTACGAGTATAGACTGTCCGTTGACAGCTAGAATCTTATTTCATGCATTCTTTTGCAAACAGCACCATCTATGAAATATTTATTCAAATACTAATTAAAAATAGCAAAAAAACTAAATCAAAGGGTCATATAAAGGGTCTAATATAAGTGTCATTTCCAAGAAGAAAAATAAACTAATATAAAAATTAATAATTGTAGTTCATAGGTTTTGCATGTATGACTGCCATTTGAGATAATAATATTTTTTTCAGCGCATTTTATTAAATTAACTTAATGCTTTTTGGTGAGAGAGCTTTTAAATATTATTAAGCTTTAACAGAATTATTGTTGTTTTTAAATTAATAAAATTAGTTGTCTAACCCTCAGGCGCAAAAATTTTCAAATTATGAAATATTTTAGAAATATGTTTTTTAAATCCTGAAATAAAATGTAAGTATCTATCTAACATAGCAAATCAATATGTGTTCCGACAGCCTAGAGCTCACTGCCTGTTAGTTTTAGAGAACTGCCGATAGAGGCGCTACTCAGGAAAACCGGACCCAACTATCATTCCTTTTGTTACAAAGCTTATTTTGGGAAAAGGTGCTATGAAAATAGATTTGTTTATTAGCTCTGTAACTATGTAGCTAATCCGCAAAAAGTGGCCAGAACCTCTACAGAGTTGCGTCCATTTCTTCCTATCTCTGCATACCACTTTCAATTCATTCATATCCATCACCTCATTCACGCATTCCCTTATTTTACATTCACTCTTTAATCTGTCTATTCCATTCTTTCACAAGTTCACTAATCTGAACAAGACATAATTTTCTCGTCCTTTTTCCTTTCACAATATAACAAGCCATATGTTTCCTTTCACATTTCTTCAAAACTCTTTTACAGAAGAATTCTGTAGTCCTCTTGAAAATGACGTTAGCAAGTCGAAAGCACTTGATGTGAAATAAATGCTCAATTTGTAAAAATAAAACTCGTAAAATATACTTACTTTCTCCTATATATTTGTAGCTTTGATTTTTTTTAAAAACTTCAAGATAATCATATGAAAACCTACAAAGCTACTCTCATTTCATATATTTATTCACCTACTGAAAGGTGTGCAAAAAATATGTTGTTTTTAAAGCCCACGTAAAATACAAACTTTGAAACTGGAGCATTGATTGAAAATTTTATACTTATCAGATGAACAAGGGTTGTTAAATTTCTTGTGCATTGGAATCAACATTTTTTTAATATTATTTTACACAATTTATGAACCTGCATTTTGTCGTGACATGATTGTTATCACAAGCCACTGACCGCTTGCCTTTTCGTGACTCTACTCTCCCCGTGACGTGACTTAAATATTTCAGATTCAAATCAAGGGGTGCATTTTGAAAGCGTGCTCATTTCCAGCCCCTGTCCGGTCGTTAAACTAGAGTTAAAGTTTAGTTACCTCTCTGGGAGCTGTAATGTGTACAAACGTAGTTAAAAGTTGACGTTTTGATGTTTGCAAAATATTTGCAAACTTTTCTTTTAAGCTGTAAAAGCATACAATATAATTATTATAGAAGAGCAAAACATGAAGGGTTAGAATGAAATTTTTCTGTTCACATTTGATAATTATTCTAATAATTATAATTTACTCAATTCAAAACCTCAAAACATAACACAAATCCATTTATCCCTTCAAATCGTTTTGAAATGATCATTTCCAAACGAGTCAACTGTACTAAAATGGAATCTTTCCAATAAAATAATAATAATAATAATTGGACAATTTGTATACAGCGCCGTTTAGTGGCATTAGCCACCCCAAGGGCGCTTTGTCATTGAATTTGCTACAAAAATTCAGTACTCAATCTATAATATAAGTTGCAAAGACACGATAGCATTTAAGATACATATTAAATGCATGTGCAAAACAGGGAGCAATCAGCAAATGCAAACAGACACGTGTGAGTTCGCACTCACGAATGCTGCATGTGTACTTACAAATTAAAATCCAAGCCTCAAATTAACATTAACCCTGCATTTTTGGCCGACCTTCCCTGAAACAGTGGTGACATTGACAAAGTGAACCATTTTTCCACTCCACATTAAATTTTATCTTTCATTCACAATGACAATCATTACAGTTTCTTATAAAATTCACAGCATTACAACTTTCAAAACTTTTTTATTTTTTTCACGGTCGTAGAAAAAGTATTGTATGCCAATGCATGTTATTAGCTATTGTAACACTCGCGCTGTCTATGCTATTTGGCAAACAAAGCAGCACTCATGCTACAACGGCGCTCGAGTGTGTTGGTGTGCTGTATGCTGACCGGACGGTTTGTGTGGTTTAGCTGTGGTGGTTGGTGTCGGTGTTGGGGGCGCGGCGTGGGCGGCAGAGGCGGCCAACGACTCCGACAACTACCGGCGGGAGTTCGCCAGGGGCAGGCGCGCCCCCTCCAGCTCGGGGTCTGACCTGTCGCAGGGCGCAAGGCTGGTCACGCCTCCCAGGTAATCGCAGACAAACAGGTGACTAGGCGGCGAAAAACACAAGATGAGATGGCCTTAAGATAGGTGACAAGTGGTCAACAAAATGCATGAAAAGGTGGTCACAAATTAAATCATCAGCATGATAAGCTGGCCTCAAAATAGGTGACAAGTGCTGTAAAAATAAATGATAAAGTGGTCTTAAGATAGGTGACAAGTAGTCAAAGAATACATGATGAGGTGTCCCCAAATTAAATCATAAGAGCATGATAAGCTGGCCTCCTAATAAGTGACAAGTGCTGTAAAAATCAATGATGAAGTGGTCTTAAGATAGGTGACAAAGTAGTCAAAAAATACATGATGAGGTGTCCCCAAATTAAATCATAAGGGCATGATAAGCTGGCCTCAAAAGAGGTGACAAGTGGTGTAAAAATAAATGATGAGGTGGCCTCAAGATAGGTGACATACATGATGAAGTAGCCTCAAAATAGGTGACAATTAGTCAACAAAATATGTGATGAGGTGGCCTTAAAATAGGTAACAAGTAGCCAAAGAATACATGATGAAGTGGCTCCAAATTAAACCACAAGTACATGATAAACTAGCCTCAAAATAGTTGACAATTGGCCATCAAAATAGATTATGAGATGGCCTTAAAATAGGTGACAAGTGGTCAACAAAATACATGATAGGTTTCCCCAAATCAAATCACAAGTGCATGATAAGGTGACTCAAAATAGGTGACAAGTTAACAAAAAATACATGATTAAGTATAACTCATACAATACAACTTTTTAAATGAAGAAATATGAATAATTTATATTTTGTATTGTTTGTGTATTAACACTGTGAAAATTCATTTTGTTTCAATTTATAATTTTTGGATGAAATTTTTCAAGCAAAACACTGTTTATTTTCACTATAGACTTTATTTAAAAGATTAAAATCTTTAAAACAAAATTATAAATTGAATGAATAATTTAAATTATAAATAATGATTATTTGAGTCGTGTAGAATCAAAGACAGCAAGCTAGACATTTTTTTGAAAATGAGATAAATATGTGGAAATCTATTAATGATCCTATAGTTCTTTGACCTTAGTTGGTGTGCCGTTGACCACCCATACTGAAAAAATGGTCATTTAACCAATGTGTTTGTTCATTTGAGAATTAATTGATATTTTGTATGCCGCATTTGTAAATGCGAACTTAGTGGGCATGTAAATTGTATCTTTTCATCTTATTTTATTGATTCTATATTGTCGCCCTTTGTTCTATACGACTCATTTTTAAGTATTGCTTAAACTTTGCTTAGCGTTATACATTGGCTTGTATTTAGTTAAGCTGAGATGTGTCTAATGCTCCATATTGGTTACACAGGTGGTGACGTGTGCGGGAGTATTGGGGAGGTGTGCTAAGCGTAAACAAGAGCCTACTAACTAAACCCGTAACAGTAACAGCTAACATCCCGTCCGGCATAACAGTTATCTAGTCAACTAACAACCCCAACATCCAAAGCAACAACAACACTGCCAGTAGCATGACAACTAAAATACAAGACGGTGAGTAAAATAGCATTCAAGTAACATTAACAACCATCTAAAAAGTACGTGAAAATCAGCTTTGAATCTGTTCAAAACAGGGGCGTTCATAGCTTTTCCCTCCTAATTAGGCAACAATGTGAGATTTTTCCGATTGAATCCGATTGAAGGAATAAATTGGAAAAGTTACAATAATTTGCGTGTTGTGACTGTCAAAACTAGCCTCTTTCATAGTGTCACAACACCCCCACACGACCATATTGACATAAAATTTCTATTTAAGTAAATTGTTAGTATGTAAATATTCTGTTTATAGCGAAGTATATGGCCTAAATATATGATATTTCAATAAACATACATAAAATATCTTACTTAGCACCGACAAGACAACAGGAGACTTCGAATTATGGCAAAAAAAGTTGGCTGAACACTCATAAAACACACTTTTCCTTCTAACTTTGGCAAAAACAACCGCACGCTGCTGTTGTTCTGACAACAACTGGTGATACGGAGTTCACACGCAATGACATACTTCCGATGATGTTGAATCAAGAAACGCGAATTTTTAATGTGTTGTAACAACCTGCCCCCGTCACAACACGCCCTCCCCACTCTAAAAAAAACGAAAAGTTATAACAAGAATCAAGTCATCATTTTTCGGGTTAATTAATAAAACTGTGTACTGATTGTTTGTCTGTTTATTTGTTTAGGTCAAGTGAAGACCTCTTGAGTGAATCCTCAGCAGAAATCAAGAATTTGGAATCTGATGAAAGAAGCACCTTACATCAAAACAGCGTCCTGGGAAACTCAAGGATATTCACTATGGTCAACTAAAGACAAAAAAAAGTCCATTCTTTTTTTGAATTTCAAATAAGAATGAAAATTGGTGCTTTGTGGTTTGAAAATATGGGTTGAAATCTTCAAGTCATTCCCAAAAATATTTTTTTATAATTTTACTTTTTCCCTTAACTACCTCTTTTGATTTTAATGTACCTTCTTATTTTTTCTTATTATGTACTTATGACAATAGGTTTTTCTTTATTTACTTAGCTTTTTTTTATTATTTGGATGAATATAGTTATATCATTCAAAAACTATTATTTAAAAATACATTTTCATGCATGTCAAAAATATTGCGTAATAAAATGAGATTTATTTGAAATAAAATTAGAAAAAGAAACCTTTTATACATTCCGAAAAAAATAGATAAAAATGTTTTGTTCATAATTTGTAAATGATTAATATATTTTCGCAGAATTTTTATCTTGTTATTATTATTTCAAATATTTATGACAATAATTTAAATATATATTTTTTTATATTTCATACTAATATAAGAAATAAAATTTAATATATAAATAATGACAAGTCATGTTAAGAGTTTTACTTTTATTGTCTTAGGATAATTGTTATGTTTAAAAATAAATTTTAAAATAATATAATACTTTTGTTACCGACCTTATAAGGTCACCTGTCATTTTCACCAGCAACAGGGTTGTGCTATTAGATTTAATATAATTAATCTATATTTAACAAATATTGAATTAAATTTTAAAATTAAAAATGTTTTGTGTAAAATAAATTGTAATTTTCATTTTTGTCTTTATTTTAATTGTATATTGTCGTCATTTTCAAAACCACAAGATGCTAAAATAAAATTGTGTAAAATTGTAATCTTCTATATTGACATATTTTATATTGACATAAAAAATATCTGTCACAATTGCTCAATTTTGAAAGAAAAACTATAAAATCTTCTTGTTTTTAACATACTATGTAAATAAGTGTTTGTTAATAAAAAATAAAAACTTTTTGCACATTAAGAGATAACTAACAATGTAAAAATATAAATTAATAAATAAATAAATAAAAAGTTTCGTCTTTTATTCAAAATATTAAAGCAAAAATAAAAATAAATTTATTCTTGACGTGTTAAAAATGGTGTGATGACACTACGAAAGCGCTCAAGATATAAATTCAACTCGTGAAGAAAAACTTTGTTTTTTTTTTTGCGTTTTAATTAAAAAATAATCTTCACAATTTCAATACACAAGGCTTTTATTTATTTTTATTAAAATATCTAAAAGTTATTTACTATTTGATCATTCGCAAAAGAAAATCTTGTATTAAAAAATCACAAGGATGAAAAAAAAAACTATGAATAATTGACAAGATGTACGTAAAAGTACACTGTAAAAAGCTTAGCAATTAGCCTACTTTTTCCACGACATGAAAACTTACTTACTGATCGGAAAAAAGCGAAGTATCTACATTTTAGTATGGTAATGAGTTGTGAAAGGCAATTTGCCATACACTGTTGCTTTACATCAGTGATTGCCAAACTGTGGTCCAAAATATATCGAAAAAATACTCAATAAAAATTTAATCCTTTTGAATAATTTCAATTGATTTATAGTACATTTACATTGAAATATTCATAGATTCACAATTGTAATTAAAAAAAAATGATTATTTTTCAATAAAAAATTAAAAAATAAAAGAAATTAAAAAACTTTGTTTTATTCCACTTTTATTGTTTTTGAGTATGTTACAAATATTTTCGGAATTACTTCCATCTTCGGGTAACTAACAATTACTAAATTTAAACTTAAAAATTAAGACAGTGGAGTGGGATCTATTGGTGGCAGTGGTAAGGGAGGGGGTAGAAAGGTAGATGTGTGGGAGGGAGATGGTGATTTTTGGGGCGGAGCTAATATTGTTAGGAGAGGAGATGTAATGGTGGGAAGTTGAATATTCAGCATAGAACTTTTATTTTTGTGTTTATTAATCTCTAATATTTCTAATATATCAAATTTAAAAAAAAAAAAAAAAAAAAAAAAAAATTGGATATACTAGAAATATTAGAGATTAATAAACACAAAAATAAAAGTTCTATGCTGAATATTCAACTTCCCACCATTACATCTCCTCTCCTAACAATATTAGCTCCGCCCCAAAAATCACCATCTTCCTCCCACACATCTACCTTTCTACCCCCTCCCTTACCACTACCACCAATAGATCCCACTCCACTGTCTTAATTTTTAAGTTTAAATTTAGTAATTGTTAGTTACCCGAAGATGGAAGTAATTCCGAAAATATTTGTAACATACTCAAAAACAATAAAAGTGGAATAAAACAAAGTTTTTTAATTTCTTTTATTTTTTATTGAAAAATAATCAATTTTTTAAAATGAATTTCCACAGTGTTTCACAAAAATCTTTTCAAAATTTATTGTAATTCACAAATAAAACATTATATTTGAAAATTTGCAGATTTTTACAGGTAAAATTGGCTATAGGAAAGCAAAAAGGTCTTTGTTCAGCACTGAAGAAAGGTGATGTAAAAGATTTAGATGGAAAAAATGGGATGTCAAGTCTTCAAAAAATGTTCGGGCTTATGGTATGTACCTACCTACTCAACAAAATATTTAAAAAGACAAACTGTAGACTGAAAAGATGTTTTATAATTTTATTTAAATTGCCTTCGCAAATAAAGCAGGAGGTATATACGTAGGAAGATATTGACCCTAAAACTGAAAAAAAAGGTAAACACGATTTACATAAGTGCATCGTTTTCATTCAATATAAAGTTTCTATACTAACATTGAAAATACCGGGCCTAGGGCTGTATTGTTTCAACATTCCCTCATGTGGCTTTTTAAACTTAAAAATATATACTTTTGCGATTTTCATAATAAAAATATATTTATATTCTTGATACCTGTTTCTGGCATGGCCATGCAAAAACATGTTATTGAATAACATTCATCTTCATAAATTTATTTAAAAAATATAAGGTAACGTTGAACCAACACACCTTTGTTTCAATACAGTATTTTCAACGTCAGCATAGCGACTTAATACTGAATAAATAGGACACACTTATGTCAATCGTGTGGGTAGTTTTTTTTTTAATTAGTTAAAAGTCACATATGCTAACGTTAAAAATACCGGACCTATGAGGTGTGTTGTTTCGTCATTAGCTTATGTTTTTTCAATCAGAAAAAAATCTACTTGTGCGATCATGATAAAAATAAATTGATAATCCTGATACTTGACCAGGCAAAAATGGATTGTGGAATAGCATTCATGTTCACACAATGAAAAATTAAGGTAACGTTGAACCTGCACACCCTAAGGTACGGTATTTTTAACGTCAGAATACCGACTTAATACTGAATGAATAGGACGCACTTATGTCAATCTTTTTGGTATTTTTATTAGTTTAAAGTCACATTGAAAATAAAGAGCTCAAAAGTGTATTGTTTCAACTTTAGCTTACGTGACTTTAAACTGAAAAATATCTCCTTTCCCGATTCTCATTCTTAAAATAAATTGATAATCCTAATACCTGACCAGGCAAAAATGTATTCTTGTATAGCATTCATCTTTACACAATGAAAAATTAAATAAAGTAACGTTGAAACACCCTTGGAGATTGGCAGTCTCTGGTCTCCTTAGGGTGATAATAATATAATCAAATACTTGTCGAGTAGGTCAGTGGCGGCGCATGCGCCCCAACAAAAACGTCGACACGCAATTGTTGCGCCTGGCGCCCAAAACGACGACCCCCGAAGCGTCGCGACGCTCAATCTATAGAAAGCTTCCGACGAGCACGCACGAGCTCTCTCCCAGCAAAACAAAAGCTGAGAAAATCCGCGGGAAAACCACTATTGTTTGTTGACAAAGGAATAACAGATAGTTCGCCAACTTTAAGTTATTTTTTTCCTAATATGATTTAAAGTGTATATTTTTCGTTTAAACATTTAACACTTTGCTTTTTGCTTGCTTTGAGTTTCGAATAAAATAAATTACCATGTCGAAAACAGGGAGTGTCGTTGTGGTTGATTTGGAAGATAGGGACCCCAATAATCTCAACCAGCATTTACAAGTAAGTTTTTCATCTTAACATCTGCATTTGTTTTAACAACAAAAAATGCAATTTAAATCCAGATAAGTATATTTTTTTGTATCAATATAATCTTCTTAAAGTTTTTTATACAAAGCTCCAGCATACTACGAGTATGTAGCCGTTCAGGATCAAAGGACGACAATATTGAATTTTTATCCAGACTAAGGTATTAAAATAAAGGAAATCAGTTTGTCCTCATTTCCATTTATTTATATATTTCCGCTTTTGGAAAAAAAACAATACTATAATGACGTTTTTGATTCTACACTACTCACATGAATCTTCTTTACTTTTTAAGGACATCTCATCCATATCATCTGACCTACATTTCATTTGTTAATAAGTCCATTTTACATTCAAGTAACAGGTTTTTGCAGCATATGTAAGCAAGAAAATCAAAGCTCTTTTTTGTTTGTTTGAACTTCAAATGATAAATCGCTACCTCAAAGGTAGAACTGAATAACTGCTGGTTCCCTGATTTGAGAAATCGTGGATTAAACATTTCATTGAGCGACATTCTTATAGTAAGTGAACTAATTATAAGGAAGTGCTCTTGAAGGCATTGTAAACTACAGGATTCTCACACTTTTTTGGTGTTTACGCTCGTTGAAAATAGGAAAAAACGGTGCATTTATCTGAGAAACCCATGTTAGTTTAATATGTCACTTAATCAGTTTTATTTTTAAGGTATCGAAGTATACATTTATGCTCTTAAATCACAGGAAAACAATAAAGCCTAGAATATTTTATGGATACAGTGGATCAAACGGCGTCCATCCTTTTGTTGCTCCCTTCTATAGTAATATTATGGTAGTTTTTAAGGCGTCTATCTACGAGTACTTGAATGGCTCAGCCTCTCAGATAAAGGACCCTTCGTTCCTTCCGCGCCCTTTTGTAGGGCGATTTGAATAATTCATATTCAGCGATGAGATGGACTCGAGTACCTACATATCTTCTTTTTATGCGTTTAGGGTATTTTGTCGTTGTATTGTAAACGGTTTATTTAAAAAAAAAAAATGCAATGTTTTTGTTATACCTATTATAAATGTAGGTTCATCTGCAATGTTGGCTGCTCAGCTTTTTAAAATTTAATTGTTTTATTGTATTTCAAGCATTGTTTTTTTGGTTTTAATATAGTTAAAATGTAGGCAATCCTTAAACTGTAATCTTAATTGCAAAGATATTAGAACATTTTAGATTCATAATTAATGCATGCCCACAACCAGAAACGTCTAAATTCGCTTAGCTTAAAGATTATCCATGTTAAACGTAAGTACGAAAAAAAATTAATACTATTTTGGAACATTTTAATTCTGTACTTTTTCATAACCATAAAGGGCACTTTTGTAAGCAACTCTTGCCGACCTTTCTTGAAACAGAAACATGACGAAAAATATCTTGGCAAAGTTCCCCTTCAGAGATAACGCAGGAAGAAGTTGCACTATATATGCATCTAGATGCATTGCCGTCCTTGATCCTTTACGACTCTATTGTTACTTTTTCTAATAGAGTTTATACTTAAAAAAAAAACAAATTGTTTCATGATCATAGAAAAAGTATTGTATGCCACTGCACGTAATAAGTCATTGTGAGACTCGAGCTTCTCGTGTGCTATAAATCTATATAAAAACAGGAACAGTGCACCAATCTCGCCGTCATTTGACTGATGGATGAGATGTATGTCTTGTCTAGGTGCTGTGGGACGACGTGATTGGTGAGCCCGCCGGCGTGCGTAGTCCAGAGTGCGCGTGGCGCGTCAGCACGCACTGCTTCCGCCACTCCAAGAACTTCTGCTACATCCTTCTGTCCGTGCTGGTGGCGCCCCTGGCTGCGCTCTGCCTCGGGATCACCTTCGCCTGCCTGGCCTTTGATGTAAGTCTGAACATTAATAATCACCTTTACTTTTATAAATCGGCACAATGACTGCCTCCCTCCAGTCTGATGGGGAATCTTTAAGTCTATGGCACAATAAAAATACTCCTCGACTATGTGACCAATAGTAAATAAAAATTGGATTCCTGATAATCAGGGTTTTTTTCTAGTTTACAGCACCTTGAGCCCATACCCTTGAGGGTAATGTTAAATGCAGTACAATGCACTTAAGTATCCTTTTAATTACGTACATTGTATTGAAATTATAATCCTCTGTACTTTCTTTAGTCCAACCAAGTTACATCCCAGCTATTCCCCACATTTATAATATTCTCAAGCACACTTTCTCCACCAGCTTTCATCATTTAAGCTCTCACATCATCCACTCCTAAATAGGTGTTATAAGCCTATTTAAAAGTAGTAAAAAATTGTACTATATGCGCAGTTTAGTTTTGTTTTCTTTCGCAAAATGATGTCTCATTCTTTTAATCATAATTTGAATAGATTAAAACGTTTTTTGAGTGTCATTTATTTATAATATTTAACAAGGATCAACAAATTGTCGCATATTTGTCATCTCGTTAATTAATTAGTTAATTAATTCATTCATCCCGTTTACTTTCGTTCTTCCCCATCCCTATAAATAGCAGGGTTGTCAGTACGTATTCTACATGTGTTTTTAATTAAAACTAAAGTATCATTTTTCTTCTGAAACAGCTTGTAATTAATAAGCTCCTAACACGCAACATGACAAATGCTTTTTAATTATTATTTTTGTAATCCCAAATAAACTGTACTTAAAATACGGATTTTTTTGTTTTAAATTGTATGTTTATAAATATCCATGCATACATCAACTGGTCGTAGTCTAGTGGTTAATACCTACGACTTAGTATCGAAATATAATGGGTGCAAGACTCTGTATAAGATTTAACGTGACTAAGCTACACATATTATAACTTCTTGCCACATTCTCCCCCAAGGGGTCGCATGTGACGAGTAGAACCGATTTATTTTTACAGGTAAGAGGGCCGGCATAACGTCAGCTACTTAAGTTGAAGTGAGAGTTTTCCAGCTCCCAAGGAAGCTGGTGCTTCTTTCTAATCCAAATAAAATACCAGGAAGGTTCACTCAGACTTCACAAGAAATGAGTACCAGCCTCCTTGGGAACTGGAAAACTCTCACTTCAACTGAAGTGGCTGACGTTATGCCGGCCCCCTTACCTGTAAAAATAAATAGTTTCCACTCGCCACATGCGACCTCTTCGGAGAAATCGCGGCAAGAAGTTATACTATATACATATTTTCTGAACAGTACCCTTAGTACGAGTTGCAAAACTTGAGTAAAGTTAAGTTTACTGAAAATATTAAACAGTGATTTTCCCCAAAATCTGCCGTTTTTGTTTCTTACACTTTATGGTCTTAGCAAAAGAGTGACAGTGATGAAGAAAATCAAGTTCAAACAAACAAAAACGGTAAATTTTGGGGAAAACTACCCTTTAATACTTTCCGTAAACTTTACTTTACTCAAGTTTTGCAACTCGTACACAGGGTAAAGAAAACTTCAAGAAAAAGTACGGTTTAATTTACGCAATCAATACAGTTCTTACTCTTTACAACGCTGTAAAATATTTACATGGTACCCTAACATCAAATTTCGAGAAAATTTCTTTCTGTCGCGAAAATCGAAAAATATACGAAAGACACAAAATCACACCTAGTGAGCGATTTCATTTTCAATAATATTTACAATAACGCGATAGAGGGGAATTTACGCGATGTTTATAACACTCGGAGTAAAACTATCGTATGGTAAACATGAAACTCAACAAACAATACGTCAATCATTTAGGAAAACAGGGTGTAAGAAATTAAGTATTCGTCGGCGAAAGTAAAAATACATTACACATACATTACTGGTATTGATCCCCATTTATGGATGACTTGAAAAAAATCTACCCTAAAAATGTCACCTTTCCTCAAAGGTAGAGTAGAGCCTCGATTATCCGAGCTATTTCAAACCAAGCCTACTTTGCATAGTCAAAAGATCGGATAACACGGACTTTAGTTTTTTTTTCTCGGTCGTCTCTTCCCTCTTTTTCCATTCACACTTCGCCATTCCCAGATGCATAGTCAACCGCTTGTTCTTTGCTATTCTTCCTATTGCACCTACCACTCGCTTTCCCTTACTCTATTTTTTTAACCCTAATCCTTACCCTATTCTCAATTTTTTTTTTAAATAGATTTGTGAAGAGAAATGCAATTAACCAACCTATAGCACCATAAATAGTGATGAGAATCGGAACTAAGATCATTAAATTTTGAAAAGATTTTTGTGAAACACTGTGGAAATTCATTTTAAAAAATTGATTATTTTTCAATAAAAAATTAAAAAATAAAAGAAATTAAAAACTTTGTTTTATTCCACTTTATTCCGAAAACGTTTGTAACATACTCAAAAACAATAAAAGTGGAATAAAACAAAGTTTTTAATTTCTTTTATTTTTTAATTTTTTATTGAAAAATAATCATTTTTTTAAGATCATTAGCAACAATTCAACCTAGCTCCAGTGGCGACATGTTTTTTCCTGGATTTAAAATAAAAAAATATGCGGATTTCATTTTAAAACTGAAAGCATCACCACCAAAAATATCCCATGTACTCGGAGATTAAGACACTCCCTTTAGGTGTACCTACCTTCATGATTGCACATTGACAGTTTTAAATGTTAAATAATATTTCCTAATCTTTTCTTTCTTTTTCTTAGCATATCTGGTGTGTGGCGCCATGCCTTCGCGTTTTGAAGATCAGCTGCGCCGCCTTCCGCACCAGCGTGCGTGCATGCTCTCAGGCAGTGGTCGTCCCATGCGCAGAAGCCTTCGGAGCCGTCCTGGGCGGCATCCGCCTCCAGCATCACACCCTGGTGGACCCACCAGACAGGAAGGAAGACGTCCTCCTGGTCTGAGAGGACCACCACCAGCCAAAAAGCAAACTCAACAACATGAGATCGAGTCCGATAAGTATGGAACAACCTGGGCCTTCCAGTTCTTCGATCCAGCCGAGCAATGAAGCAGTCTCAGTGACCTTGAACTCGTATTCTCCACGTGGTTTGGATACTCTCCAGCAAGTCAAGCTGCAACTGCAGCTGACTCCCACTTCCATCACTCTTCCACTTGGTTCCAAAAAGTGCTGCATGTGAGATTTGGTAGGTATTGAAAATGACAATTATTTTTCGTGTTCCTTAGTTTGATGAAACAATTTCTTAATTATGAGATAGTCTTTAAGACTGGCCCCCTTTATTGCAATCAATTACACACTTTTGCCAAGCTAAACTTTAACAAGAAAGGCGGCAAAAGTTGTAGAGATGCATTAGTTTGGCAGACTCAAACGATGATGAATAAATCAAGCTTGTAGAGTGCCATTTTGTGACTGCCCCTTCCTAGTTACGCCCATGGCTTGAGAAAGCAAGAGTTTACGGGTTCCTGCTGTCATTAAATGGACGAAAAGTGAATCTTGAATCCAAATATGTCTCTACAAATGTGATTACAGTTAGAGATCCGGTTGCTAGCTCACATGGTAAAGATTTCGGTTTCTTACCGTAAAGCTTGTGATCGACGAATCCCAAGGTGACAGTTTTGATTTCCGGTTTTGATGTTATATAGACCAGCCTTAACAAGAAATGAGAAGGAACCTGTCCCTTTGAAAACAGTTGCGATAGAATACGCTTTACGAAAAGTTGCATATAATATACGTGCAATTTAGGTGTATAAAATGAAAGAAAAAAGATGGCCAAATATTACACTGAATTCTTTTTTATTTTGTAAATATATTTGTTCCAATTTTCAGTACCTACCCAAAAATGTATTCCTTACTTTTAAAGATTATTCGATTAGTTTTTGTTTTGGTTAGCATTTAAATAGATAAGAAAGTGGAAATGAAAGTTTATATGTGTTTAGGATAATATCTTCCATGCCAAATTGTTACTTTTCTCAAGGGGAAAGCAAAGAAAGATATACGGTTTTAAGATTTTCCGATAGATATGAAAGCGTAAAATATATGTGTATGTTTCTAGGGTTAAGTGGGTGAAAACATTTGGGTCAAGTCCGTAAACATTAAAATAAAATAAAACGAGATTTTTTTACGCTATAACTTAAGCATTAAATCACTCCAGTATAAGCCGACATTATAAGCATTCTTAAACGCCAAGTTACGTACAAATTCAAACAAAAAAATCAGTAAAATTTTGATTGCATGAATTTAGGCGAATAGCAATGTTATATGATCCAGGCCCTATGACTGATTTGTTAAATGGGTATTTTGAAATTTAACTAAATTATTAAAAAAATTAACTTCAGGGGCAGCGACACATCTAATATTCATTCAAATATTGAAATGAGCGTAGTACTAGGTACATATTTACGAAATTTAATTTTCCTTGTGTGTAAATCATATACAGAAGTTTTTTTACGAACCGTGAAATACAAAAGATCGGATATTCTGAAGTTACTTCGTTGTCGTATCCGACATCATCAGGAGACGTGTCCCCTTCCACACCAAACAGGCACACGAACTTTTACATTATATTAAAATCATTAATTAATTTGATTGAGAATTCAATTTGTTTATTTTTTGTTATTTTCTATTTCTTTTGCTCATTTTGAATAAATCTTCGGTGTTTCGATGCCCTAAAACTAATTTAAAAATAAATGTATTTCGAGACCAATCCTTACTGAAATTTCTATAAAAATTTGATAAACGTCCATTCTTTAAATATACAACTTTACACATTTTTGTACATCTTGAATTTTAATGAAAATTGGCATTTTCAATTTTGTATACATAATAAAATATCTTTGAGAACCCATGAATCATTAGAATTTTCACCAAGTAACCCATCATTTCAACTGTTAAATTAGAAAATAAGATATTTATTAATAAATCATTAATTAAATAGAAAATATTTATAACTATTTATAGTTGAGTGTCGTGTCTTTGTATTGTGATTAAATTGTTCCAAATATATAATGATTCTAAAAATAACTTAAAATAAAATATTCTATCATACAAATCAGTTTCGATATGTAAATCACAATTACAAAAATTAAAAGATATCGTAAAAAATGAAATATTTGTAACAATTCACAGTGCATCTTTCAATACAATAATTCATCTTACAAATTGTATGATCTTTTCGTAGACAGTTGGTGTACATATGAGAAGTATACAAAAGAGTGTCGTTTTTGTGTGTGTCACACCTCACGGGTCATTATTTCTCTAGCATCCCTTATTGCAATGCACCCAGCCTTCAACAAATGGAATTGCAGGTACGAAAGATTATCCAATGGCATATTTAACGTAAAGCAGATAAATATTATTCTTGCTATATAGGCATACAATGTTTTTACAATTTACTTGGGTTTAATTTAATAAAACTCCGATTAAATTTATTTTACACAATTTATTTTAGGAACTTGCTCACATTCGGTTCAAAGTTTAAACTGTGCACTTCTCGCTTGACGGCTCGGGTACTGATGCACTGCAATCCGTATTTATAGATGACTAAAAGATATTCCAACATACACCAGACCATGCCAGAATGGTCTCGAGCAGAAACTTCAAGTAAACGCGAGTAGATACAACCATCCAAATACTTACGTCTAGACACACATATAAAAGTTAACATACACAGACATAAACTCTTACATTCCTAACAATACGAAGAATTGTCGAAGGAATAATCAGATTAAAAAATGTTTTTTGTGAGCTAAAAATACCTGAGTAAATGGATGAACGCCTCTAAGGGTTAATTTCATTAAATACTGATGCTTTTAACTCATATCCTGTTTACGTTAAAAACCGCACCCCTCGACTGTTTCCTGCGAAACCTATTTTTAGTTTTCCCCCATAACTCATCCGTAGCGCTTTACGTAACAAAACTGAAACAGCGCATCTAGCGGGCGTTTTACATTCCATACATTTTTGTGGTTAAGGATAGGTGGAGTCTTATTCTATATACCTGGGGCACTGTAATTTTGTTTTCCCTCTGAATTTACGCCGTCGTTACATTAATATCAATTTCACGAGCGAGTGCACTTTACGACGTTTGCTTTTATGCTCTTAAGCCATTTAGCACACGTGTTGTTTTACCGCTCGTGCCCTTTGCACAAAAAAGGGCTAATATTGTAGCTCTTTGTACAAAAAAAAAGTGCTACAATTGTTTCTCGTGTCTATGAATTACCACAAAAACTTAACAATTATTGCGCTCTTACGTAAAATACTACAAATACCAATAATTGAAGGTTTTTGACAGTTAAAAAGCAATTTTTTTTTTTTTAAGAGATCCTGTGCGGGAGACTCCCTAGATTCTAAAGACTCTAGGGGTCTATGACACTTGTTGTAGTGCCGCAGAGGTGTTGATTGATGTTGAGAGGAATTTATAGTTTTCTCATTTCTTCCACCATTTTCTTTTTCAAATAAACATTGTAACTAGACCTTGTGGGTCACATTATTAAATAATGTAATTTATTGACGAATATCTACTTATATAAGTATTGATTTATATATATAAAAGCTACGTGCATGCCAACATCGAATTAGACGGCTCTTGAGGTGTGATTCACACAAAAACAACGCTCACCAAATAAATCATCCTTATATTATTGTTATTAACATTCGTAAGGCTGGTTTTAGTGTCGCGCTGACAACGCGCTGACCGTCAGCGCTGACCGTTCAAAATATATGAACTTGTAGGAAGCGTTTTAGAATGGCGCGTAGCTGTCAGCGCGACAAGTTCATATATTTGGCTGTCAGCGCTGACGGTCAGCGTGTTGTCAGCGCGACACTAAAACCAGCCTAATTTCTTTCGTTTGGGACCGTAGCTCCGTACACTTGCGAACTATGGGCCCGGACTATTTTATTTAGTTAACACATAAAATTCCATCACATTTCTATTTTATTCAAAAAATATATAGTATATCGATATACCTTAAAGGTAAAACTGAAGAAGTGGCATATCAAGCTAAGATGGATTTCTCAGATAAATGCACCTGTTTTCCTATTGTCTACGAGAGAAAACCCTAAAGAAGTGTTACAATCCTGTAGTTTAGAAGTTTGTCATGAGTATTTCCTTGTAATGAGTTCACTTACTATGAGAAGTCACATCCGAAAAAATGTTTTATACACGATTTTTCGAATCAGTGAATTAGCACTTATTTAGTTTTACCTTTAATGTGGCGATTGAACCAAAGGCGGCAAGCAAGATTTGGTTCGAATATGATGTAAATATGGTACCTACCTACATTAAAACACAGAAAATAGCATTCTGCATGTTTACATGTATTTTTCACATTTAAAAATCCTATGTTGTCTTTTTTGGTTCTCTGCGTACATCAAAATTCCGTTATTTTAGCCAATATTGTTAACACTCCTAAGCACATAAATATCGTCAATCAACAAAAATATCATTTTTGCAAGGAAAGCTGATGGCTGAACAATGCATCCAACAAAAAAGCTTACAGAAGCGATCGATAGATGATGTCTAAGCGATCCAAAATGGCCGCGCGTGAACAGCTGTCAAATATCCTTTTCATCAGTTTTTCCCGGTTCACTCCTGGAAAGACATCCTCTCAAATCTCTTTTTAATTTTTCATCGGCTTCTGTGTTCAGTTTTTTTTATTCAACATTTCAATGTTAAGTTAGAGGGAGTTAAAAGTAAGTCACCGCGTTTGCCAAACGGGTTGGTGACAATCTATTGATCCGCGAAAACTATATCATTTCAACCCTACCCTCCAGGCCCTCGGGAACGCACTGTCTAGGGACAAAAGGTCCTTCCGACAGTCAAATGTCCTTCATACATTTTTACCGATCATATATGACAGTTTGATCAGCTGTTCATGTGTGGCCATGTTGGATAACCTTGTTATCATATGATAATATATATCGACGGTTGAAGAAAAATATATTTTTAATGTAAAATGGATTGTTAACAATACCTGGTATAAATTGACCACAAAATTAGGTATAAGAAAATAACATTAATAAAATCTGGGTAACTAATTTTATTTAAAAAATAAAGAAACGCATATCAATGTATGGACTTTTTTATATTTTTGACTTTTCGATGAAGTTTATTAGTTTTTATACTGTTATTTAATTCGAAATAAAGTCAAATTCAAGTTTAAGGAGAAAACGAATGTATCTATTTTAAGTAACACATACTAATTGTTCAGCTACTATTATTTTAGATACAGATGTCGTACTTCTGTCTACAAATCCTTGAGAAGTTACATTTACTCAGAGGGAGTCCTACTTCGAATTAAATTGAAAAAAAACCTTAAATATTGTCTTGAAAAAACTGCAGTTTACTGCGTATTAATTATAAAAAAATATGATATACTTAATACAATACAATATGTGACCAACTAGGAAACGACAGATCAAATATAATTTGAATTTAGTTCTCCCTCTCTCGTAAATTGTAAATATTCTGAACTTATATCCTATCGATAAGTAAACATTTACTATATACATAATATGTATTACTAAGATATACATATATAAATGTGAGCCAGATATGTAAAATTCTTAAACGTTAAGTTGACTTTTAAATTTAATTAAAAAACAATCAATATTGTGAAATACAAGTAGGTTACAACCAAATCCGAGTAAATTTTCTCATGAAAATATGAATTTACACAGTTCTAGGTAGGTAGATTTTATTTTCATTAGAACAGATTTGGAACATGATTGATGTTGCTACACCTGATATTCGATTTTTGAATTTTGTTATATTGTAAAAATTGCGCCATTGCCAAATATCCTGCGAAAACAAAAAGTTAAACGAAAAAAGTTTTAAATTATTATGAAAATGTAAGACTCGACGTTTAGGAAATTTTATAATACTGGCTCTATGAATCTGTTCTCTGATTTTTTATTAGTATCAATAAGATGATGTATTATATGAATGTTACAAAAGTATAAGAATTATCTAACTACCTACATTGCGAAAGTGAAATAATACTTCGAAAATAAAATATTAAAATAATGTTACATTTATATCTGTTCTATGAATAAAGGTGTGTCTAAAAATATGTTTTTTTTTCTTTGTTCAATAATAGAATGTAACAATATATATCATTTATTCGAAACTTAGGTTATTGAACAGATTGTTGGTAGGTAGGTACTTCCTATAAAACATAATATTATTTGCATTCAAATTTGGGGTAAATATATGACACGCATTTGAAGTGTTTGTCGGACACAACATTACAATGTTTACCTTCAAGGAAATCCTTCATTTCCCCTCGGAGTAACTAGTCGACTTCCTTCCCCCATTTCTACTCCAGCTCCCCCCCCCCTCACCCATTTCTCCCTTCCAACCTAGGAGGGGTGGATGGGGGTAGGTTTAGGGGGAGATTGTGGGAGTATGTGGGTGAGATTCGCAGGCGTGGCCACTCCCTCCCCCCTTGTGACGCCGCGTCGGTCATTACAGGTCGATATTCAGATTATTATCAGTCGAAACAAAGGTTTTCCGACTTTACATCAACAAAAAATGCATAAAAAGGTAAAAAATAAATAAAATGACGAAAATCATGTACAGTTATGCAAAAATACAAGCAGTTTTCTACAATCAGTCGTAGATGAAAGAGCATTTTATTTCGTTATTCTTTATTATTTTCTGAATTTATTTTATTTTCAAATTTTAAATTACAAAGAAAAATTGTGGCGTGACGCGGCCAGGTCTCTGGGGCAAAGGGTTACTAAAAAAAATATTGTTTGTGAAGGGCTTGAGTTATATAGGAGTAAGTATGACTTTGCTATCTGAAAAAAAATGGAAAATCACGTCTTTTGAAAAACATAAAACTCGGTAATATAAGCAAGATCTATTTAATTTCACTGTTATGGATGTTCTGGATGTCAATTGGAGTCCGCAAATTCAAACTATCCTTCGGCTATGTGACGTCACCCATAGTAAATAAATAAAATGGATTCCCGATAATCAGCATTATTTTTTATATCACAGCATTATAAAACACGTATGCCGTTGACAGGCGTGCATGTTTCAATCTGCCTACGTGATATTGTCTTAAAATTATGACTGTTTTCCCGCCAACGAATTATCGAGAAAGAAAATTTTCATATTATCCGTTTCCAGTTACAAGTAGGTAATATATTTCTTAAAAATTTAAGAATCTGTTTGTAGACGCTACCAATGTCAAATCTTTACGAAAATCTCAAATGGAATCCTAAAATAATAAATTAATTTGAATGTTGGAGGGCGAGTGGTATTTACATTTTTATTTTGTGTTAAAGTCACGCAAGAAAGCTGAAATGACCCGCGACTGTGAACTCATTTCGTATTCAGAATATTAATTTGCCAACAAATGGCAAATAGTAACATATAGGTATCTACCTACTCTTTGTCCCACTTTAGTTAGCAGTATTTGCAAATTTTGTCACCTTTCTAGACGAGCTGACATTTTGCGAATCTTACCCATTGTTTGGCGGGAAAAAATGTAAAGGACACTCATTACAAATGGCGTTCTTATAAATAGATATTATACAATGAGGTAGAAACATTTTTTTAATTTGGAACTTTGTTTCGGCTAGCAAACGTCAGTCTTGTATGGAACTGCCGTCCTTAGCAACCAATAACAAAATATTTGTATGTCCTTTCCCTAGCAACCCGGCCGGGTGACGACACAATATTGTCTATGCTAATTCACGAGCGGACCTCAATTTAGCGGAAAGTCAATAAAAATAAAAATAAATTGAGTCTCTTCATTTTAAAACCTTTTATAAGAGAAATTAAATGTATAATTTTTTCATACATTATTTTTTACGACATGAAAAGTCGTCTATAGAAATGATTTATTAAATTTTCAGATTCATATTTAGTAAATGCATGCTCAAGAGCAACACATCTAAATTCGCTCCTACATACATTTGCTGCGTGTGTAATTAAAAAATAAAAACATCAAACTCAAATGAACATAATCCCATTGGTAAAATGAGTCAGTTGTTTTTACAGTATGTATGTTTGGGCAGCTTCATACTTATCTACAAGTCAAGGTATCATCGTCTGTCATGTCAACCAATTCCCAAATAAGTAGATATTACTTAATTGGAAAAAAATATAATATTATTTTTCTAATTCAAAATTGCACTAAATACATTTTTGGTGGATTTATTTTGTTATTTCGCACGCTTAATAATAAAGAGCAATAACTCGAAAATTCGAAAAATCGAGATTTTGTAATAAAACGCAAGAACAATGCGAGAAGAATAGGTAGAATGCGACAGCCGTTCAATTTGGACGAATATAACCGAGATAAAACATCTGTCGCCTTTTTCATCCCATACAAGTTGTACTGGTTATCTGAACTTCAAACGTGATTTCCCAACATTCCTGTTTTTTGAGGTATTGCTCTTTATTATTAAACGTGCGATTTCATTAGAAGAGATTTGGAACATTCTGTTGCACGCCTGACGTTCCATTTTTGAATTTTAATCGGAAAAATTGGAAAAATCCCAATATTTGTTGGGTTTGGGGAATTGGGCAATGGCGCTGATCCTCAAATGACGTGCTCCGCTAAAATATTTTCACAATATAAGAATATTTATTCGAGTACATATATTGTAATTATAAGTTTACAAAAATGGACTTTGAAAATAACTCATGGAATAAAGAAACAAGTTCTACAAAAAATTATACACAAAATCATGGAACTTTTCAACTAGCAAAAAGTAAGTAACATATTTGATTATGCGTTGTTATACAAGGTATGTTAAGTTTATAAACCAAATCCATTAGAGTAATTATATCCTAATTTTTTTCAAAACAGACTCTGACTTGTCGCAAAATAGTGATTTAATGGATGATAGCAGTCTTGGAGAAAAAGAAAATCAAAAGTCAAGAAACGAAGAACGATCATTTTCTGAGCTTAACAACAATGTAGAGTCTACAGAAACTGATGATGAGAAAGATGAGGTAAGATGAAATAATATTTTCTATTATTTTGTTTTGAATTGTATGTATTCATAAATCCCAAATGATTTAGAAAAAAGAATAGTCAATTTGACTCAGTAATAATCGACAGCAGCCATCTTAAAAAATGGCGGGATACTGAAGCAATTGTACCAACAGTAGAAAAAAAAAGAATTTATGGCTAACAAAAATAATATTTTGTATGTTTAGGTATTTTTTGCATCTGCTCACTCAAATTAATGAAGAAAATAATGGAAAAATACATTTTACAGATAATTTTATCAGTTTTTTGGAGAAATGAAAAATTTGGAGCTGCCTATTACAACATTGCAACTTCTGAGGTAAATAAATATTTTGGTAGGTACTCTAAAAACTCATCGTATTTTTGTAGTAGATTTAAAGAAATCAAGTTTAAAATTAGTACTTGGCTAAGTGTAATTTGTTTATTTTAGATCACTTACAATGAACTCAGCAAGAAGAGATTTTTCTCGGCAGGTGAACGTCACACTTCCATGGGACTACGGTCCTTAGCAACCAATAGTAAAATCTATGTTTGCTTTTTCCCAAGCAACTTGGCAGTGTGACGTCACAACTTTTATCTAGGGTTTTGGTTCAGAATAGGTACATTAACAACAATGAAATGAAAATATTATTCAAGATTCTTATGAAGCAAATGAAATCGCATCCCAGCCGTGTGAGGCGGTGTGATGTCACAACAATTTTATCCATGTCAAATGTGCGGACCTCATTAAACATAACTAATTTCTACAAAAATAAACTTTACCTCTAGTTCAATACACAATATTATCATCTACTAAAACAAAGCTTTAATATTTTCAGTTGTTCACATTGAATGAAATAGTAGATTCCAAGCCGGAACACGCCATGCTGAAGTGTTTGTACCATCAGGTGGATCCTGTCGTAGTCCTGGTGGATTCCAGGGTTCAGGAAACCTTCCTGGAATGTGTCAAGTCACTGGTGCTGGGACACGACTACACGGAGGAGGAAGATGGCAGAGGATCTGATGTCCTGAGATCAAAACTGCACTTTCTGCCACACAAAGAATACAGTAAGAAGTACTTATAAAATTAATATAATATGCAAAAGAACAAGGTACATTAATATTAATATTTTGAACTATAGTAACCCGAGTAGAAAGCATTGCATAAACATTGAACCATTGGTCCGGTCGATAGCTCAGTTGATAGAGTACTTGCATTCCGTGCCGAGAGCTCGGATTTGAATCCCACCGAGGCGAGGGGTCAGAAATGATTTCCTGTTGGTGTTTATTTCAAACCTAAAATAAAATACCGGCATGATTTACTCAGCCTTCACAAGAAATGAATACCAGCCCTCTCGGGAGCTGGGAAACCTCCACTTCAACTGAAGTGGTTGGTGTAAGGCTGGCCCCCTTACCTGTAAAAATAAATAGGTTCAACTCGGCACATGAGTACTTGTTCACTTACATTTTTTTGTTAACAAAACAGACAAGTTGTACACTGTACAGCATTCTTGGAGCATTTATATATATATACAAGGATAATTTATTTATAAGGTACACATAATTGAAGAGCGCCGTTTTTGTGTGTGTCACACCTCAAATTTCCCTCTCTATGGGTTGTATATATACCTACCAGTGAGTACCAGCCCCCTTGGGAGCTGGAAAACCCCCCAGTCAACTGAAGTGGTTGGTTTGTGGAAACAAGAGCAGCAATAGTGAATCCAAATGCAGTATTACAGTTCCCCAAATGGAGAAGCTATTTGGCATACCTTTTTACATCATTCTTTCATTTTCTTCATTAACTGCCTTTACAACATTCCTTCCCTCTCATCATGGCAGATTTTGAATCCTGCAAGCGCCGCATTTACCTGCTCCGTCTCCCGCACGAGCCCGCGGATGTCTCAGACACAGACCACGCCGCCTTCCTCCACTCCACCCTGAACTTCCGCTGCGCTCAGACTGTCCACGCTCTGGGAGCTCTGCTGCGGTACCTGGACAACAACTGGGCGAGGATGGACATCAACAATCTCACGGAACCAAGCTTTCTGGCTATCAACATTGTTTCACTGTAAGTATACCAATATTAATGATGCATTGTGAAGGTTCTCGATAATATTTACAATAATAATAACTCCACAGTTAACATTTTTACTTAGATACTAGACAAACCTTTATAAGAGAACGGGTAACATAGTGCCATCTGGTGATGTGGACTTGAAACAAAATAAAAGTGTGGATAATTGTGACAAATCTAATTTAATTATTACCTTCGCTCCAAGGTATGCAGTGATTTGTAAAAGTTGTTGTTATTATAAATCAGTTCAACCTCAGTCGTTGTACAGAGAGGTTGTCTCCTGAAGACATTAGCTATGTAGAAACGACGAGAATAATGTAAGTTCTCTTACATCGGTTTGTCTAATATCTGAGTAAATTATTTATTTGTGTAGTTATTATTATTGTAAATATGACATACGACCGTCATTCCAACTTAGTCCTTACAAGGTTCTCAATGTTTTGACTGACCAGTCAACGAGAGTGATATCTAACGCATGCTTAACCAAAAAGATTCTGGTTTATTTACCTAGGAATATGAATTTAATATTTATGCACATCCCATGTGAGGTTTTCTTTATTTGTATGCACACATGCAGAATGTGTAGGGGCGAACCTACATGTGCCTGTCTGTAGGCATGCATTTCATATGAGCCTTAAATGTTAACATATCTTTGCAGCTTATATTATAGATTATAGATAGAATATAATATGTTCCAATGCTTGATATATCAGTTCAGTAGGTATATTATCATTTATCATCATCATAATACTAAAATTGATGACTCGGAGCAGCCATTTTATGCTGAAGTCTCCACATTGAAAAAGTCCATACACAAAATGATGACCTTCAATCCTTGAGTAAGTTACCCTGTAGCATTTGAGATAATAGTAAAAGCAAGAAGGCAATGAAGATTCACTTTTATTTGTTAGTTAACTTTTCTTGTTAGAGCGCTCTTTTAGTTATAATTCTAACAAAATGACCATGGAATAATCTCCATACCATTGTTTATTTCTAAACACACACCCAAATCTTTTCAGGGATAAAATCTTAACCATGGATGACGACAGTTACAAGGCATTGCAGATCTTTAACAAACTCTCTCATCCCAGCAACTTCAAGAAGGGAATCGTTCACAGCAATAAAGAAGGACTCAGTCTGTTTGGAATGTTCAACAAATGTCGTTCAAAAATTGGAAGTAAATACTTGAGGTAAAAATATGATTTCAGTAATATGCACTTGTAACATCATTAAACAGATGCGCTGTATAAAGGCATTGTATATACCACAAATCATAGTATAAATTATATTCTTTTATCTATGGTATATACTGAACGAAGGTGACAGTTGAGAGAGGGCGCTGCTGTAATATTAGGGCCTACAAACTGATAAAATCAATGGCTATTTAAACTATCAAACTTTAAGTATAATCTGTGTGGCAATATTTATCTACAATATACGATATATCATTTGAGAATAGAAAAGCATTATTAACGTTTGAGGTTCATTTTCAACATACAAGCAGGCATGTCAAGGTTAACGCTTGCACAACCTTAAAGCGATCTTCCAAATGAAAAGTTACACTAGAAGTAAACGTAAATACCGCATCTTGCATGTTTATTTGTTCTTTTAATTAAATTGCGATTTAAATTTATTTCACAAGATTTATTGTAGGTAGGTACTGTTCACTGTTCACTCTTCACTCTCTGCTCACAGGTATTTGCGTTACAATGTTCAAAGCCACTGTCTGTCCCACAGAATCTTTGCTTGCATTTATAGGTACAAAAGAGACAATTCTTGCATGTTCTAGAACATGGTAGATACTTCCTAGTGGATGGTACTAGAGCATTGTTCCACACTATACCAGAGACGTCACACACCAATCAGCGTGCCTAGGCTCACGTCCACACGAACTCATACTTTGGTGACATCATTATTGAAGTAACATTGTGGTGTATTCTTTAAGAGTTATGCTCCAACATCCTACAAGTGACGAAGCTGTATTAAAGAGACGACTTGATACAATTGCATTCATTAATAAAGTGGGAAATGAGGAAATTGTGAAGAACATTTGCTCGTCATTACGATTCATCAAAAACGTTAATGTGAGTCAACTCTTTATTGTATAAATAAATAATAATAATGTTAGGATGATTTATTTGGTGAGCGCTGTTTTTGTGTGTATCACACCTCAAGAGCCCTCTGCGAGCTTGGTCGTCGCTGTAGAAAGCGCCAATTCTCAAGCAAGACCCAGTTGTTGTAAGGTTGGATGGACCTTTCAGTGACCGGTCTTTGGTAAAGGCTTATGAATTTTTCAACCCAGCGAAGAGCACATTTGGAAATATAAATGGTATATTTTTGTGCTCCGCCGGGATTCAAATCCACAACCTTCCATTTACGAGTCCGAAGTGTTGCCACTGGACTACGGACCGGTCCAAGAAATGCTAACAACACGCGGTGTACCTAGCGGTCACCCATCCAAGTAGCATCCGCGCCCAATGTTGCTTAACTTCGGTGATCTGATGAGAACGGTGCTTTCAACATCATGATGATGATGATGGATGATTTCTTCCCTGTGGCCCCATTTAATGATCCAGGACCATCTCAATGGTATCGTCGTTGACAATAAAACAAAGACCATTGTCATATTCTAAAGACAGTGGCCGCCATCTCCTTGAGTTGGGAATAGGAGATGACATCCATGAGCCATTTCAATCCTGGAAGTATGTCGACCTTTTGTTTGTCTTATCAAGATTACTCCTCGAGAGATGTTGCTAAAGAAAGTACTAAATCTTATCAAGTACCCTATGAATATGCAACAGCCTATAATAGCCTATAATAAAATAAATAATTGTATTGTAGGGTATAATGACAAGAATAAAAGGTCTCCGTGCATCTCCATATGAGTGGAAATCATTTTTCAACGTAAGTTTATTTTTTGGAACGATTCTCTCCATTTGATGATGCTTTAGCCCAAATCTAACCTTGGTCATAAATACTTTATGTCTACAACTCCTCCTGTCTCCAAAAGCAGACTTCTAGCTTGAAAGTGTTTGTGCTAATATAATTTTCTTTTTTTTTTCAAATAAAATTGGGAGAGTTTTGCATTCAATTCTGTATAAGCCACCTCGTTTTAAATTTAAAGAGACGCATGGAATAAATGTTATGTTATTCAATATAATAATAGAAGGAATGTTTAAGAATGTTTCTGTAAAGAATTCCATTCCTATAATCTAAGTAGCCAAGATCACAGAGGCCAAAATATATTAACAATTTAGATTCATATTAAATTCTTGTTCACAAGCAGACATGTGTAAGTTTGCGCTTACACTAGTTTGCTAGTCCCAGAAATATAAACTTCTACTCAAGGAATAATGAAATTCATTTGAATATACGAGTATGAAAGAACTGTCACTTGTTCAGTGAAACTTGACACTTAGAAATCATTTTACTTTCAGACGCTCTACAATGGAGTTTTGATTTGCGAGTTTTGTGAAAAATACCAAGGAAACTCCTCTCTGATTGATGCTCTGGGCACGAGAAACAACTATGATCTGTTTCAAGTAATAATACACAATTTCATTCCAATAAATATCAATTTCAAACAAACTATGCATTTGTCAGTTTTCATTTTCTAGGTGGCGCATCATATGAACCGTGTCATAGACTTTGACGTCTCTAAAACGCAGGGAAAATTTACAGTAAAAATAGGCGTCGACCCAGAATTGGATCGCAGTACGTAACAAAAATATATAAACATATTAAATTGTTAACCTTTTTGGCAGTTCATATTTGTAATACAAGAAAGGACAATTTGGTTTTTAATGAATAATTTTCTTGTGAATTTCCTTACAAGACACACTACTGGTTTTGAGAAAACAGTACCTCCCATGTACAGTCTCATTTACAACTGTAAATGGAAAGTTTCATTCTGCTTTCAAAAGGTTTTAAGTTGAATACAAAAAGGTTGTAGGTATATAGTAAGGCTGATTTTTGGTTCAACAATTCTAATGAATAAGACCTGTGTGTTTTTTGTAACAAAACTTATGTGAAAAAACATTTGTTTAAATATTGTATTGAATCTTGTCACAAATTTACACAGTATTCACAGTACTTTAATATTTTTGAATAGAAAAACAATTGATGATGGGATTTCATGGACTAATGTCCGCGACGGCCAAACAAGAATTGGAGAAGCTGCCTACTTTCATAGAAGAATGCACGATGGTGTATCTGCCGAATATGGGATATTTATTGGGAGTCAAAGCATGGGCTAGCAATCTGAGTAGAGAAGATAAAGAAATACCCAATCTTAAATTTATGGTAAGGAACATAATATGTATATCCTTGATTCAGCCAACTTGTAGCCAACTCGACGGCCATCGGTAGATCTATTTGAAGATAGGACAGAATGAAACATGGCGGTGCCTGAACGTCTGATCGTTTGTTTCATATAAAATGTCTCAGCTGTTAAAACGCCGCCATATTTCATTCCATCCTATCTTCGAATAAGTATGGTAAGATCTATCGCCGGTCATCGAGACATCCACCCCAGAGTTATTGAGGTTATGAGGATGAACACAGAATGGAAAAGATTAGAGTAGGCTTACATCCAGGAGTGGACTGGAAAGACTGAGGAAGAATAAGTATTCCGATGATGAGTAGGGCTTGAATATCGATTTATCTCAGTGATTTTGATAATCAGAGTACTGCAGCCGTAACTGTTACTCTCGCGTCAATCTGCTAGGGGTGGTCAGAGCCTCTAAAGAGTTGTCTCCGAGTCTCTATAAACTCATTCATTTTCGACTTTTTTTGCCGACCTTCCCTGAAACAGGGGTGACATTGGCAAAGTAAACTATTACAGTATAGCTGGTCAGCCTCATACCAATCTTTAAGTCAAGGAATAAAATAAGTAATTAAATTAAGGATTGTTTTCAGTTTCAGAATCATGATTACATACATTACAAAAGCAAAGGATGTGAAGGCAAGCCACATATTATTTTATTTAAGATATTTTAATTCATATACGCTTTTAACATTATGTGTTGTATTGTCAGAACTAGATCACTTGATCGGGGACACGCATCCAGAAATATTGGCTCACGAGATAAGGATAATGATGCGACTAAAAAAATTTCTTCTAGAACATCTTCATACACTATCTGCCGTTATAACCCTGTGCGCTGAATTAGATTGGTAAATTTAAATTTTACTATCCTCACATTTCATACAATATATTTTTACGCTCATCGGGTACTTAAGTTTCCAAAACAAAACAGACACAGGTGATTTTATCATTTATTTATTAGAGATAGAACAAATTTTTTTACACTATAGACTTGTCAGCTCGCTTATCAATGACTACTTGTGAATCCTCTTTGCCATACACAAAACTCGCCTTATATACCAGCGCTGAAGAAGAGTCCATTATGGTGTATCTAGATAATCCCACACATACTACTATCAAGCTTGAATAAGTGCTAGAAGACCTGCACACGCTCTTACTCATATCATTGTCACGTTATATGTATATTTCAAAATATGACAACAAAAATAAAGACAACCGAGTATCTATCACAGGTCTATCTGTCTAGGGTCCTCAGCAACCAATGAAAAAATATTCATTTTCCACTTCTCCAGCAATCCACCCGTGTGACATCACATTTGTTTTATAATTTTGTACCATTTAAGTCAGTTTAATATATCTATCAAAAATCTTGTCAGTATATTTTGGTTTTATACATCAATGCTTTTAATTCAACATGCATAAAATACTAAACTCAATTCGACACTTTCAGCATGATTGCCATCGCAAAAGTCTGCAAAAGCAACGATTTTGTCCGGCCCGTAATCATGAAATCAGAAAAAGTGATAGACGTAACAAAGGGAAGGCATCCCTTGCAGGAGCTGTGCATCAGCAGTTTCATACCCAACTCTACCAAATCAGGGGCAAGTGATAAACTCATCACCATCCTAACAGGCCCAAATGCCAGTGGGAAGTCAGTTTACTTGAAGCAAGTGGCTCTCATTGTCTACTTGGTTCATATAGGGTGCTTTGTGCCGGCTGGATCGGCTAGGATTGGACTTTTGGATCACATTTACACAAGAATACAAACTGTGGAAGATATAACAACGAGAATGTCGGCTTTCTTGATTGATTTACGACAAGTGAGCAACTAAATTTATATTATACCACAATGGCCGGTCATTAATGTAGTGTTTGACGTTACAGACTCGTAATCAGGTTGTGCGTTTGATTCAGGGGAAACACAAAAAATTGTGTCCTACTACCCACCCGAGACCCAGTTGCTTTAAGGCTGGATGGATCTTTGGTGACTGTCTTTGGTAAAGCATATGAGTTTTCCAACACAGCGAAGAAGCATATTTTTGAACATCAAATTATATTTTTTTATGCTTTGCCAATAAGTACAAGACTAATGCCCAAACCACTAGATTACGGACGTGACACACTAATATGGGCAGATATCTATCATGTAAATGAAAGAAGTATGCAAGGACAGGAAGAAGTGGCGGCTAATCTGCAATGCTGATTTGTAATGTTGGTTTATTAGTTTGCTACATTTTTTGCATAAGAAATTTTTGACATTTTTTTGTATAAATTTATTTTTTAAGATTTTGTTTACTTAAATGTTATTTATTACTCGTATTCCTTGACTTATAGGTTGGTATGAGGCTGACCACCCATACTGTAAAAATGGTTCACTTTGCCAATGTCACCCCTGTTTCAGGGAATGTCGGCAAGAGTTGCAGGGCTTATGTTCATTTGAGGTTTGGATTTTATTTGTAAGTACACAATCAGCATTTGTAAGCGCGAACTACACGTGTTTGTTTGTGGGCATACATCTGAGAGCTTTGAATGAATATATCCTTGCAACTTAGATTATAGATATTAATGCTATTAAGCTACCAAAGGATTCATAATTGAAAAATAACTGAATAGTGACTGTGTACAAAATTCTGATTTAAGAATTCCCAACAAATATCACCAATTGATAATAATATTACTTTTTATGTGAATAGATGACGTTGGCAATCCGAGCATCCACATCCAAATCCTTGGTAATCATTGATGAATTTGGTAGAGGAACTTCTGGAATAGACGGACTAGCACTCTTAGCAGCTTCCATCGAAACATTTATCCAAAGAGGAATACATTCTCCCCATGTGTTTGTATCCACACATTTTCATGATGTTAACAACTATGTGTCGCCATCTCCACTCCTACAATTACAGGCAAGTAACAGAAATGTCAAAAAAATCCTAACCTAACCTCAAAAATAATCAATAAATGTGTTTTCTTACAATGATTATATTTTTAGAATAAAATATTAAATAAACAGTGTTGATTGAGGTTTATTTCCCTACTTTTTGTTGAATTTCCATTCAATGCCAAGCACAGGTCTAGCAACCAGAAAATAAATAATGAAAAATGTTAATATCAACGATGTTTAAACCTTTTAGTCAATGGAGTATATAATTGAAGACAATGAACTAGTTTTCCTGTATAAACCCATAGACGGAACAATAAAAAGAAGTTTGGCTTTGCTTGTCGCAAGTTCTGTCGGAATCCAAAATGGAGTTATCGATCGGGCTCAACAAATATTTGACTCATTTTTGGTAAGGTATTTCTATCACTCTTTAAAACGTTGTGTAAAACAAGTGTTCATTTTAAGGTATTTATTGTTGAATTTTCAGATGAATGTACCTCCACCAAATGAGAAATTGAAGAAAGTAAAGGAATTCAAAAATATAAAGAGTAATATGGAAATACTGTTGAGAAATAAGTTCATCACAAAAAAACATCTACGATGAAATAAAAGACGACAATTTTATTTTTATTTTATAAAATTAAACTAGCATATCTATTTGATAAGACAAAAGTTGATATCAAAATGAGCTAGGCATCTAGTGTGTTTAAAGTGAGTTGCAGAGATTTAATATTGAAATCTGTGCAAACCATTTTTTCTCCTATCAAAAGAGTACAGTACCCTTATTACGAGTTGCAAAACTTGAGAAAAGTAAAGTTTACGGAAAATATTAAAGCGTGATTTCTCTTAAAATCTGCCGTTTTTGTTTCTTACACTTTATGGTCTTAGCAAAAGAGTTACAGTGATGAAGAAAATCAAGTTCAAACAAACAAAAACGACAGATTTTGGGGGAAATCACTCTTTAATAATTGCCGTAAACTTAACATTACTCAAGTTTTGCAACTCGTACTAAGGGTACTGGTAGTCAGTTTCACACGAACCTATTAGTTAAGTTATATCCATTATTAAATATTTGAAATATGCATGAATAGTTGATTACTTTAAAAAATAAAACAAACATGTAAAAAATTAGCTCTCAATATATTTTCCAATAAGACAATAAAAATATTTTGCTTAAAACAAATAAATATTAAAAAATAAATGCTTAAAGCAATACTTATACTATCACTGCATACATTGAAGCAGATGCATTATAGGTATGTATTTTTAGATGGAGTCGGAACAATGTTCCAAATTTAAAATAGCTCTCAACGGGTTGACCTCAGAAGTATAAGTAACTAGGATCCTTAGTAGCCACAAAATAACAAAATGTTTAGCTTTTTCCCTAGTAACTCAATCAGGTGCATTTTTTTCCCGCTTTTCATTTAAATAGATTTCATTTGCGCCATAAGTTCATCTAGTGACAGTTCTGAAGCAGCAGTGGCGCCACCTGTACTTGATTCCGGTGAACAATCATCTATGGGTAAAGTGTATGCAACCTACAAAATATCATAGAATAAAACCTTTTGCTTGTATTTTATTTAATAAACGTTATTGGATAATATATATTTTTTAAAAGTACCTGGATTCCTTCAGCTAGTTTTATTGATGGCTGATCTGGTTCTTTTTCTTCTACTGTTTCATCTACTAGAGAAATACCTGCAAGACAAAATCAAAAATTGAATATTTACGGTAAGAGAAAAGATTAAAAAATTGACTCGGCACATTCAATATATTCAATGAATACCCATAAAAATTAAAAATGTCTCCAATATTGAAGGATTTTTATTTTATTTCACAGAATTGTAAAATATTCGTAGTTGTCCGATTGTCACGTTTTAATGTCTCTCCAAACTACATCATATTGTACTGAAATTGAAATTGAAATGACTCTCTGCCCTGCTTCTAGCTAAGCCAAGTGACATCACATTTTTCCCTGAAGTATTAAATGTGCTGAGTCTTTTTTTACTCCAACTGAAAGATGTCAGAGATAAACAGGATGTAACGTGACTTGGGGGCTTGTTTGGAGAGATTTGCCACACTGATGACAAATCAAGAAAAAGTGAGGTAATAATTAATTTTCAACTTACCCCAATCATTTTCTTCGTGTAATGGACCTTCATCTTTCTCTACTTTTTCTACTTTGATTTCTACAGGTTTTGCTTTGAATTCCTCTTGCCTTTTTCTGCAGTAGTTGTCATCACACGCAGGATTAGGCTACAAATATTTTTTTTTTCATGGCACATTATTTGTAAGGGATCAAGAGTAAGTAAGGAACATTATTATTTATTTTTTTACCCTTAAAGTCATCGTAGGGAAAAAATCTGTCAGGGCGCTATATCCAAGGTAATACGTGACTGTTCCAAACTTCAATAAATATTTCAACGTATTTTGGACTGTAAAATATAATCAAATATCATAAAAACAACTTATTGCATGGCACATAAAAGAACTTGGAACAGGTGTTCCATTTCTTCAATGCATTCTGCATTCTCATAAACATTGATGTAAATAGGGACCTTAGCAACCAATAATTCAATGTAGTTAGCCTTCATCCTAGCGATACGTCACATTTTTTTTTGTTTATGTCAAATGTGTACACTTCATTATCATACCTACCACATAACAAAAAAATACAGTTTGGCAACACCAAGGTCCAAGGTTCCTAACCAAACTTTTTGTTTTATTAGACTGCCATCAACTCAGCATGGCTTTTGTTGTACTTTTTCTTCAATAAAAGAATATTGCGAATAACTTCCAATAACATTTGAAGTTCTCCTGAATCCATCCTTCATTTTTTATCCTTGCCGTTTTCGTACTGAAAGAAATCTAGCAACCACAGCAGATTTTGAATTAAATTAGCAGCATAAGTCATAGACAATTTGTGATATTTACCTAAAAATCCTGCTACAATACCCATTGTGGTCGGTAAGCTGGCTGCACATACTCCGTCCCTTTTCAAAGTTTTCTCATCAATATTTGAAGCCACAACAAGAGGTGGAGCACACTGAAAAAAATACGAGTAATTAAAAAAATGAAGCTTGAATAAAAAAGTACAAAATTCACACAGGCAGTTGTCCTAAATGCAGCATGAGCGCTTTGGTGTCTTATCAATCTTCCTAAATAATATTGTATCGAAGTTATTACTATGCTGGAGTAATGTTTTCCGGGATCTGTTGCCGTGGTCTATGGGAGCTGAAGCTTCCGAGTTATGTCTTGCGCCTGCCCAAGTGACATAATTTTTTTCCCCTCAGTTCAAATGTGCTGAGTCGATTATCAAAAGCAGAGAATTTAAGGATAATGCTGCTCAGAAAATAAATCATTTATGTTAGCTTATTTAAGCTTAGTTAAGTGTCCTTGAGGTGGCTAGTGCCACTAAATGGCGCCATATAAAATTGGCTAATTATATAAGTTAAGACGAAGCAATAAAAAAGTGAACAGCTAATATACAAAAAGCAATTTTTTATCTTAAAAAATACTTACAGCAAAGCAGGCAGACTCTCCAGGCACAATGAATTGAATATGACCAGAGACGGCATTTTCAGAAACTCCAGACTCGAACCATTTTTGGTTGAGCTCGTTGCAAGCAGCATTAATGGCCATCCTAGCTTCAAAGTTATCCACACAGCTCAACACCAAGTCCACGGCTGATCCAGTCTTACTTCCCGTGCTGTTGCAAGAAATAACACATGTTTATGAAAAACCTGAGCAATCCACGGTCTCACCAAGTAGAGCAAAAAAATATTTCTTCCTTCAATTGACAGGCGCTGGGGCTGAGCGAGGAATCACAGGACTTATGACCTGTTACAGATTGATTAAGGATCGTTTTCATCATGACAACGTTCCCAATTCCGCCAACTTCAACCCGTTTTTCATTAAAAAAGTCCGATCAAGTACCTTGCATGCTTAGAGGTATTTTGGCTCTCAGATCTTTGTAACCAAATAGTATGGTACGATACCGAGATGGCCGCTTTTAGTAATCTTTCTAGGAATCCATCTACATGCGTGGGATGTATTAAGTCCCTGGTCCTGACTAAGAAAATTATTTAATGATTGACTTATGCCAGTATTATTCACTGCGTAAATCAATATTTTGACAGAGAGTTCAGTTGGTAGAGTGTTTTCGTTTCATTCCAAAGGACTAGGTTTCGATCCCTACTAAGAGTGTCAGAAATGATTTCAAAGCTTCTTCTGATGGCTAGTTAAAAGATGACTGTCAGGGACATGAGTTACAGATGCAGAATTCAAGAGGCTGATGTCGATTTGGGCTGTAGTGTCATTGAAAAGAGATATTGTATGGAACATTATTATCAGCCCCCTGGAGACTATCCAGAAGTATCTTAGCAAAGCATATCTATAGAAAACACTAGGCATATAGACAACACCCTATGAATGTTAACAACAATACTTTACTTACAAACATGGAAACGAAAAGGATTTTAGATAAAATTTTACAGAACTTTTGTTTACCTTATAATATCCATAAACTTCTGGAAGTTCTCCACTGTGGTTATGTTGTAATTGTGATGGTTTATGATGACATCAGGGTTTATGTCTTGCAGCGTATTGGCCGCAGCCTCCACTTTATTCAGGCCAGCTTGATGAGGTTGGAAAAATAGTCTGTTCATATTGGCCAGTTCCACTTTGTCATAGTCAAACAGGATAAGCTAAAATCAATAAATAATATTTTTTAGTTTAAATTATTTATACAATTGCTGGTTTTTGAATTATTATAACTATGTTGTTATTCACATATATTACATGTATTGTTATATATGTGTATTGTTTGTTTGTCTAATAAAAAAATAAAAATAAAAGTATTATATAGTATTGATAAAATAATAAAAAAATATTAGAACACCGGTTATCCCCGCCCTATCCATTGAACTTAAGAGATATGTGTGTCATGATATTGCCCGAAAGCAACAAGCCGTATCCCGTACAATCAGGTACAAAATAATATACACCCGCAACCCACAAAACATCCCTAATCGTCAAATTGTCCGTAGGATTCTAAAGTACCTTATCTCATTATTTTATAGTGTCGTCGGCATTAGATGATGTTCAAGATAAGTAGGGATATGGATATATATTTCTGATAATGTAGTATTTTTTTCTGTCAACCCACATTACAAATAATTGAATAATAATTTGTGTCTTACCTTGCCAATTCCGCACCTAGTCAGCATCTCAGCAGTGACACTTCCTACGCCTCCCACTCCTACTATGGCCACAGTGTAGTCCCTGATCTTCTCGTAGTTATCCACAATGCCCATGCGCTTCAGCGCCATCAACCGACTACAACATTACAATCATATTTTAATGATTAAAGCACTGACCACATACACGAAAACCCTTTCGGGGCTATTCTTAGACATTTTAGTCGTCGGTTGAGCCCACGCTTTGACAAACTAATGATGCTACTACTAATGATGGAAGTTTCATCAGCACGGTCATTCTTACCTACCGAATTTTGTAATATTTGTATGAAAACAAATCAGCTGTACACTTGCGGCCATCTTTCATACAAATGCATCACTAGTCTGTCAAACCGTGTGCTCAACCGACGACTAAAATGTCTAAGAATAGCCCCGTTTGAAATTGAGAACATAGATGGAGCAGATTCAGGAGGAAATTTTGAAGAGATGATGAGATGCTCCTTGACTGATTGGTATGAGGTTGGTATGAGGCTGACTCCCCGTGCTGTAAAAATTGGTACACTTTTGCCAATATCACCCGGTTTCAGGGAAAGGCGGCAGGAGTTTATGTTCATGTGAGGTTTTGTTTATTTCTATGCACACGTGCAGAGTGTGTAGGCGCGAACCTACATGTGCCTGTCTGTGGGCATGTATTTAATATGAGCCTTAAATGTTAACATATCTTTGCAGCTTAGATTATAGATAGATGTCTCTAGAACTTGAACATAAAAGATTTGTTTACATCTTAGTTAATGAGATGCCATACAAAGTCTGAAATGGAGGGCTTAATGAGATAGAGGAGGTAGCGCAACTAACCTGCATGTATAGTGAAAGTTCTTGCCAAGGATTAGCAGGTGGAATCTTGAACATGTTGAATTTCACAGACGAGGCCTTAAGACTTACGAGGCCGAGGGCGGCTTTAATCCAACCTTGAAGTGAGGTTTTCCCAGATCCTGAGAGGGCTGGTTCTCATATCTTGTAAAGGCTTACTTATTTAATTTTTTTATTTAAAATAAATACCATGACGGGAAATCATTTGACACAACCGCCATATGTTAACCAAAAAAACATCTTCAAACTTGCAAAAAGCAAACTTAAAAAATAAAAGTGCATTCATTTACCTGTAAGGATTAGAATCCACAACTTCTGACGATATCTGCTCGATTTTCTCCCGCACTGGCCCCTTTCTTTGCTTCTCTAAGAGGAGTTGACTTTCCAACTCTTTTATTTTTGACATTAATTCAGATACGCTCGCCATTGTGTATTAAGTTCACCAAGAAAGACAAATATAAATATTAATTGAGCAATACGTTATTGTGAGTAAGTTTTTTCAGTGATAAATACTATATTTTTTGATTGAGAATGTGATAGAATCGACACGACAGCAACAAATCTGACAGATGGTGCAATAAACGTCACACACGTCACGTGAACGTCAAAGTGACAGAGGAAAGTATTGCCACCACAAAAAAATTTAAATCCTTACTGCAAGAAAAAGTAGGTAAATACCTACCGTGGATTAGTTTCATTGTTTTTTATTTCTCGATACCTAAATAATATTTTAATTTAAATGCATCTCAACATTTTATGAACTCACACGGAATATCACTTTGATGGTTCAACATGAAGTATTTTACTAAAGAAAAACCAAATAATAAGAACTTATTTATTTTATCAATTTGTTGACTCTCACCTTCACAGTGCTCTTTTAGCCACAGTATTATTTCCAATGGACTGAATTCAAGATTTTGAACAAATCAAACATTTCATCTTTACGAAATCATAAATTGAAAAACCAAAATGCGATTTTTTAATAAATGATTTAGTTAAAAATTAAACTTTCTCATAGCATTAATTTTGGACTCTTAACAACATTGCCTTTATTTTTGAAAATCACTTTTTAGTTAACTAATCGATTTCCTAATAAATATAGGTATTACATAAAGCTCATGAGTCAGCACAACTTTTTTAAAGTAGGTACTTATTTCATTTTTTTCTTGGTTAACCTTACACAGCTAGCAACATTCAATTTTAGAAAAAACTAGCAGTACCCGGCGTGTTTCACTACGCCATTTGGGCATATGGTATCAATTTTTTTCTACAGATAAAAGAGGAAACAACAGGATCAAAAAAAAAAGTGTGCTAATCGGAATCAAGCTTCACACAATTTATCTCTAGGTTAATCTTCACGTTTTCTAAAAAAAAAGGTCTAGGTACAACTGTTAAGCAGCAGAGTCCATTTATATTTAAGATAAAAAAAATCGGCTATGTAACGTCACTCATCTAATCTATTCTAAGTTGCATGGATATAATTGTTACATTTGGAATTCACATTAAGTGCATGCCCACAAGCAGACACGTATAAGTTCACACTTGCACATTCTGCGTGTGAACCTACAACATAAAAATCCAAATCTCAAATGAACATACACCCTGCAACTCTTTGCTGACCTTCCCTGAAACAGGGGTGACATTGGCAGAGTGAACCATTTTCTATTTATAGTTGGTCAGATGCATATTGACCTTTACAAGAAAAGAATATAAACAATAAATGAAATTTTATAATCATACAATTAAAGAACTAATCTATAAAATTCACTATACTCTTTGAGCAAAGTGAAGAAATTAATGTATTCCAAACAATCAGGAATATTTTTCAATGTAACCGCACTGTGAAACGTATGCAGTTGGGGAAAATGCTTCATACAATATGATGCACTTAAGTGTTTTTTCAACTATCTCCATAAAAGTGTTTAATTTATGTTGAATTTTTGACTCCCTGTCCTGTCTTTATCCCGGCCAAGTGAATTCACATTTTTTCCCCACATTTAAAATGTGCTCTATCCATTATTTCAATAAGTGAAAGTTTTAGGTAGTGCACACGGAACATTTTCTATTGATAACAAAATTGTAAGTCGCACGGCCGGGTTAGGTAAAAGGCAAACATTTTGTTTATCTTGGTTGCTTTGGACCATTGTCACATAGAAGAAAGACGTTTAACCGCCGAGAAAAAAACGATTTTTAAATTTGTGGTGAGTATATAATTTTACAGAAATGCGTTTTTTGAAAAAACAACTATATTATGTATATTTTAATTAAAAGTATGTTTCAATAAAAGGTTTTAATAATAATAATATATTTTAATATGGTCTTCTAGTTGTGACCTACGAACTTTCGTTTATCGTATTTTTTATAAGTGCGGGATATAAAAGCTTCTTACATTTCTAAAATTCAACTTGGAATACTTGAATAACATTTTTTAATTTGGAACTTTTGTCTAGGCCAGGGATCGGCAACCTTTTGAGTCGGAAGAGCCAAAAATTACAAATTTCAAAGTTTTTCCTTGACTTATAGGTTGGTATGAGGCTGACCACCCATACTGTAAAAAATGGTTCACTTTGCCAATATCGCCCCTGTTTCAGGGAAGGTCGGCAAGAGTTGCAGGGCTTATGTTCATTTAAGATTGGGTTTTTATATTGTAGTTCCACATGCGGTATGTGTGAGCGCGAAATTATGCGTGTCTGCTTATGGGTATGCATTTGATGTGAATCTCAAATGATACATATCTTATTTTGGATTTGGATTTGTAAAGAGCCACAAATGTTTTCTTGCCAACAATAAATAGCGTCGATGGGGCGGGGGGAGGGTGGGGGGTGAAAAGCGAGTACAAGTAGCGGAGAGATCGTTAATCGATTTAGAACGATTTAGTTTTTTTCGATCAGAAGTATAATTCTGTGTTTTTTTTATATTTGCGTATGAAGCTAAAGAGCCGTAACTTCACACCCAAAGAGCCGCATGTGGCTGGTGAGCCGCAGGTTGCTTACCCCTAACCAAACCGATATCGATCCACCATATTTGTAAAAAGTCCGGTCTATAGCTTAGTTGGTAGAGTAACTGCATTCCATGCCGAGATCTCGAGTAAGAATCCCACTGAAGTTGTCAGAAATTATTTCTCGTTTCAGTGTTTATTTCTAACCCAAAATAAAATACCGGCAAGGCTTACTCAGCCTTCATAAGAAATGAGTGTCAAGCCACTCAGGAGCTGAATAACATCTATTTCAAGTTGGCGTAAAGTAAAAGTTACTGGGTTGTTCATTTTAGATTTGGATTTTAAATTGTGAGTAGGTACACATGCAGCATTTGTAAGCGTGAACTTACATGTGTCTACTTGTGAGCATGCATTTTATATGAATCTTTAATGTAAATGTATATTTGCAACTAAGATTATGTATTGTAGTTGAATATAATGGTCTTCTTCTATTGGGTGGTTTCAAAATTTACCGACCTCGTTGCTGAAATATTGAGAATTGAGAACCATTGTTTATTTGATCACCATCAAACTTCACAGGATTCGTTCTAAGAATATGTTACATGTTTCCTGAAAATTTCGTCAAAATCGGATAAGCGGTTTATGAGTATAGGAACATACATACATACATACATACATACATACATACATACATACATACATACATACATACATACATACATACATACATACATACATACATACATACATACATACATACATACATACATACATACATACATACATACATACATACATACATACATACATACACACATTCTTCTTTATAGATATAGATAGATAGATTGCATTCCATGCCGAGATCTCGAGTTAGAGTCCCACCGAAGTTGTCAGAAATTATTTCCCGTTTCAGTGTTTATTTTAAACCCAAAATAAAATTCCGGCAAGGCTTACTCAGCCTTCATAAGAAATGAGTTTCAAGCCACTCAGGAGCTGAATAACATCTATTTCAAGTTGGCGTACAGTAAAAGTTACTGGGTTGTTCATTTTAGATTTGGATTTTAAATTATGAGTGGGTACACATGCAGCATTTGTAAGCGTGAACTTACATGTGTCTACTTGTGAGCATGCATTTTATATGAATCTTTAATGTAAATGTATATTTGCAACTAAGATTATGTATTGTAGTTGAATATAATGGTCTTCTTCTATTGGGTGGTTTCAAAATTTACCGACCTCGTTGCTGAAATATCGAGAATTGAGAACCACTGTTTATTTGATCACCATCAAACTTCACAGGATTCGTTCTAAGAATATGTTACATGTTTCCTGAAAATTTCGTCAAAATCGGATGAGCGGTTTATGAGTCTATAGGGGACATACATACATACATACATACATACATACATACATACATACATACATACATACATACATACATACATACATACATACACACATCCTTCTTTATAGATATAGATAAATGATTATAGGTTCAAATCTCCATCGAGGTAAGTAAATTGTTTGCGATACAAAATGATTAGGTAATTGAAACTATCTTTACAGAATTAGCAGGCTTGTAAATATAATAAGTAGGAATACAAGTCGGTACATTGTATTTAATTATTCAATAATGTATAAATAAGAAAACTGAAATACTATAGAATACATAATAATATACGTTTAAAGCTATACCTACTTTTAGATGCCTCGTGGAATAGGTACCTACACACATAACTTCTATATAGATTTTAAGTATCATTTTACTCTGCAAATGGGTGTTCAGAAAAAATATAGGTATGCTTTAAATTTACTGTATTTTTATAGAAGTACCTACTTACTTACTTACTTAAAAAAACGCAACTTAGCTACACATTTAGTGTAACTTCTTGCCGCGTTATCCCCGAAGGGGTCGCATGTAGCGAGTTGAACCTATTTATTTTTACAGGTAGAAAGGATGGTCTTCCACACGAAGTCATGTAAGAAAAATCATCAATCAGACAATGAAAAGACAGCTGGAATCTAATCTTTTAGAAGGGACCTAATTCTCTTTTCATAGTAAGTGAACTAATTATAAGGAAGTTCTCATGAAGAACTTGTAAGCTACAGGATCTTTGCACTTTGTTAGTGTTTTCTCTCGTAGAAAATAGTAAAAAAGGTGCATTTATCTGATAAACCACTGTTGGCTTAATATGTCCCTTATTCAGTTTTACCTTTAACGTATGTACGATATTGTTAGCAGTTGCTAAGCACCCTAGTAACGTAGATCTCTAACGTTTTCTCTGTAAAATAATGTAAGTTAATACATTATTAAATAAAAAAAAACGCGACTAAGCTACACATGTAGTGTAACTTATTGCCTGCGTTATCCCCAAAGGGATCGCATGTGGAGATTCGGGACCTATTTATTTTTACGGGTAAGGGGGCCGGCCTCACACCAATCACTTTCAGTTGAAGTGGGGGCTTCCCAGCTCCCGGGGGGGCTGGTTCTCATTTCTTGTGAAGGCTGAGTAAACCTTGAGATCGAACCCTTGCTCTCGGCATGGAATGCAAGCATTCTACCAATTGTGCTATCGACCTTTTTACGAGCTTGGTCGTCATCGCTACAAAGCGCCAATTCTCAAGCAAGATCCAGTTGCTGTAAGGCTGGATGGACCTTTGGTGACCGGTCATTGCCCATTGGTAAAGGTTAATGAATTTTTCAACCCAACGAAGAGCAAATTTGAAAATGGGATTCGAACCCACAACCTTCCATTCAGAGTCCGAAGTGTTACCACTGAACTACGGACCGGTCGTTTGTTTGTCAAAATGTTTATCAAAAACATTCAAAAGTTAATAACATAATAGTGAAGCTACTTTGCGTGTAGCCTGTTTCCTTGTTTTACCTATGGCTCCTCATTTCCACACTCCTGATTAGTCTCTTCTGAATTATCATAAAACAAACATCACCTCGGCACAACCACCTCACTTCTTCTTCAAACTTGATTTCCAACGTTTAGTTAACACAAGAATACCGTCTCACTGTGTGTGCCACGAGATTTATAACTAAAATTAATTAACTAAATGGTTTTTATAAGTGATTTTGACTGAAAAAACTTCATAATTGAGGTTTCATTTTTAAGCCGGTTTAAAGACAGTATTTCTTGGGTAAAAAACCCCGTATAAACTTCGACTAAGTTTAATTCTATCTAATGAATGAATACTTGTGATTTTTTAGACTTTTGGCTAATGTAAAAAGAGTGGAATATATTTATTTTTTCAAATAGAAGGTAAGTTAAATTATTTCTTAATTTGTGTCGTTTTACTAAGATGTTAAAAAATCTTGTTTTGTAGGTAATAATTATACAATGTTACATAATCTTGGATTATTTATTTTGGCATTTTTGTTAACTGTTTGATCTCGTGGAATATTCTAATTGGATTCTTATGCTAAAGCTTCGGAAGATTTTTTTTTAAATGAAGGTTGTGCGTGACATAACAGTTTTTTTTTAAGGATTTACCTGTGATATAATTTTTGGAAAATTCAAATACGTCAACCTTTTATCAGAGATACGAGAGTACTATAAAATTTTACAAAGCAATGTATACAACATCTATTAAAAGCTTTTAAAAGCATTCGTTTAATTCACGTAAAGGTAATTACTGAAATGTGCCGGAACTGTACTCTGAAATTTGAAAATTTCAAGGGGCAAACATCACAGCTCTTTGTGACTAGGGTCCTAGCAACCAACAACTAAATATCGTAAGCTTTCTCCCTTACAACCTAGCTTGTTGACGTCACAATTTTTTACATTATTTTAGTTGTATTGACTATTGTAATCTATCTATAATCAAAGTTGCAAAGAAATATTACATTTATGAATGCATTCCTTACGCAGACACATATAATTTCGCGCTTACACATGCCGCATGTGAACTTACAACATAAAAACTCAATCTCAAATGAACATAAGCCGTGTGACTCTTGCCGACATACCATGTAAAAGAGGTGGCATCGGTAAAGTGAACCATTTGTTTACACTATGGGTGGTCAGCTTTATACCAACCTATAGGTCAAAGAATTATCAACCGTCGTATTTAAAGGAAGGGTTCAAAAAACACAGATTAAATTAACTCTTTATTGTACAGAAAGAGTCGTAGAAATTGACTAGCAGATTTTTCAAGTTCAAAAAACCTGCGACAGGTTTTTAAACTCATCTAAGCCATAATCTTATTATTCCACTTCGTAAATATTTGTATATTTTGGTGAGGTGCGGTATTTGTACGATTATACAGCGTCACTTGAGCCGTACGCGAAGCCTTATGACATTTTGTTTAGTTGGGTGTTACTTCCTCACATAGAGCTGTGAAGTAATAGGTAACTTTAAAATGATCTATAAAACATTTAGAATGGACTCGACACATTAAATATACCGTGACTATGTGACGTCACCAATAATAAATAAATAAAATGATTTAATTTTGCGAAACAGTCAACTCCAACTATTCAAACTACTACCATTCAAATTGCCGATTGACCAAATAGCTTTCATTTATCTATAATTTAACTTGGAAAGATATATTGACATTTAAAATTCATATAAAATGCACGCCCACAAACAGACACGTGTAAATTCATGCTTACAAATCGCACGCTTAATAATAAAGAGCAATAACTCGAAAATTCGGAAAATCGAGATTTTGTAATAAAACGCAAGAACAATGCGAGAAGAATAGGTAGAATGCGACAGCCCTTCAATTTGGACGAATATGACCGAGAAAAAACATCGGTCGCTTTTTTCATCCCATACAAGTTGTACTGGTTCTGGTTGTCTGAACTTCAAACGTGATTTCCCAACATTCTGGTTTTTTGAGGTATTGCTCTTTATTATTAAACGTGCGAAATGTCGCATGTGTACTTACAAATTAAAATCCAAGCCTCAAATAAAAAAAGTAGTTTGGGATGAGACTGAGCGCTCGTGCTGTAAAAATTGGTTCACTTTTGCAAATGCCAAAAAGTGTGAAAATCCTGTAGTTTAGAAGTTTTTCATGAGCGCGTCCTTATAATTTCTTCACTTACTTTAATGAGAAGTTACACCAGGAAAATGCTTTATCCACGGTTTCTCAAATCAGTGAATCAGCGCTTATTCAGATTTACCTTTAAGGTGACGAAATGATCGTAACATATAGCAGAAAATATTTATCGACAATGTTTTCACGAAATCAGTACCTACCTTATTTTGTGTGTCTACACCAATTTTCTACGGTTCCTAATATCAACTTTAAACCATACGTCAATGATTGGGATGATTAGTAAACATCTCATAGTAAAAAAACGCAACTAAACTTCACATATAGTGCAACTTCTTGCCGCGTTACTCCCGAAGGGATCGCATGTGGCGAGTTTAACCTATTTAACAGGTAAAGGGGGGGGGGATCAGCCTTACGTCAACCAATTCAATTTAGGGCGGGGGCTGGTACTCATTTCTTGTGAAGGCTGAGTAAACCTCGCCGGTATTTGACTTCGGGTTTTGAAATAAACTCCGAAACGGGAAATCATTTCTGACAACCTCGGTGGGATTCGAAACCAAGCTCTCGGCATGGATTGCAAGCATTTACCAACTGTCTGTCATTTCTTGATTTATAGGTTGGTATGAGTCTGACCACCCATACTGGAAAAAATGGTTCACTTTGCCAATGTCACCCCTGTTTCAGGGAAGGCTGGCAAAAAATGAAGGCTTTATTTTGAGGTTTTGATTTTAATTTGTTGGTACACGTGCAGCATATTATGTAAGCGCGAAGTATACGTGTCTGTTTGTGTGCATGCATTTAATTCTAACGTATCTTTGCAACTTAGATTATAGATAGTCGCATAGACCTGTGACGTTTGCCTACCGAGATAACATTCTAATTCAAAAGTCCATTGCATTTTTTTTTTCACCCGGAAGGAGTGCTGTCTTAACTGATGCAGATAATTGTATCTCTACTATATTTGTCTACTAACCTTGTTGTTGCAGGAGGAGCGTGGTGACGTCATGGACCAGCCCTCCACCTCGGAGAGGACCCCCCTGGTGGGCAGCCCCTCCGCCCCCACCTACGTCTTCCACTCCACGTCAGCCCGCATCAGGCACAGGAGGATCAAGCAGATCCAGTGCTGCATATGCGGCGGCATGCTGTGAGTGGATACATGATAGAAGATAGACAAACATAGCACATATGGCATAGCGTCACATGGCAAAACATCACATAACATTACATCACAAGACAGAACATCACACGACAAAAGAATACATAGCCAAAACAGAACATACCATAATCGCTACATGAGAAAGCATCACAACACAAAACGTATGACAAAACATCACATGACATTACATTACATTTCAAAACATCACATGACCAAAGATCACAGGAAAGTAGATCGCAACGACAAAACATCACAGACGTAAAACAGAAAATACAATAAACGGCACACGAAAAAACATCACTTGACAAAACATCAATGTACGTATTATTATTATGAGTGAATTTCATTGTATTTTATGCAAGATGCCAAGCAATAAACTGTACATTATTAAAAAGCGCACAGATTTGCGCAATGTCGATATATATTGTTCTCATAGCCGTAGAAAAAGTATTGTATGCACCTTCACGTAATTAGCCATTGTAACACTCGTGCTGTCGATTGTGACATTCGTCTGCACCTCTTATTACAATCTAGTTCTCATTACTTGGCAGTGGCATAAGTGTTAACTATTATACCTACTCAGCAGTTTTCACACCACACCTCTGAAATCATTTTACGGTTCAGAAGATTCTATACAAACTGGGAAGCTATAATCTATAATACAGGAACTTGCTGACAGTCTTGCATGTGTATACATTTTTCTATTTGGTGTCCTATTACAATTATCGATGTAATTTAATACCTTGGGAAAGTACAAATATTTGTTTTACAATTAGTTATTAGGCCTCAAAATTCTTAGTTACAAATCAAAAGGATTATATTAGAGTGAAACTTCATATAGCTAAGATGAAACCAATGCAACTAAGGTACACATACAGTGCAATTTCTTGCGAGTGTGGCGAGTAGAACCAATTTATTCTCGCATGTAACGAAACTGTTCATACTTCATTTTGAATGGCGGTTTTCTTCCTATTGAATGGGCACATTCTTATTTCTTGAGAAGGCTTAGTAAAGCCTTGCCAGTATTATGATTTCGGATTTAAAATAAACCCAGAAACATGAAATAATTTATAATGCACTAAGTGGGTATGAAACCCTAGCTCTGTAGCATTGACTCCAATCGCTCTGCCAGTTGAGCTATCGACTGAACTTAAAAACTTACCCCCGTATTTACAAATCCTACCAGCACTACCTTTAGGCCTCACTAGCATTTACTTTACTTACTTTACTTTACTTTCTTCGGCTCATAAGCCTTGAAGGCTCAGGGCCTCCCGCACCACCATCCTCCAGGACTATCTGTCTTGTGCTGCTTCCCTCCATGGTCCCCTCACTCCCAGAACTTCTGTCCACCGCATCCTGGGACGTCCGAGTGGTCTAACACCTGAGGGGGCACCATCTAAGACAGTTCACTAGCATTTAGGCCCGGTATTTTCAACGTTAGCATAGCGACTTTATACTGAGTGAAAAGGACGCACTTATGGCAATCGTGCGGGTAGTCGTTTTTATCACTTTAAAGTCACATTTACTAACGTTGAAAATACCGGGAGCTTAGAATGGTTTTTATTGATGCACCAAACGCATGAATAAAAACAAATTTAAGCGTTAGTGAAGCCTAAGAGTAGTGTAAGTAGGATTGGTGAATACGGGGTTGAGAAACTTGGGTAAACTTTAACTTAGAAAACGTTATGAAATGAAAAAAATGTTTTCTGTTTAATTTGAACATGAAATAGAGGAATGTTTGTGGCGGGGCTGCTAATTTGAGTAAACATTTTTATCAGATCCAGATAGCAAAGTATCTAGACATCATATTGAAGATGTTTTTTTTTGTCGTATCTATTACATAATATTTATTTTAATTACTGACCTGAAAGAAAAAATGTACATTGTCTTTTACTTTAACGTTTTCACTTATTTTTTAGCTGTTACCTTTAATGTAAAATTTAATTTAATTTTCACGAATTAATTTAAATCAGTAACATTTTGTATCTGATGATTTTTTTTTTTTTGAAGAAAACAACAGCACATAAGTATGTACAAATAAAACAAGTAAAGATTTATAATAAATACATATAAGGCCAATAATAGTTTTCTTAAATAAAAATAATAACAATAAAAGCATGATGGTAACATTGTTTCCGAAACCGGTCGTAGCGTCGTACATTAGTAAATTTTACTCGCCCCGTATATTATATACGAATTGTTTTTGATTTTTAATTTTAATATTTAAAAAATGAAAGGTTACAAAGTGAATGCCTCATCAATTAATGATAAATAAAACCTCTTTGAACGTATTCTACGATTTTTTAGTCTCCCTTAATATAACTGCAGTGACATGAAGTTAGTTATTTTTGCTTTTGGAAATACATAACTAGAAAGTATATTAGCATTATTTATTAAGCAGGTTCTCTGCATTTTCATGATACAAGATTTTAATAAGTAAAATGCAAACATCATCAACAAGTACTATGGAACATTAATACTAAAATCCTTGAGAGGTCTAGTGAGGCTGTTTAATGGCTTACCGAACTGTATGAGATTTACATTCATTTCAAGTTATCTGATCAAAAGAGTGGTCAGAGAGTCAAAGCAGCTGCGTGTCAACTGTTTGGTCAAAGGTGCAACCGCACTGGGCGGCCAAATATATTTATACAAACATTATTTCAAATCTCTGCAATAGCAAATTTGATAGCGCCCGGTCGAAGTCTCGTGATTTTTTTGAAGAAATCTTGTGCGGGAGACTCCATAGATTTCAGAGACTCTAGAGGTCTATGATACTTGTTGTAGTGCCGCAGAGGTGTTGTTTACGAGCTAGGTCATCGCTATAAACAGCCAATACTCAAGCATGACCCATTTGCTGTAAGGCTGGGTGGACCTTTAGTTGACGGTCTTTGGTAAAGGTTTTATGAAATTTTCAACCCAGCGAAGAGCATACTTGAATATATAAATGGTATTTTTTGTTCTCTGCTGGGATTCAAACCTTCCATTTACGAGTCCAAAGTGTTGTCACTGGACTACGCGTCGGTTGATTGACAGATTTGATATCAGTACCTACTCCTAGTATAAGACATCTTGTTAATAGAAAAAAATCTATAAGTACAAATAAATCACTCACTGAGTGTTCTGGTTGTATTATCTAAGCATTTATATTCATTTTTACGATTTTCTTGGCTTCAATTTAATAAAACTTCGATAAAATTTATTTTACACAATTTATTTTAGAATTTGCTAACATTAGGTTCACAGTTTAAACTTTTGTACTTCTCACTTAACGGCTCGGGTAATAATCGGGTACTGATCCCCTTCAAAGCACTGCAATCCGTATTTATAGGTGCCTAAAGGCTATTCTAGCATACACCAGACCATGCCAGAATAGTCTCGAACAGAAACTTCGAGCAAACACGAGTAGGTACGACCATCAAAATATCTACGTCTAGACGCACATATACGAATACGAGTAAGAAAAAAAACATAGATACACAATCGTAAAGATACACAGACATAAGCTTATACATTCGTTACAATATACCTACTTATTTAAGCGATTGTACACTATAATGTGGTACAGAAAGTATTGAGTTCGAAAACTCAAAAAATCTCAGTCCTGTGATAAATATTAAAGTGAATATACAAAGACCGCAACTGAATATTCATTACGTATTCTTCTTCTTCTTCTGTATGGCGATTCCCGCGGAGAGCAGGTCGTTACGAATTAAATATATATATATATATATATATATATATACAAAATCCTATTAATTTTATACGAAAAAAATTACAGCGTCCCAGAGATAAATACTTTCCTTTTATTTCATTTTTAAATAAACTATACAGCATTTACATTGGGCGCCAAAAACCTTAAACCGTCATTAGTAACACATCATAAGAAAAGAATAAATTTAAAGTTACGTAAATTTATATGTTTTTATACAACATATTATTTTAGATTTAAAAAAAATCTACATAGTTATTTGTGCGTATCTTATATAAGTCGCTACGTATGGGAAGACGTTATTTTCTGAGTATAGAATTCGCAGTGCGGTCGGCTCACGATATTTCTAAAACCGGTTCGTGTTACATATTATAAAACCTCCGGATGGAACTTGATACCGAAACCCGCGATATGCTACTAGCATCATTTCATTTCACTAAATACATCAAGGAGACATCACGTACGCCTGTCTCTATTGACCAGCGGTCGGGGAACTTTTGTAACCATTACCCCAAAATATATTTGCGTATGTCATTATAGCCCCTTTTCTCCCCATTTTGAAAAGAAGACAATCAATGTACATATTATATTTAAATCAACATTATTTATTGAATTAATTTACAAGGAAAATAAATAAAAAGTTACATAAAAATAATAGGTATGTACCTAATAGAGAAACAAAATGAAATTCTAAAATTGGATCAAACAAAAATTCAGGTTTCCCTTTCAGTTTGTGGAGAAATGATGTTGCTGTTTGATGCAATTACTTTAAAAAATGGGACTTTTTGATGTACCTAAGAGCAGTTTGAATACAGTCTTCGGCATTTAATCGTTTTATGTTCTTCGTTTTTATGTTCGTTCGATTTCCTTATTATCCCAAAAAATAACATTTTTACCCCATTTGGGGTAATTTACCCCGGCGGTTCCCTGACCGCTGCTCTTGACAGTATGTGCCACCCCTCAGTGCTCGTTTGATTTATCTACCATTTGATTCATTTGACCGGTCCATAGTCCAGTGGCAGCACTGGACTCGTAAATGGAAGGTTGCCAGACCTCTGAAGCCAGTATCCTGAATCACCTCGATACTTTCCACGCAGCCTTTATGAGGAGGTACCTCATGAACTTTTTTTTGTATGGTTCCAACACTTTTATTTCACTCACGGTTAAGATCTGGATGCTTTTGATCCCTGGGATGTTTTAAGGGCCTGATGCACCAATCTCCAATCAATATTTGATTGACATATCAAATTTGATTGCTTAATTCTAGTAAGGACCTCGGTTAAATATTCCTCGGAAGTGAGGAATTTGAACAGGAAATATAATTTACATCAGCTGATTTACGTACATGCAACCATTTTTTTTTTTTGTTTGGAGAAATCACACTTAATTTTGATTTTTGTCTGATTGGAGTTTGGTGCAAAAGGCTCTTACAATTTATTATCAAGAACACTTAAGATAGTCCATAGCCTAGTGGTTAACCAAAGGTAAGTTACCAAAGGTCCATCCAGCCTTACAACAACTGGGTATTGCTTGAGAATTGGAGCTTTATACAGCGACAACCACGCTGGCAGATGTGTGATCCAAGATTCAGTTACGCCTAGTCACAATTACTGTTGAAAAAGAAACATTAAATGACATGTATGACAGTTTTTTTGTCAAAAAAGCGTTGCAATTAAATATGTTCGTAAATATCTGGTTACTTAGCTTTAAGTAGCTGTTACTGTCGCATTTTACTTGTCACAACAAAATGGGTTCCACTCTAACTTATATGAAATTATTTTTAACTTCCGTCCGGTCGATAGCTCAGTTGGTAGAGTGCTTGCATTCCATGCCGTGGGCTCGGGTTCAGATCCCACCAATGGTGTCAGAAATGATTTCCCATTTCGGTGTTTATTTCAAACCGAAAAATAAAGTACCGGCAAGGTTTACTCAGCCTTCACAATAAATGAGTACCAGCCCTCTCGGGAGCTGGGAAACCCCCACTTCAACGGAAGTGGCTGGCGTAAGGCCGGCCCCCTTACCTGTAAAAACAAATAAGTTCAGATCGTCACATGCGAGCCCTTCGGGGATAACGCGACAAGAAGTTGCACTAAATGTGTAGCTTAGTTGTGTTTAAAAGACAATTAAACTCAAGTTGGATACTGGACTCGTATGCAAGTCCAAAGAGTTACCACTGGACTTCGGACCGGTTTCTCTATCTATAATCTAAGTTGCAAGGATATATAAACATTCAAAGCTCATATAAAATGCATGCCGCAAACAAACACGTGTAAGTTCGCGCTAACAAATGCTGAATGTGCACCTACTTGCAAATTAAAATCCAAACCTCAAATGAACATAAACCATTCCCTGGAACAGGGATGACCGTGAACCGTGATGAAAGTGAACCATTTTTACAGCATGGGTTGTCAGCCTCATACCAACCTATAAGTCAAAAAATCATAACAACCTTGAAGTCTGCTTTTCTAGATATCGGTAAAATCCCTTATTGTTGCTTACCCGCGGGTGAAATGCCGTGCACGTACGTGGTTGTGACTCAAAGTAATTTTTATTTTTATTTTTCAGGGCCATCTTCGCCTTAGCTGTCATCATCACAGTTTCCTACGGCATGGATGAGCCATCAGACGATGACAACAACACCACAGCAGGAAACCTGACGAGAGAGGGCTTTGGTGTCAGCACGCTCCTGACTCTCTCATGGCCTCGACCAGGTAAAAAATGCAACACACGCAACTTATAGTGTAACTTCTTGCCGCGTTATCCCCGAAGAGGTTGCATGTGGCGAGTTGAACCCATTTATTTATACAGGAAAGGAGGCCGGCCTAACGCCAACCACTTAAGTTGAAGTGGGGGTTTCCCAGCTCTCGAGAGGGATGGTTTCATTGCATTTCATGGCGTGAACTCGGGTTCGAATCCCACCGAGGGTGTCCGAAATGATTTCCCGTTTCGGTGTTCACACACACCGGCAAGGCTTACTCAGCCTTCACAAGAAATGCAAGCCCCCTCGTAAGCTGTTAAACCCTCACTTGAAAGTGGTTGGCGTAAGCACAGTCCCCTTACCTGTAAAAATAAATAGCTATCACTCGCCATATGCGAAAATCTTTGACGATAACGCGGCAATAAGTTACACTTTGTGTACCTTAATTGCGTTGCGTTTTAACTCGCAATATTTGAAACAGATTTTGATGAACATATTTTCAGGGCATATTTGAGGTATTTGACTTGGGGCCGTCCATAAATTACGTTATCGATTTCGGCCGATTTTCGACCCCCCCCCCCTCCCCTTACAATCATCCTATAGTCATTATCTAATGACCCTCCCCCCTCCCCCTCTTGCTGTAATAATGGATGAGCTTAATAATTAATAATGTTATATTACTTACATAACATTTTGTATATTTTGTAGAAATTGGTATTTACAAGAACGACGTCACTTTTGGTACTCGTACATCATTTGCCATCATCTGCAGACTAGACTCCCCCCCCCCCCTTAATGCGAATGACGTAATATCTGGACAGTCCCCTTGTCATTTGGAACAAAACTACGTAATTCATTTAACATTGAAGAGGCTGGTAGTAACTAAGTGCATTATTGAAATCACGCATTCATTTATTCACAAAAATTGCATCCTACATCTCATGCATATTGCGCATGCATCAGGGTCAACATGTCGTCCCCCCAGTGCTTGTTCGGCTTATCTACCATTTCATTCAAATATGACCTTTCAGTGACATTGTCTTAAAAATCACATTCTACACGTTCTACACAATCTGAGCTAAGAAGAAAACGTAAAACACGATAATGTAAGAGCTATTTTAAATATTTTTACGAACGTGTGAGTTCGTGGGGGCGTGAGCCTGAACACGTAGCTTGTTGGTGAGTGACGTCTCTGGTATAGCGTGGAACAATGCTCTAGTAGGTACCATCTATTAGGACGTATCTACCATGTTCTCAAACATGCAAGAATCGTCTCTGCCGCACATATAAATACGAGCAAAGATCCTGTGGGACAGACAGAGTCGCTTTGACAATTGTATCGCGAAGACCTGTCAGCAGAGAATGAAGAGTGGACAGTACCTACATTATTGTGAAAAATAAATCTTGTGAAATAAATTTAAATCGCAATTTAATGAAGAGAGAAGTTAAATCATAACAATATTTTTTAAATCTATTTCCAGTTTTAATAAGACACATTGGTCCAGTACGCATACAAAAATTGCTCATGTGAAATTACCTCTGATGGGCATAAGACAAACAAGCACTAAGGGGACGATGTGTGTATGTATGTAAGTACTTACTTGAAAATGCAAATGTAAGGATAATCCATCACTGATGTTTTATTATATGTTTACCTTCAAATGGACATTGCGGCCGGTAGCTAGATTTGCATAAAATTGAAAACTGATTATAAGAACCCTGTTAGAAAGAAATAATATTTTTAAAAAAAACACGATTTCTTAAATCAGTTAATCGGTACTTATGCAGTTTTATCCTTAAGATATGAATACCTGTATGTCAAACGACCGTAATTCCAACCTAAACCTAACAATATTTGTATAAAGACTAATCAGCTGTTCACTTGCGGCCATCTTGGATTGACGGGTCTTCATACAAATATTACCAATATTCGGTAGGTAAGAATTACCGTGGTGTTGAGACTTCCAGCCCTGATAACAGAATTTACATTTATTTTCTAGACGCCGTTGACATCCCCTCGTCTCCTTCATCGTGGTCCGGCAACACCTCCCTGACTTCTGCCCTCGCAGCCGCTGCAGCCGCTGGCACAGAGGCGCTGCGTGTGAGGAGTCTCTGTGAAGCAGGGGCGCAACCCCCGGCGAGGGGGTCCCCCACGCTTAGGGCTCAGAGGGCGCTGGCCGCGGCGCCCCCCGCTGAACGCCTGGCGAGAGCTGGATACGCCAATGTGGCTGCCACCAAGCACTACGCCCAGAGGCTAGGCAACACACATATCATTACTATAATAATAAGAACATTAGGATGATTATATTTAGTGAGCGCCGTTTTGTCTGTATCACACATTAAGAGCCCTGTGCGAGCTTGGTCGTCGCTGTAGAAAGCGCCAATTCTCAAGCAAACCCCAGTTGCTGTAAGGCTGGATGGACCTTTTGATGACCCGTTTTTGATAAAGGTTTATGCATTTTTCAACCCAGCGAGAGCAAATTTGAAAATATAAATGGTATATTTTGTTGTACTCCGCTGGGATTCGAGTCCACAACCTTCCATTTACGGGTCCGAAGTGTTACCACTGGACTACGGACCGGTCAATTACACACATAGCATTACTATACCCCGAGTATAAGGATCCTTTCAGACCGTGTCACGACAAATCGGCCTGAGATTACTCGTCCATAAACTGCTGGTCGATGGACAAGTCGGACATGCGACAGTTCATCCGCACGACTTTTTGGTCTAATCTAATCTAATCTAATCTAAGCTGCAAAGATATATATCATTTAAGATTCATACTAAATGCATTCCCACAAGCAGATATGTATAATTTCGCGCTAACACATGCCGCATGTGGACCTACAATATAAAAACCCAATCTCAAATGAACATAAGCCTTGCAACTCTTGCCGTCCTTCCCTGAAACAGGGGTGACATTGGCAAAGTGAACCAATTTTTATATTATGGGTGGTCAGCCGCATAACAACCTATAAGTCAAGGAACATACATGACAAATTACATTTTTTTAAATCAAAGAATAAAAATAACAATATATACATGGACATAAAAAACTAAATCATAAAAACCAATTTCACTTTAACAAACCCTAGCCGCCAACATCACAGATCAACCGCCATTTCTTTCTATCCTTGCATACTTCTTTCACATACAATTTATGTTAATTTGAGGTTCGTATTTTTTTTATAAGAACCGCGTGTGCATGTGTGAGCGCAAACTTACGCGTGTTTACTTCTGGATGTGAATTTTTATAAATTATTCATTTGTTTATAAATTATTTATTCAAGACCCCAAGTATAAAACTTTTCTCTTTCTTTTTCCAAGTAAAAAAATGTGAATATTGTAATTTTTCCAACATTAGAGAAACGCCTTCAGGCTAGGCAATTCGACTTACACAAACGCAAACTGGTTAGTGGCTTAGTAGGCGCATTTATAGAATAAAACTGCTTCGAGCTCAGTCCATCGCATGCATTTTTTACACCTAATAATAAAAGTTATAGATAGTTAGTTCCTCGACTTAAAGGTTGGTATGAGGCTGACCAACCATACTGTAAAAAAATGTTCACTTTGCCAATGTCATCTCTGTTTCAGGGTTTATGTTCATTTGAGATTTGGATTTTACGTGTCTTCTTGAAGAAATGCATTTAATATGAGTCTTAAATGTAATGTATCTTTGGAACTTAGATTATAGATAAAATAATGTATATTTTTATGTGTGTATGTTACCTATGGGCTCCCGATTTTAACAAAAAAATCAGAATAAAAAACGGTTGCCTATTCATGATTTTCTATCAACCCGATCGATAATCCATTTATTCCTATCCTTACATACCTTTTTCAATTCATTCATATCCATCACCGTTTTCATACATTTTCTTCATACACCCACTTTGTACATCCCATTCTTTCACAATCTCCTCAATCTGATCACTCCATTATTTTTCTCTACTCCCCTTACCTCTTTTTACTTCCTTACTTTGCCATTCTCAGTCATTCTCAGATGCATTGTGACACGCTTGTTCTTTGTTATTCTTCCTATTGCACCTACCACTTGCTTTCCCTTACACACAACACCCTATTCTAAGTTTTTTTTAGTAGATTTGTGAAGAGAAATGCAATTCAGCACCTTATTTTTCCCGGTCAGTGTTCTTCATGTGAAAGCAGAAGCTTGTGTGCATGTAATGACATCTCTTGAACCAGGGTCGAAGTTATTGCCGGGCTCGAACCGTCGCGTCGTTAGCCAAATCTGAGTGACAACGCCTTATCCTCTCGACCATCCCAGGGACAAGTTCCTATATATATATATATATATATATATATATATATATATATATATATATGTTTAATTTTAAGTTTTCACGGATATTATACATGTTGATAGGTTTTCGATCCGAAACGTCGGCTATAAAATAGCAAATTAACGGATTACCCGAAAACCTATCAACATATATATATATATATATATATATATATATATATATATATTTATGAGGATGATTTATTTATTTTTATTTTGTACATGACAAAAGAGCGCCGTTTTTGGGTTTGTCACACCTCAAGGGCCCTCCCAACCATGAATGAGATATTTTACCCGTGCCATCTTCCCATTCTCCTCAAACTTCCTAACGGGGCTATTCTTAGACATTTTAGTCGTCGGTTGAGCCCACGTTTTGACAAACCAATGGTGCCTGCGCTGGAATTTTCATCGGCGTGGTCATTTTTACCTACAGAATTTTGTAATATTTGTATGAAAACAAATCAGCTGTTCACTTGCGGCCATCTTGGATTGACAGCTTTTCATACAAATGCATCAATAGTTTGTCAAAGCGTGGGCTCAACCGACGACTGAAATGTTTAAGAATAGCCCCGTAAGTATCTTAATTCATCACCGTACAGCTGGTTAATAATAGATGTGCTGTTATGAAGTTCCTTGTCTGTTTGCAGGACCACCAACACCGACTGGTCGCGAGGCCGAGGTCCAGTGATGAACGCGTCATGGTCCCTGCCCGAGTGCACCTCGCCCAGCCCGCTGTCCTGCCGCGCCTCCAGGTACCGCGCCATCAACGGCTCCTGCAACAGCCGCAGCCACAGCAACTCCTGGGGCGTGGCCTTCAAGCCCTTCCGCAGGGTGCTGCCTGCCGACTACTCTGACGGTCAGACATTCTTTATAATAATACTAATATTAAACTGGGAAGCAAGTTTGAGTCGAATGGGAATTCTGGCGAAAGAATTGGAAAAGGAAGAAGTGTGATGGGAACGATTGGAAGGATTGCGAAAAATGCAAACTCACAAAGAATATAAGATTGGAGGCACACAATGGCATAATGGTACCGACATTCATGTATGGAAGTGAGGTGTGAACAGTTAACGAATGTGAGTTGAGTCAAGTATGTACGGTTGAAATGGCTTACCTAAGAGCAATGACTGGAAAGACATTGAATGAGTCCGCAATGATTGGGTGATGAACGAGTGTGGTATAAAAGAGAATTTTAGAATGAAACTTCAAAAAAGCACAATGAGATAGTTCAGTAACAGTACCTACAGTAACAGCTGTTTTCGTGGGAACCACACCTCTACGAGCTTGGTCTTCACTATAGAAAGCGCCAATACTCAAGCAAGACGCAGTTGCTGTAAGGCTAGATATTAATTCTATTGTTTTTCTTTTCTTTTCCACCTTAAGTTGGTTGGCAACTTAGTCAGGAGATCGCCTTCCGTTCGCCACACTGACATCGCGCTCACTGTGGCTAATCTATTCTAATGTAATCTAAGTTGCAAAGATATGTAACATTGGAGATTCACATTATATGCATTCTCAAAATCAGACACGTATAAGTTCGTGCTTGCACATGCCCCGTGTGAACCTACAATATAAAATCCAATCTCAAATGAACACACACCGTGCAACTCTTGCCGACCTTCCACAGAAACAGGGATGGCTTTGGCAAAGTGAACCATTTTCTACAGCACGAGTGGTCAGCCGCATGCCAACCTATAAGTGAAGGAACTTAGCGACTCTTGGAAACATTTTTTTTTATTGTACCTGGCGATGATTATAAATCGAAAACGTAAAGATTAACTGAAATAAATTAATAATAATTGGTGAAAATACTCGTATACAGAGTTTCATTGGAATTTGATTCTAAAAAACTATTCCAAATCAGTAAAATAATACAGTTATTTTAGGAATGATTTCATCCATCATGCTTTGATATCAAACAAACTTGTTTTTTCTACCTGCGCATATAAAGTAGGTACGTGATTTAGTTATAATGAAGATTATTGATAAAGTCATGCGATATGAGAAATACGTGAACAAGATTAATAGTTTTATTGAGACTTATACGTTGTAATATAATAGTTACCCAGCAATACATAAAAAATATATATATGATCGTTTCAATACACCATTGGCTCGAAAACTTTTTTCAACCAGGGATCTGTATTCCTTGACTTATAGGTTGCTATGAGGCTGACCACCCATATTGTAAAAAAAATGGTTCACTTTATCAAATCACACCTGTTTCAGGGAAAAGCGGCAGGAGCTGCAAAGTTTATATGTTCGTGTGAGGTTTGGTTTATTTTGTATGTACGAATGCAGTATATGTAAGCGCGAAATTACATGTTCCCCCCTTATGGGCATGCATTAAATATGAGCTTAAAATTCCAATATATCTTTGCAACATAGATTTGAGATTATAGATAAAAAAAAGAATAGCAGACACGCGCTTACATACTTTTAAAATGAAAAGCAGATAGACCAGATAGGTGAGATTGTGAAAGAATGGAACCTGCAGAATGAGAATAAATGTATGAAGAAAGTGATGAATTTTGAGGAAATGAAAGTGATTTGTAAGGACAGAAAAAAGTGGAGGCGTATCTGCGGAGGTACCGGCCACCCCTAGTGAAAAGGCGGCAGGATACAGTACAGTACCCTTAGTACGAGTTGCAAAACTTGATAAAAGTAAAGTGTACGGAAAATATTCAAGAGTGATTTCTCTCAAAATCTGCCGTTTTTGTTTCTTACACTTTATGGTCTTAGCAAAAGAGTTACAGTGATGAAGAAAATCAAGTTCAAACAAACAAAAACGGCAGATTTTGGGGGAAATCACTCTTTAATAATTGCCGTAAACTTTACATTACTCAAGTTTTGCAACTCGTACTAACCCCCGTATTCACGATCAAAACTGATTTAAGTGCCTTACTCAAGCGCTACACTTACTCAAGGGTCGACATTCTGGAGCGTTTTGTTTCACAAAGAACACTCAAGCAGTAATCAGCGTAGTGCCCAACCCCCAGGAGACGTACGGGTTTGTCATTGGCTCTCGAAAAAACCCAGCTCTGTAATTGGTCAGTACCTTCCGACCGATATTCGGCGTACTTCACTCTTATCATTGCCGCCTCTTTCAAATTTCAATGTCATATCAACTTTGCATAAAACTTGACAACAAATAAGTACGTATAACGCAATTACTACTTTAAGTAAACCGTAAGTACGAATTTGTTTGTTTACAATTTCTATTAGTTTTTAAAAATACATTTATGTAATATCCAATGTAAAGTGTTTTGATCGATTTCAGCGCCAAAAAGATGTTGTTTTCTCCAGCGGAAAAGGAGCTGCTGGTGGCTCTGATTAAAGAAAAACCTGTAATAGAAGATAAAATAACAGATCGAAGAAATCGTTGGCTTTGCAACCCTCAATGAGCAACGGCAAAACTGTATACAGAACGACGCATTTTTTCAATCAAAAACGTCTTCTAAATTCTTCCTCTTCGTAATACGTAAATGGGTCTTTACAGTCTCTGATATATTTTCTTGGGACACTATTTTTGAACAAAACAATGTTATTATTCTCGTTGAAGTCAACTGTATCGAAAGAATTCATTATTTTATGTTAATAATTCACAACCAAACAAAAAATGTGCTGATGAAATGCGGCGGAATATTTTGACAGTTCATCTGTCATTGAAGTATGGTCCTAGACCATACCGGAGAACAAACCCAATTCTGATGGTCAAGCAATGTAAATGAACTCGTCAAAACAATGTTAATACACTTGTAAAAATCATGTTTATAGTAAGAATTCATTTTTTCATGTAAATTCACAATCAAACAAAAAATGTGATAACAATGAAATATGACGGAATATTTTGACAGCGCTTAAGCGTTGGTTAATATACGTGTCGACCTTACTTACCTGAGTGCTAGTTTTTGGAGCGCTTAAGCGCTAATTTTACCTTAAGTATTGTTCTTGAAATGAATTTCCCCAATCTAAGCGCTGGTTTGCCCTTAAGGAAGTGCCAGTTTTGATCGTGAATACGGGGGTAAGGGTACAGTACGGTCGTGGAATTTTAACACACTCGCCTTTGTCGAAAACAAATTGTTTTTATTTTTATCTTTTAAAATAAAATATGCTGTGGTCTACTTGAACAAAAAAGTATGGGAACCTCTGAATTAGATTTTTGTTTATTGTTTCGATACAATTGTTTTCGATGTCTGGTAACTAAAATAAATAAAGGATTCCTTTTTGGTTTATCACACGACCTGCTTCGTTTTGTTTGGAAATTGAACACCATCTCTGATGGCTGGTGCAAGAAATGACGTCAACAATTGACTATTTAACCTTGAGTATTGACTGTAATAATATGATATCAAGGTTGTGAACAATTAGAAGAAATGATTTTTTAATAGCTTCATTTTATTGCCATGCAATTCACTCTTTTTGTTCGTTGATCTCTTTTTTGGGTTTCTTAATTTGTGTTCAAGCTTCTACTTTCGCAACTGGCCAGTCAAAATAGGTTGGTGAATTGCATTCCTCTTCACAAATCTAATGTACCTTTGATTTCAGGAGTCTCAACGCCCCGCAGCTCCCACTCCAGCACCCCTCTCCCCTCAGCGCGGCAGATCAGCCTGCAGGTCCACAGGCCCGTGTACCGCGCGGACCCTGACTTCACGGTGGTGCTGGCCGTGTGGGGGCAGTTCCTGGACCACGACATCACCGCCACTGCTCTCAGTCAAGGTACGCTGTCATGGGCGCTAGAACTTTCTCAACTCACAAAATATATCGCGAGAAATACCTCACGTGTTTATGTTTTATCTACTAAGTATTCACTTGAGTAACAAAAAAATAAATCACAATATTTATGTTTCTTGACTTATAGGTTGGTATGCGGCTGACCACCCATGCTGTAAAAATGGTTCACTTTGCCAATGTCATCCCTGTTACAGGGAAGGACGGCAAGAGTTGCAGGGTGTATGTCCATTTGAGATTTGGTTTTTATGTTGTAGGTTCACATGAGTCGAACGAACTTGTACGTGTCTGGTTGTGAGAATGCATATAATGTGAATCTCCCATGTAGCATATCTTTGCAACTTAGATTAGAGATTAGATTAGACTAGATATGTACTTGTAGGTCAGTGAAATAATGTTGTCTACTTCCTGTTACTGTCCTGAAGCGCTATTCTGCTAAATACCTTACGGCGAAGAGATAGCGTTTCGTGCCCAAAATGAAGGTGTAGGTACTGTGATGTTTTATCTATGGAGTTCTTTCGCAAGCGCTAGCAAGCTCTCCGACATGGATTGATATCCAAAGTGTAAGGAATTTAGCAAAATAGCGCTTCTGGTGTGGATGGCCCTAAAAGAAAAAAATGTGACTCTACAAAGTATGTTATGCTTTTTTTTATTCTCTTTTGAATGTCAGCAGAGGGTGTCGTTTAGGTTTTAGAAAATCACCAAATATCCGCTTATGTGCGAAGGAATGAGACAACGTGAACATCTGTGTCACTTGTAAACTGGGCCTTAACTCATTCACCTCAGAATATACAAGGTTCGGTGGGATATCTTGCTGAAAATAATGAAGATTTAAATACTAACGTTGAAAGTATGTACACCAAGACCTATTCTGCTAAATTCCTTACACTTTGGATATCAATCCAATTCGGAGCTTGCTACCGCTTGCGAAAGAACTCCATAGATAAAATATCACAGTACACTTTATTTTTGGACACAAATAGCTATGTCGTCGCCTTTAGGTCTAATCCAATCTAATTTAATCTAAGTTGCAAAGATATGTTACATTAGAGATTCACATTACATGCATTTTTACATGTTGTAGGTTCACATGCCGCATGTGAACCTACAACATAAAAACCAAATCTCAAATGGGCATACACCCTGAAACTCTTGCCGTCCTTCCCTGAAACAGGGGTGACGTTGGAAAAGTGAACTATTTTTACAGCATGGGGGGTCAGCCGCAACCTATAAGTCAAGGTCGTAAGGAATTTAGCAGAATAGCGCTTCAGGAAACCCATCTAAAACAGATCTTTCTCAGTGTAGAAAAGACTAAAAATATCCAGCAATTCCATAGGCGTTTCAATGAAAAGCTGATGTCATAATTTGTTTGCTCAATGATCCAGGAGCCAACGGTTCTGCCATATCCTGCTGCGATGGCTACGTCAAGACTGGAGTCCTGCCGCACCCTGAATGCTTCCCAGTGGAGCTGGGGCCTGAAGACCCCAACTACCACAAGTACAACGTGACCTGCATGGACTTCGTGAGGTCTGCTCCTGCGCCTTCATGCACCCTTGGTAATCCAAAAGTTATATATTTTTTTTAGATATCCTGTGCGGGAGACTCCCTAGATTTCAGAGACTCTAGGGGTCTATGACACTTGTTTTAGTGTCGTAGAGGTGTTTGCTAGCTTGCAGGCGCGTGCATAGGGTATAGGCCAATACATCTCAGAATAAATATTTTCTCTCATTCCTTTAAAATAAGTCATTTAAAATTGAATAAAGTGCTAACGATGGCTCCAACTGAATTTTAATTTAAAAATTTAAGTCTGAATATCAAGTTTGATTGGATATATTGCCTACCTATTAGGCGCATGTGCCTGTATGGGGTGCACGCCCCTGCGAGCTTGATCGTCGCTACAAAGCGCCAATACTCAAGCAAGATCCAGTTGCTGTAAGTCTGGGGATGGAATTTTCGGGTACAAAGTGTTGTCACTGGACTACGAACCGGTCACATATATATTGTTTTTTGTAGAATATTGTAATCCGGTATTTCGTTTTCTGTAGAAATAAAAAACAGATTTCAGGAACCGTGCTAAAGAATGAAACTACCCCACTAAGTTCTCGAGGGGGCTGGTACTCATTTCTTGTAAAAGCTGAGTAAGCCTTGACGGTATTTTATTTTGGGGTTGTAAATAAAAAGCAAAACGGTAAATCATTTCTGACACCCTCGGTGGGATTCGAACCCGAGCACACGGCATGGAATACAAGCACTCTACAACTATCGACCGGACCAAGTAGTTATGCAGTTTCAGAAAATCTTTCCCTGAAAAAAAAAAACAAATAATGTGTAAGTATGTACCTACAAATATTTCTGCGATGAAAGACTAATTTTAATTTTTGACAGTTCATTCAACCAAAGAAACGTTAACCTCTAAAACTAGAGTCTAGACTTTTGGCCTAGAGAACATCATTGTATTGCACTGAGGATATTAATATAGAGTAGGTATCTATCTAATGTATGAATAGCCCGGTAGTGAGTTCCTGTTATTATTACGGTATGTACTATTTATTACTGTGAAGTGTGAAGGTGAAAATACTGATTATACTTCTAAAATGCGGAAAAAGCTATGCAAATGAATTGTTGTGTATGTAGAGGCACTAAGTACCACAGGAGTCAAATGGAAACGTATTTGAGAAGGCTAAAAATATTTACCAGATTTGTGTAGGTACAATAATCAATTGAGTTAGGTACTTCTTTATTAGCTATCTTAGCTATCACTTCACTCTGACAAACATTTTGCATCAAATTGTCTTTTATCGAGCGTGGTATTTAGTGTCTTTTTTTAATTTCCTTAGTACGAGTTGCAAAACTTGAGTAAAGCAAAGTTTACGGAAAGTATTAAAAGTTATTTTCCCCAAAATCTGCCGTTTTTGTTTGTTACACTTCGTCTTAGCAAAAGAGTTACAGTGATCAAGAAAATCAAGGTCAAACAAACAAAAACGGTAGATTTTGGAGAAAACCACTCTTTAATACTTTCCGTAAACTTTACTTTACTCAAGTTTTGCAACTCGTGCTCAGGGTACAATTAATAAAATACTTACGTTTCATACCAGAAAAGGCTGAGCACACCTTTACAGTATTTTTATTTTGGGTTGAAAATACTGAAATGTCGTTTTCAGCCTTCACAAGCAATGAGAAACAGACCCCTCAGGAGCTGGGAATCTCCTATTTTATGTAAACTGGTTGGTGTACCTAAGTCCATAAGGGACCTCTAAAAATAAATAGGTCTCACGAGCTGCATGTACCACACACAACGCTTTAAGAAGTTACACAATATGTGCAGCTAAGTTGCGTTTTTTACACATTTTTTCTCTTTCAGGTCCGCGAGAGCAACTAAACCAAGCGACAGCTTTCATCGACGGCTCCACAGTTTACGGTCCGTACGAAGACCTCATGACGTCACTGAGGTCCTTCCAGAACGGAGAGCTGAAGATGATGACGACCACAGATGGCAGGGAGCTGCTGCCCGCGTCTCATGACCCCAATGATGGCTGCAATGAGAAGAAACTCAACCAGGAAGGGAAGTACTGCTTCCTGTCAGGTAAAAAAGTCGACAATTCTACCTATTCTCTTTCGTGATTTCAAAATTTCGACCTGTAAAAACGTAACTAAGCTACACATATAGTGTAACTTCTTGCTTGCGTTATCTCCGAAAATGTGGCGATTCTGGATCTATTTATTTTTACGGGTAAGGGGGCCGGCCTCACACAAACAACTTTCAGTTGAAGTGGGGGTTTCCCAGCTCCCGGGGGATTGGTTTTCATTTCTTGTGAAGGCTGAGTAAACCTTGAGATCGAACCCTTTCTCTCGGCATGGAATGCAAGCATTCCATCAATTGAGCTATCGACCTTTTTATGAACCTGGTCGTCGTCGCTACAAAGCGCCAATTCTCAAGCAAGACCCAGTTGTTGTAAGGCTGGATGAACCTTTGGTGACCGGTCATTGGTAAAGGTTTATGAATTTGTTAACCCAGCGAAGAACAAATTTGAAAATATAAATGTTTTTTTTTTTGTGCTCCGCCGGGATTCGAACCCACAACCTTCCATTCAGAGTCCGGAGTGCTACCACTGAACTACGGACCGGTCAAACGGACCTGTGTCTTCACAAAAAACTTCTTCGGCTCATAGATCCTGAGATGAGAATGTCCTGAAGCGTAATTCTGCTAAATTCCTTACACTTTGGATATCCATACAAGTCCGGAATGCTAGCGCTTGCCAAAGAACTCCATATTTACATTGACCCTTGATAAATATAATTTTTCAAAAATAAAAGAAGTGAAAAGCAATTCGTATCGGCTTCTTTAAAGAAACCAACAAGAGTTTTTCGCGGTAAAGGATTACCATACCAACCTCGTTCATGATACTTCCAAATTCACATGAATCAACTAATCCCGAGAACCTACAAGTCAGCTCGCAGCTTTAGATCATCACTCTTTTTAGAATCTGTTACATTTCACATGAGTTATTCACACATAAAAAATATCTTCAGCGATGAAAACATTATAATTTTGCTTTAAATACTCTACCATTGCTCATACCAAACATTTACTAAATATCTTCTTTAAAACCCTCGAAGTCCGTAGTCCAGTTCGGACTCGTAAGTGGAAGGTTGTGGGTTCAAATTCCGGCGGAGCACAAAAAATGTACCATTTATATTTTCAAACATGGCTCTTCGTTGGGTTGAAAAAAAATAATAATTCACATACCTTTACAAAAGACTGGTCACCAAAGGTCCAACCAGCCTCACAGCAATTGGGTCCTACTTGACAATTGGCGCTTTCTATAGCGACGGTCAAGCTCGCAGAGGGCTCTTGATGTGTGATCCACACAAAAACAGCGCTCCCCAAATAAATCAGTGATACATAAATGCTATGCCAAACCATTTTCACTTGTTGTTGTTGGAAGCGAGTCGTGAACGCTGAATGAAAGAGAAGTAAATAAGGTATGCACCGTAGAAATGGCTCATTTGAGAAGTATGACAGGAAAGACACTGAAAGATAGAGTAAGAAACGAATGGGTTCTGAATGAATGCGGAGTAAAAGAAAGCGTGAAAGTAAAAGTTCAAAGAAGTGCGATGCGATGGTTTGGATATATTGAAAGGATGAAAGAAGACCGACTGACAAAAAAGTGTATAAAGGGAATTTAATAGGTAAGTGTAGAAGGGGAAGACCTAGGAAAAAATGGATTTATCAGATAAGTGAGATTGTGAATGAATGGAATCTACAGAGTGGAAACAAGAGAAGAGCGTGCATGAAAAGAGTGATGAAACTAGATGTGATGAAAGAAGTATGCAAGGACAGAGTCAAGTGGAGGTACCGGCCACCCCTCAAGGAATGGCGGCAGGATACAAGACAAGACAAGACAAGTTTAGACAAGGCCGCTATTCCTCCATCCTCCAATGTCTTGCTACATTTGGTGTTACTGTTTTGTCTCCCAGGTGACATCAGAGCCAACGAGAACCTCCACCTGACCACCATGCACCTGCTGTGGGCGCGCCAGCACAACCGCCTGGCCAGGCAGCTGGCGCAGCTGAACCCTCACTGGCAGGACGAGACGCTGTTCCAGGAGGCCAGGAGGATCCTGGGCGCGCAGATGCAGCACGTCACCTACAACGAGTTCCTGCCGGTGCTCATGGGTGAGTTCTCCGTGAAGATATACTGCAAAAGCTGCTTAGACTCATATAGTGTTACACCATTAGTCCATTACACACTAGACTCGTTCTACCACCGCTCTGCCCACTGTGCCTAAGTTATTTTTTTGGTGGTCGGACCGGCTCGGAAGTCAGAAGTGTATAGAGATGTATGAAAGCTTTCACACAGTTTTTTCTGTCTCTGACAGTGTTTGCTGAGCGTGCTTTTACAGTGGCGGCAAGATATGGAACTGACTGCCACCTGAGAATTGAGAGATAGCCGACACAAACCGATCTGTTCGATACTTGAATAAGATTTACAAATCTAACAAAAAAGTTTTTTCCCAGCGTGTTAATGGCTATGATCTAATCTAATCTAAGTTGCAAAGATATTTTACATTGGGGATTCACATTATATGCATTCTCACAAGCAGACACGTACAAATTCGCGCTTGCACATTCCGCATGTGAACCTGCAACAGAAGAACCCAAACCTCAAATGGGCATACACCCTGCAACTCTTGCCGTCCTCTCCTGAAACAGGGGTGACATTTGCAAAGTGAACCTTTTTTACAGCATGGGTGGTCAGACGCATACCAACCTCAAGGAACATACCCAACAAATTACATTTTTTAAATAAAAAATGAGACCATGCATAAACATTAAAACAAGTACAAAATATAAAATTATATTTATAAATTTAAATGAATTAGAAAAACCCTAGCCCTAGCCATTTCTTTCTGTCCTGACATACTTCTTTCATTTCATCCAGAGTCATAACCTTCTTCATACAAGCTCCCCATTGGTGGTCTGGCCTGAGATGGCTTGGAGATGGCCTGTACTTTGAAAAACCTATTTGGCATAAAATTAGTAATAATAATATAAGGCAGTAAAATTAGAGCTTCTAAATTGTTCAACAGCCCTTTAATCCGTCTGTTTCGGTGCATTGTATATTTTAAACCGCGCGTATTAGAATCGAGTGGGCGCCACATGGACGTTTTTATACATTCAAATATTGTATTTTGGGGAGTCGAACTCGTGATATCGCTTGACAGTCATCTTATTTAGTCGCGGCTTGCATGATGATGACGCTTGCCCGCCGCGAAGCCACCGCATCGGTTTGAGTCCCACCTCCTCATTCACGTCGACTATCTCTTCATCACAATCGTATTTTTAGCCACACAATAACACGTTTTTTACATCAATCCCGCCGACAAAAGAAATTATCAAAATATTAACGTCAGTGCCAAATAACTGACGTGGAGTCATAGAACAAAATGACTATTTTAAGTAAATGACAGTTTTGTTTTTTTTTGTTATGATTCCATTCAAATTTTGTGAAGCTGAATAAATAATTTTTCGAATGTTTTATTTGGTGAGCACTGTTTTTATGTAAATCACACCTCAAGATCTATCAATAAAGTTTGGTCAAAGCTATAGAAATTGCTCGAACAAGACCCAGTTAGATAGATCTTAGTTTTGTGACCGATATTTGGCACATGAATACGTCAATCCAGCGAAAATAATAATATGTAACTTAAAAATTAAATTCTATTTTTCGTGGGCCTAACGTAGTATAATATACTGAATTGGCAATGAAGTAACTGCACACATTCTTCAATAGGTTGTAAATGGGTTACCTACTCGTTTTTTCCTTTTTTTTAAATAGATTTGTAAAGACGAATGCAATTCACCAACCTATTCGGCCTGGCCAGAAACAGGTATTAATATCATCAATTAATTTATAATTTACTATTTTTTATTTTAATGATTTATTAATTAAAAATTACCCAATTACATCTGTTGAACCAGGGTCAAAGTTATGGTCAAATGACCCAAGTGGGGATCGAACCAACGTTATTATATTCCAAATACGCTAGATAGATCAGCCATAACACCGTGGGAAGGTCCAAAAACTTGCCAGGCAGTGAAAATCAAATCTTCCTGTTCTACGTTTCGTAAGTTTCGTTAGTACCTACAGGTCCAGTTGCCATTAGGTACTTTGTGTCAATCATCATTTATTTTTCAGGAGATGCCATCATGGATAAGCTGGAGCTGTCTCCCAAGAAGGACGGCTACTACCACGGCTACAACGCTTCAGTGGACCCCAGCATCGCCAACCACTTCGCGTCATCAGCCTTCCGTTTCGCGCACACCCTGCTGCCGGTAAGGAACCTTAATAGAAGATGCCATGAGGGTTCCTTTGATTTCTTTGACCCTCCCTTTGATCCCCGGGAAGAGATCATCAAAACCACTTTAACCGGTTTCAAAGTTGGCATTCCTAAACGGCGTGCCTTCGCAGACTTTGTTTTTAATTGTTTTGATCGATAAATAAATTATTATTATTAGACATGTTGGCACGTTTATTGTTGTGTCGGTAATTATAAGGTGTCGAAACACATGATGGAGAAAGCAAGAAACATGGAATTTTAGGACACTTACTATGTTTGACAGTCTTTGATTTATAAGTGTTTTGAGGCTTTCATGGCCGGCTTCAGATGATGATGATAAGGATGTAGAATCCATCTTTCCGGGCTTGTAGACCATGTTCAATAATTCTTTTGTAGGCTGCTTTATTCTTTTTGGAAGGCTGCTACGTTTCGTCAGTAACATACGATTGACTTCTTCAGGGCTTGTACTTAGACTGAGTGTACAAGCCCGAACAACAAGTCCAAAAATAATAAAACAGCCTACAAAAGAATGATTGAACATGGTCTACAAGCCCGGAAAGATGGATTCTACATCCTTATCATCATCAGTCTTTGATTTGACAGATTTGGCCGGCAGACGTGTCTCGTACTCTGCTTCAATCACGTAAGTTGGTTCCGGGTTTTCAAAAACTTTCGTGATTTATTTTACGCTATTTTTTTTAGATTCGGGTCGGATACAGAGTCCCTGTACACTTGTACAATACAACGGTCGGTTACTTTCTGAAGCTACAGAGAGTTTTTGTCCTTATTTTGTAGTAAGAATAAAGATCACGTTTTGCTTTATTTGGCCAGAACATTCTACCTAACACTCAATCAACCGTCACCGACATGCTTTTTACGATATTTTTTGACTTTGAGATTTTCAGAAATTTGGAAGTCCAAAAGAAAGTCATTAGATTTTTCTGAAAATACATTTTTATTCATACATATTTTTTATTTGTCAATCAATGTTTTTTTTTTATTAATTGATAATTTAATGCGACAAATTTAATATAGTTTGAAAGATCCGTGTGGGCGCATGTTTGATACAAATCGGTGCATGGATACAAAAAGGACTCAGATAGCGTGGGATGTAATTTCCTTTAAATATATGCTCTTTATAATTATTTATACTGTTCGTATGAGTATCAGATACCCAAAACAAAACAATGACATAATCTTTTTTTACTCATTTAAATAAACAGCTACTTTTGCTCTTTTTTGACGTAATATCTAAAGTTAATAAACAAAATGTTTCGGAACGTTTTTTTTTGTACGCACGCAACTAAGCTACACATATAGTGTATTACGCCAACCACTTCAGTGAAGTGGGGGGTTTCCCAGCTCCCGAGGGGGCTGGTACTCATTTCTTGTGAAGGCTGAGTAAACCTTGCCGGTATTTTATTTTTAGGTTTGAAATAAACACCGAAACGGGAAATCATTTCTGATACCCTCGATGGGATTCGAACCCGAGCTCACGGCATGGAATGCAAGCACTCTACCAACTGAGCTATCGACCGGACGGATGTTCGAAATTTGATTTTTTCTCCTGGGAAAAACGTCACATGTCTATATACCTAAGTTCTTGGCGAAAAATAAAAAATGATCAGTTATCCTTTACCCTAGCAACCCGACCGCGTAAGGTCACAATTTTTTTGATGTTTTGAAATGTGCAGATATCATTGTACCATCATCGTCGTATTTACAATCAAAAGTTTTTTTCTAAATGAAATCCCTTTGACTTATAGGTTGGTATGAGACTGACCACCGATGCTGTAAAAAAAATTCACTTTACCAATGTCACCCCTGTTTCAGGGAAAGTCGGCAAAAGTTGGAGGGCTTATGTGCATTTGAGGTTTGATTTTTGAATCGTTTATACTTACACGCGTCTGTTTGTAGGCAAGCATTTAATATGAATCTTAAACATTACTTAATAAGTGTTAAACCAGTAACAAAATATTTATTTGCCTTTTCCCTAGCAACACAGCCGTGTGCGGTGTGAAGTCACAATTTCGTTGTCTAGGGATGATATTTATTGGATTATTGACTATTTGACTAAGTAATTGAAGATGTGTTCATTTGACCCAAGTGTTTCTTTTTTGTTCCAGACCCTGATGAAGGTAGTCAACAGCCAGACCAGCTCACCAGAATACGTCCATCTCCACAAGATGCTGTTCAACCCGTACTCCTTGTACACCGTTGGTGGCATGGACAGCGCCATCAGAGGGGCCATGCAAACCGACATGCAAAGGGTGGACGCGTTCTTCACCCCAGAAGTAAGTCATCATTCTGTATAGAATCATAGACTTGCTGCGAATCCCAATGTCCTAATCGAATTAAAAAAGCGCTTGAACACAGCCGTCGGCGTAAAAGCATTGAGAAGTTTGAGGAAGAAAAAGGAGAAGCAGAAAGCTCCTACACATCAAAATCAGAGGTCTTAGAGATCTATGAACCCCGCATAAGCTACAAATCTTGGGAAATCGGAACAAGGTGTTCATATGATTTTCGCGGGTTCAATTCAATTGAAATTACGGTCTATTTTTACACATTTTTTTTTCAGATACGGTTCTCACACAGAGCCACATTACACCTTCATAATACATTGGTCAGTTTGCTTCTCTGCGGCCACAGAGAGCTTTGGTCCTTATTTATAGTAAGACAATGAATAATTCTCGAATTATTGAGAATCGGAACATGACTTTACTAGAACATCAAATACTCGAACGAATAATACAAATATCAAATACAAATTATATGAGTACCTAACATCTAGAGACTTCACACATAAGCTAAACACACAATTAATACATATTATATTTATAATCTAAGTTGCAAAGATATATTACATTTTATATTCATATTAAATCCATTCTCATAAGCAGACATGTATAAGTTCGCACTTACACATGCCGCATGTGGACCTACAATATAAAAACCCAAATCACTACTACTCTCCCCAACCGTACCTGAAACAGGGGTGACATTGTCAAAGTGAACCATTTTATTTACAGTATTTTATTTACAGTGGTCAGCCTCATACCAACCTATAAGTCAAGGAATTTCTTAACAATATCATTGTACTTTTTCAGCTCACTAGTCATCTTTTCAAGAGGGATCAACCACTAGAAGTATTGGATGACGCCAACATCACAAACATCAAACCAGAACTGACTACTCCAGTACTTGGCATCCAGAAATCGTCTCCAGATGATGTTCCTCTGCCAGCGGAACATCCGATGGAGGTGACTGCTGGCACCCAGGTCACCAAACCTTGTGGGCTGGATCTGGTCTCGCTGAACATACAAAGAGGCCGTGACCATGGACTGCCATCTTACCCCTCATGGAGACAGCATTGTGGCTACCAACGTCCCAAAACCTTCAGAGACCTGCAAGGAGTTATCGACGATGATTCTCTGCTGAGGATACAGGCAATATACAAGTGAGTAGCTTCACTTTTGAAACAAAACATTGCGTGGATGTCATTCTTTTATGGATTGAAATGAAATGTACAATTTTTCTATAGCGCCTTTTCCTGACTATACCTAGTCACCTCAAAGGCGCTTCGTCCGTAACATATTGGATTTGATCTCCTAAGAGGCATAGTATGATCCTCGAAATAGGGATGTCTTGAGGCTTCTTCTGAATCCTCCTTCTGTCGGGGACTCCCTCAGATATGTGGGCAGCGCGTTCCAGGCCACCGGTGCCGCTGTGCAAAAGACTGTCCTAATTGTTATTTTTGGGATCTGGAGGAGAGTCTTGCTTGAATCTGAAGGTTGGATAGTCTTCCCACTCTCTTTGTTATTACTTTCATTGTTCTCATTTTGGGAACCCCTAAAAGGTTTTTTTTTAATTCTTGCGAGTTGAATTTTGGAAATAAAAAAGCCACTAAATACCACGCACGGCTAACTAAAAGTTTGTACTAAAATGTATGGTGGAGATGAGGGCATCATGTCAACTGTGTAAAATATATACCAATACAAAAATTAAATATTGTCAACTACGAGTTGACCGGTCCGTAGTCTAGTGGTAGCACTTCGGACTCGTAAATGAAAGGTTTCCGAAACCGGTCGTACATTATTAAATTTTACTCGCCCCGTAACCTTATACAATTTGTTTTTTATTTTTAATTTTTTAATTTTTTAAAAATGACAGAGTTTATTTTTACAGAATTTATTTTTTCACAATTTGTTTTTGACAATTTACAATTTATAAGTGTTACTTAGCAAATTGCTCTCTTGCGACTCCCGTTCGTATCATTTTGATCTATTTTTTAATGAACCAGAGAGGTTTTTCTCGCACTTACTAGATCATTCCACCACCTGAAATTATGTACTCACACAATCACTAGAACGTCATTCCAATGCACGACTACTCCTAGATGGTTCTATAGGTGTATGCGTGTATAAGCGCACGAAATTCAAGTTCGCGACATTATTATTCATTTATTGACTGCAGCGAGGTGGAAGACGTGGATCTGTACACTGGAGCGCTGAGTGAGATCCCCTTGGATGGCAGTGTCCTGGGAGCCTCCATCACCTGTCTTCTGCTGGACCAGTTCCTCAGGCTGAAGAGGGGAGACCGCTTCTGGTACGAGACTCCGGAGAAACCGCAGGCCTTCACTCCAGGTGAGCAATTATGTATAACAACACACTATTTAAGCCTTTCTAGGACTATCTAGGACGCTATCTTTGTGCAGCATACTCAAAAATACATCTATAATCTATAATCTAAGTTGCAAGGATATATTCATTTAAAGCTCTCAGATGTATGCCCACAAACCAACAAGTGTAGTTCGCGCTTACAAATGCTGAATGTGTACTCACAAATAAAATCCAAACCTCAAATGAACATAAGCCCCACAACTTTTGCCGACCTTCCCTGAAACAGGGGTGACATTGGCAAAGTGAACCATTTTTTACAGTATGGGTGGTCAGCCTCATACCAACCTATAAGTCAAGGAATATGAATAATAAATAACATTTAAATATAAAAAAGAACAAAACCTTACAAAGAAATCTATACAAAAAAAAAAAAAGTCAAAAATTTCCTATGCAAAAAATGTAGCAAATGAATACACCAACATTAGAAATAAACATTGCAGATTAGCCGCCACTTCTTCCTGTCCTTGCATACTTCTTTCATTTCATCCAGAGTCATAACCTTTTTCATACAAGTCCTTCTTTTATTATGACTCTGGATATCCCATTCATTCGTTATTTCAGAGATTTGATCCTTCCATACTTTTCTCGGTCTTCCTCTACCACGACATCCATCTATTCTAGCAACATATACTTTCTTCGTCAATCTTTCATCACTCATTCTCTCCAAATGCCCGAACCATCTTATCTGTTGTAAAATAATACATTCTGGTATAAGACTCAAAAATACACCCGGGCCGTTATTTTTATAGCCATCCTGTGACCGAAATGTCGTTGACCGAAACGTCGTGTAGACGAACTTTCATGTGACCAAATTTTTCGTGACCGATGTGTCTGTGGACGATTGGTCGTGCAACCTTATAAAGCCATATGTGATGTGGTTACAGTTATGAAGGCTGATCATTAATTATCTTGATCAATGGTTGGGATTTGACCTCCAAACTTTAAAAACGCCATTCACAGCAATTGAGCTGATTTTTAATTTAGCTGCACACGAAACACGCTTACCCATGATGTCATATCACATGTAGGTACATAATATGACGCACCTACTAACATATGTCGTTGATCTGTATCCACAGTAAAAACGTTATTTATTTATTTACTTACGACATATTATTATGCCTTTTACAAAAATTATGTAAAATATTAGATACATACATGAGAAACTAAACTATCCAGATACAAGACACAAAGGTAAAGTATGAACAATTAAAAATAATACCTACAGTAAGTGGTAAGGATAGCTGAACACAGCAGACGATAGACAAAAATGGAGAGGATTGGAGGAGGTCTACGTCCAGGAGTAGAACGAGGAAGGCTGATGAAGAAGAAGAAGAATTAATATAACTCAGACATCGGGTGCACCAAAAATGTACAAAGGGTAAAAACTCATTAGATATTTCTTCCCCCAGTGCTTGTTTGGTTTATCCACCAGGTTGTTATGCGGCTGACCACCCATACTGTAAAAAAATTGGTTCACTTTGCCAATGTCACCCCTGTTTCAGGGAAGGACGGCAAGAGTTGCAAGGCTTATGTTCATTTGAGATTGGGTTTTTATATTGTAGGTCCACATGCGGCATGTGTTAGCGCGAAATTATACATATCTGCTTGTGGGAATGCATTTAATATAAATCTTAAATGATATATATCTTTGCAGCTTAGATTAGATTAGATTAGATTAGATCCAAAGAAGACCTTTCAATCAAATTGTCATAGTGAACTAATTAAAAAGAAGTGCTCATGACAATCTTCTAAAGTACAGCATTTTTTAACTTTTTATGTTTTCTTTCGTAGAGAGAAACCCATGTTAGCTTAATATGTCAATTTATTCAGTTTTACCCTTAGAATAGACCGGTCCGTAGTCTAGTGGTTATCACTTCTGATTAGTAAATGGAAGGTTGTGGGTTCGAATCCCGGCGGAGCACAAAAAATATACCATTTCTATTTTCACATTATGCTCTTCGTTGGGTGAAAAATTTATATATCTTTACCAAAGACCGGTCACTAAAGGTCCATCCAGCCTAAGAGAATTGGCGCTTTCTACAGCGACGATCAAGCTCGCAGAGGGCTCTTGAGGATAGACACACACAAAAACAGCGCTCACTAAATATTATTATTATTATACTTATGCATTAGTAGCTAAGGGTGTGATGTACGCACGCACTCACCTTATATCTAATCTAATCTAATCTAAGCTGCAAAGATATATATCATTTAAGTTTTATATTAAATGCATTCCCACAAGCAGATATGTATAATTTCGCGCTAACACATGCCGCATGTGGACCTACAATATAAAAACCCAATCTCAAATGAACATAAGCCTTGCAACTCTTGCCGTCCTTCCCTGAAACAGAGGTGACATTGGCAAAGTGAACCAATTTTTACATTATGGGTGGTCAGCCGCATAACAACCTATAAGTCAAGGAACTTAATTAACTTAACTTAAATTAAATTAACTAATCCAAATGACAAGTCAAAGAAGACTTTTAGACGACGGAGCAGTATATAAGCAGCGTTGGCAGTGGTTAATCAAGGAGGCCGAGATCCATCCCGCATTGTCGTGTAAATTACAAAACTGATAATGTACAAGTTCCTTGACTTAAAGGTTGGTATGCGGCTGACCACCCATGCTGTAGAAAATGGTTCACTCTGCCAATGTCCCCCGTGTTTCAGGTAAGGTCTTCAGGAGTTGCATGTGGTATATCCATTTGAGATTTGGTTTTTATGTTGTAGGTTCACATGCGGCATACGCAAGCGTGAACTTGTACGTGTCCGCTAGTGAGAATGCATTTAATGTGAATCCCCAATGTTACATATCTTTGCAACTTAGATTAGATACTGCATGTACCTGTCTACATATAGCACACACGGAGATCTTTCAGCACGATAATCTTGGAATAGAAAATGTAAATAATATCAGTGAATGTCTCGTCTTCATAAAGTTCGGATTATGTTGATAAACGCATTGACCAACTTACCGATTTACCAGCGCGACCCACTGGGAGAGCATGCTCACAGATCCACTTTTATATAGGTCATCTAAACTGAAAAAAATGATGCGCATTTCACATATTTTGCGTGTGATCCAAATTCAATGTATTGCAACGATATCCTGAGTTTACTTTTATCTTCCAAGAAAAAAATCTAGGTTGATAAAAAAATAATACCTTGGGTAAAAATTAAATCATAATGTAACACCGTATATTATTTACATCATTTTTTGATTAGGCATTAACTTTGTCACCGTTTCCATCCAGCTTTACAGCAACAATGTCTTGCCATAGTAATTTAAGCTTTCTGATGAGAAAGAGTAAGGGTCTGTTGCATCAAACTCCAATCAGAGAAAAATCAAAATTAAGTGTGAATTCTCCCACAATATCAAAAATTTGGTTGCATATTCATAAATCAACTAATATCCATCATTTTTCCTGTTCAATTTCCATCACTTCCGAGAAATATTTAACCGAGATCCTTACCAGAATACAGCAATCAAATTTGATGTGTCAATCATTCAATATTCAGTCCATTGTCCATCGACTAACCTCAAAATCACGTCTGACGTTTCACCGATGCGTACGCGTTCCAAATTCAAATAAAATTCAAGCTGTGTATTCTATTCCAAACAAAAATTCAAAAGTGTGAATTGTGGCGGGATTCTAGACATGTATTCCAACGAGAGGCAGTCTGCCCCCGCATTGATTTTTGGATGTAATATGTGGTTTGTGTTTTCGTTTTGTACACTGTTTACTGGGACTTGTTACGTGATTGCTGGCGCTGGACACATATCTGACACCACCGGCTGCTCCGCCCGTCAGTCCCAGTGCGCCAACGGGCGCTGGATTCCCTGCACCTGGGTGTGTGACAGGGAGGACGACGGCGACGACAACTCTGATGAGAGCCCCAAGGAGTGCCAAGCTACAGGAGGCTGGGTGTTGCACGGCGAGGGGGCCCAGCGTAGAGACGCGGGCATGGGCGAGGACAGCCCGCCAGGAGCTACTCCGGCAAGGAGCTTGCCGACTCCCCCACCGATATTTGACCGATTTATTTATATTTATATTTTAATTTAATAATTATTATAATTATTTAATTATTTTTAAATTTTTGACATTTTTATTTTTGTTTTTTTATTTTTTTTTGACATTTTTATGTACATTTTATATAATAATTGTTATTATTTGATATAATTTATTTATTTTTGTAATTAATAAACCCCATGTTCGCCAACATAAACTTAGTTACACTCTGCAGAGAAACCGCCAGAAATTTGCTCAGAGAGAATGAATGGGTGTTTGGAACTTGGAATGTCAGAAGAATGAATGAGTGTAAGGAGAAGGAAATTGTGAATGTGATGAATGAAAAAAGAATACAAGTGATGGGTGTGACAGAGACAAAAATGAAAGGGAATGGTGAAAAAGTATTAATGAATGGTGAACTGTATATCTGGTCAGGTGTGGAAGATGGGAATGAAAGACAGGGTGTGGGTGTGGTTATAAGTGAGAATGTAAAAGGATGCATAACGGGCTACCAAAGAATCTCTCCAAGAATTTTGACTGTTAAACTCAAAACAAACAGGATGAAAATTTTCTTGGTGGCCTGTTATGCACCTGTAGATTCAGAGTGTATGGACGTGAAAATGAGATTCTGGAATGAGTTGAATGCAGTTGTGCGCGAAAGCAAGAAGAATGAATACATTATAATTTTGGGAGATATGAATGGATGGGTAGGTACGCAAAGAGATGAGTGTGTGAAAATTGTTGGTCCTAGTGGACGAGGTGTAGTCAATGATAATGGGCGACACCTGATAGCTTTGTGTGCAGAGCACAGCCTTTTTGCATCAAACACATGGTTTCGACATAAGGATGTGCATCTGTACACAAGGCAGATTGTGGGAAGTCGCACAATCATTGACTACATCTGTGTGGATGAAAGACTGAGAGGAGCCGTAAGAGATAGCCGTGTCTATCGTGGGCCTGAAATAGGCAGTGACCACTATCTCTTATGCGCTAAAATAATGATTGGAGAAGTAAGAAAGAAGAAACGTAAGAAGAAAGTAAGAAAGCCAAGAATAAAAGTTGAAAGTCTGAGTGATGAAAACGTGAAAGTGAAGTATAAATCAGAAATACAAAAAAAGTTAAGTGTGAATGAACTTGAAAAGAATGTGAATGAAAAAGATATTGAAAGCATGTGGAAGGATATGAAAGAAAACATGATTGAATGTGCTCGAAAAGTATGTGGAGAAACGAAAGGTGGAAGATTGAAAGGGGATGCCTGGTGGAATGCTAAAGTAAAAGAGGCTGTGAAAGTAAAGAAGGAATGTTACAAAAAGTGGCTGAACGACAGGAATGATAGAAAGCTAGAAGATGAATATAAGATAGCCAAGCGAATGGCGAAGAATGTAGTTTATGAAAGCAAAGCGAATGAACAGAGAAAGATTGATGAAAAAATGAACAGAAGTTTCACCGACAGTAGGAAGGAATTCTGGAGATGGGTCGGTGCCATTAGGAATAAAGATTCTGCATTGACCACCCCAGGAATCAAAAGTGCTGTTGGTGAGATGGTATGGGAGAATGATGAAGTATGTAAGAGATGGAAAGAATATTTTGAAGGGATTTTTGGTCGTGGCGAAAGAAATTTGTTTAGAAAAATGACAGAAGAGAATGAATTTAGGATTTTGAAAGAAGAAATAAAAGTATCTATTGAATGTTTGAAGAATGGAAAGTCTGCTGGGTTTGATGGAATAAATGGTGAAATGTTGAAAGCAGGAGGTGAATGCGTGATAGATTGGATGTACGAATTATGTAAGCTTTGTGTGAATGCAGGAGTAGTACCGATGGATTGGAGGAAGGCAGTCATTGTTCCCATTTACAAAGGTAAAGGGGACAAAAAAGACTGTCAGAACTTCAGACCAATCAGTCTACTCAGTATACCAGGAAAAGTCTTCTGTAAGGTGATTATAAAAAATGTGATTCTGACTACTAGTGAAAGGATTTCCGATATACAGTCCGGCTTTATGGCCGGTAGAGGCTGTGTTGATCAGATTTTTACTCTACGACAACTTGTTGAAAAACAATTGTCGGTGAGGCGGAAGCTGTTCACGGCCTTTGTAGATCTGGAAAAGGCTTTTGACTCAGTGGACAGAGGTATGTTATGGGATGTTTTGAAAGCATACGGAGTGAATGGGGCTCTCCTTGGTGCGGTGCATGCAAACTATGAAAATAGTAAGGCATGTGTCCGTATTGATGGTGAGTATAGCGAGTGGTTTGAAGTTTATAAGGGTGTGAGGCAAGGATGTGTGATGAGTCCATGGCTATTTAACATAGTTATGGACAAGTGTGTCAGGGATGCTAGACTTAATGATTGTGGATTGATGATAGGAGAGAGCAAAGTGAGTGTTCTACTGTATGCAGATGATGCAGTTCTTGTATCTGATTCTGCAGTAGAATTGCAAACAATGCTCTCTAGATTGAATGAAGCTTTGTTAGGTAACCATCTGAAGTTGAATGCAAGTAAGACGAAAGTATTGATTTTTGAAAGAGATGATGAAAGTATGAATTATGAATTTAAAATTAATGGAATGAATGTTGATGTCGTAAATGAGTTTGTATACCTGGGAAGTAAGTTTGAAAAAGATGGAAGAATGACCGGTGAATTTGAAAGAAGAGTAATGAAGGGCAGGTGTGTACTGGGTGCCACAGCTTGTATCGCCAAAAATCAAAACATATCTAAAAATGCTCGATTGGCGGTACGCAGTGGCATACTTTTACCCACCTTGATGTATGGAAGCGAGGCCTGGACGGTGAATGAAAGTGAAATTAGTAAAGTCCATACTGTTGAAATGGACTTTCTAAGAAGTATGATTGGGAAAAAACGGAGTGACAGGGTGAGGAATGATTTTGTAAGAGAAGAATGTGGTGCAAGAGAAAGTGTGAAAGTGAAGATTAAAAGAAGTTTGTTAAGATGGTTTGGGCATATGGAGAGAATGAATGAGGAAAGACTGACGAAGAAAGTATATGTTGGTAGAATAGATGGATGTCGTGGTAGAGGAAGACCGAGAAAGGTATGGATGGACCAAATATCCGAAATTGCGAATGAATGGAATATCCAGAGTCATAATAAAAGAAGAGCTTGTATGAAGAAGGTTATGACTCTGGAGGAAATGAAAGAAGTATGTAAGGATAGAAAGAAATGGCGGTTGATCTGTGATGTTGGCGGCTAGGGTTTGTTAAAGTAAAATTGGTTTTTATGATTTAGTTTTTTATGTCCATGTATATATTATAATTTATTGATTTTAAAAATGTAATTTGTCATGTATGTTCCTTGACTTATAGGTTGTTATGTGGCTGACCACCCATACTGTAAAAAATTGGTTCACTTTGCCAATGTCACCCCTGTTTCAGGGAAGGACGGCAAGAGTTGCAAGGCTTATGTTCATTTGAGATTGGGTTTTTATATTGTAGGTCCACATGCGGCATGTGTTAGCGCGAAATTATACATGTCTGCTTGTGGGAATGCATTTAATATAAATCTTAAATGATATATATCTTTGCAGCTTAGATTAGATTAGATTAGAATCAAATATTGATTGGAGGTTGGTGCAAGAGGCCCAAAACTTGAAAAAACACAGAGTTTTATTTTGACAAGTTTAGCATTTATTTCACCTCAAATACTTTCGACTTGCTTACGTCATTTTCAAGAGAGCACTGTTACAAAATTTACAAAACAAAACCATAGTGAAATGAGAAGGATGAGTTAAGACAAAGAGGTACAATTAAGTTATAACAAAGGCGAAGCAGCAGGAATCTGAACATTGACTAAACTATAAGAATAATTATTATCATCATCATAAACTCGGCACACCTGGGTAGGCCTAAATTAAATCTAGGATTCTCCTCCACTCTTGCCTGTCAATATCCTTTGATCTCCTATCTACTGACGGCCGTCGAGACTTCCGCCCCTGGGCTGGAAGTCTCATCCCCACGGTAATTCTTACCTACCGAATATCGGTAATATTTGTATGAAGACCTGTCAATCCAAGATAGCCGCAAGTAAACAGCTGATTAGCCTTCATACAAATATTACCGATTTTCGGTAGGTAAGAATTACCGTGGTGATGAGACTTCCAGCCCAGGTGTTCTTTGGCCTTATGGTGCTAAAAATGTTAGACGCTTAATGGGGTTGGAAACGTCCATTATACTTATGTAACCAACCCACTGTAGGAGGCTTTGATGGAACTGATCACATCGGGCTCTTCAAGAATCACAGAGCTCTTTGCAGTACCGATGACGTCAATCATTGTTTTCCATCATCATTACTTTTTTTTGTTTCAGATCAACTGAACGAGATCCGCAAGACGACATTGTCTGGCGTGATTTGCGACAATGGCGATGCCTTAGAGATGGCCCAGAAGTTTGTGATGAGAAGCGTTGGCCCCGACAACCCCTTACTGTCCTGCAATGCCATCTCGGGGCCCAGCATGGCACCCTGGCTGGAGCAGACTCCCAGGGTTAAGATGGCAACAGATGCCGGTGTGCATGTCATCAAAGCGGAGCCATAGAGTGCGGTACTTACAGACAATGTGCCAGTGTTCAAAGTAGTCTAACGGGGGGTGGGGTTTCATTGGAATCAAAGAAAGTAGGAATACGATTTTTAGTCTTACACGGCCGGCTGATGATGCTGGAGTGATGTTTTCCGGGATCTGTTGCCGTATTCTGGTAGTAATTATGGAGGTTGCAGTTATAATGGGGGTTGCGTTAATACCTAATGGAGGCGATAAAATGTAGAAGGTACGAAAGTACCTAAGGGAAACCTTCATATTCCAAGTTTCACAATGAAATTCATAGATGGCTCTTTTTAACTGACAAACACGTTCTTGTAGAAGCAAGATGGTTTGCTGTTATATCCCTCAGTTTCGCAGCGAGAGGGGGCTCACTCTGCGATCTGCCGACAGTGCTCTTACATCTGTCAGCACACAATGCAGAAAAAGAAGCACAGTGTTTGGAGACCGCGCTTTCGCCGTTGCGGGACCGTCCACCTGGAACCAGCTGCCTCCTGAAGAACGCGCCAAGGAAGGGATCGAGAGCTTTAAGAAGGGAATGAAGACCCATTTCTTCACCGCCGCGTCAAGCCTGAAAGTACCCTTGCAGTGACAGTGGTCGCGAAACGGCGCTATAAAAATCATCATCATCAAACAGATGTCGCTGCTCCATAACACAACTCGTATGTAGAGTGTCATCATTCTTCACATTTAAAACCCGAGTGTACACACACTTTCATCACAGTTTTCATCAAGATCATCTTCATCGTCACACTTCACGCTGGAGAAGCCCATCGCAGACATGGGCGAAACGTCCGGATGCTTCAGCTCCCATAGACCGCGGCAACAGATCCCGGAAAACATCTCTCCAGCAAAGAAAGTATGGTCGAAGTGTTAGGAAAGAGGATGTTGCTTAGAAGGTTATTTTCCGAATGAATATTTATCTAAATTTCTAATCGAGTCGAACCACTCTTTTCACACTCAAAAACTAAAACTCCTTCATCACATTGCCTACAAAATGTAAAATCATGAACAACTTCAAATAAATAAAATAATAATTTTCATAAAAAAAAGTATAATAAGTATTTACTTATAATTTTTTATTACCTCGATACTTTGATACTTTTTATATTAGACTTATCGATCTGATTGTTTGAGTATTACTGTAAAGAATATGTTGTGCTCTATTCACTATCTTAAAATACATCAGTGTGTTCCATTTTCGTTTTTGATTTTTTTTTAAGTCAGTGGGCTGAAACTCAATGAAACATGGCGGCGTGTAAACAGCTGATACAGTTTTTATGGTAGAGTGATCAGCTGTGTTACACGCCGCCATGTTATATTACGTTCTATCTTCAAAGAGATACGATAAGTTCTACCGATGGCTGTTGGGAGGCTAAAAATGCAATGGATAGACGGTGTCAACGCAGATTCAGCCAATACAGACAAACGTAGCTGGAGAGCAAAGACGATGGACAGGCGAGAGTGGAGGAGAATCCTGGATTCAGCCAAGACCCACCCAGGTTTGTTGAGCTCATGATGATGATGATGATCTATTTATCCTAATTTTTCGTGAATACCTACTATTCTATGCCATCAACTTGTCTATTTTTGTAATGGAATTTAAAAGAGTATTCTATCAACAACATATTCGTTGACAAAGCTTCGTCATTGCTCATCCTTCAATTTTGTCCACCGAATTTTTCACAAGCACCCCATCAACTATCCTTAGTCATCCTCTTTATTTATATTTGCTGTGATTTAATCCAATTTCCTGTTTCGGTGTATATTTCAAACTCAGCATAAGATACCGGCAAAGTTTACTCAGCCTTCACAAGAAGTACCAGCCCCCTCGGCAGCTGGGAAACCCCCCCTTCAACAGAAGTGCTTGATGTAAGGCCGGACCCTTTACATGTAAGAAAATAGGTTTCACTCCCCACATGCGACCTTTTCGGTGAAAACGCGGCAAGAAGTTACACTATATGTGTAACTTAGTAGCGTTTGTTTTCGTCTAGGTAAATATTTCATCAACTTATCATTTTGCCTACTGAATTTTCCGCGAGAGTCTGTCTACCGAGTTTTTCATGAGCATCGTGCATTCTGTCTACTGAATTGGAATTCCCATGAACTTTGCATGAGTCTCCATTAACCTCGTCCTGTTGGAAAATTAGGACAAGTTCACTGGGCTAAATTTCGCACGCCACTTCACGAATTTCACTCCGCTGTTATTTTCAGTTTATTATTAAAACGGCTCAGCCCCCAAGTACCTACACAATATAACTCAAACAAAACGCTTAACCAAAAATATATGCAAACTAAAACACTCACAAGGCGCTGTCGTAATTTGCATATTGTTATGATTTTACTGGGTTCTCTTTTAATTAAGTTTATTATCACAGTTTGGTTCAAAATTTACTATGGTTGATAATATTTGCGTATATTGGTCTTCACGGCAAAATGCTTGAGACTTTTACCGTCCGCACCATAGCAGTCCCTATATATATATAGGTACAAAAGAAATATTTCTTGCCTATTCCAAACCATTCGATCTCTGTTCTGGCTGTTCGACAGCTGTTTCGCTACCACAATGGATCATACCAGTCAGTTTTACACACACTGTTGTACCTGTATAGACCGCACGTCGGTACTCCAAGTTCGTACCAAGTTATTATTTTATTTTGAGTCAAATGTGAAGTTTTTTACTTCAGGCACCGTATTTGTTGACTCTGCTATGGTACTAAGCTACACATATAGTGTAACTTTTTGCTGCGTTCTCCCCGAATGGATCGCATCTGTCGAGTTGAACCTATTTATTTTTACAGGTAAGGAGGCGGCCTCACGCCAACCACTTCAGTTGAAGTGAGGGTTTCCCAGCTCCCGAGGGGGTTGGTACTCTCTGGACTCTCTCATACGAAATACGCAGGCAGCCTTAATGCACATAAGGGCAAACATTTTTCTCATTTTCATCATTCTCCTAAGAACGCCAGATACAATTAGTCGGTGTTATGGCCGTGGGTGCCGAGTGGGCTGAACTTTCTAGCGTGTTTGGAATAGAACAACGTTGGTTCGATCCCCGCCTGGGTCATTTGACCATAACTTTGACCCTGTTTTAACAGATGTAATTGGGTAATAACTAATTAATAATTCATTAAAATAAACAATAATGAATTATTAATTGATGATATTAATACCTGTTTCTGGCCAGGCAGAATAGGTTGGTGAAATGCATTCCTCTTCATAAATCTATTTTTTTTTTAAATATTATATAAGACGAACGGTGATTTCCTATCAACAAAACACAAATTTAAACATAAGTAAGTGATATACGTTATTTTTTATTGTTACATATTTTACAGTCCGGTCGATAGGTCAGGATAGGTAGAGTGCTTGCATTTCGATCTCTCGAGCTAGGGTTCAAATCCCACCGAGGCGAGGGAGGGAGTTTCGGTCTTTATTTCAAACCCAAAATAAAATACCGGTAAGATTTACTCAGCCTTCACAAGAAATGAGTAGGTACTAGCGCCCTCGGGAGCTGGGAAACCCTCACTTGAACTGATGTGGTTGGCGTAAGGCCGGCCCCCTCACCTGTAAAAATAAATAGTTTCCACTCACCATATGCGACTACATCGGGATATAACATATACTGCTTATATATCCATAATCCAGCTTTTTTTTACATCGCACGCGATTTTCCAGCAAAATAAAACTACTTTCGTTGCCTCATTTGGATATAGTCTAGCCTTTCCAATCTAGTATTCCGTCAAATTATTTATATAATCTAATTTGCAAGGATATGTTAACATTCAAAGCTCATATAATATGCATGCCCACAAACAAACACGTTAGGCAGATAAAAAAAGCTGCATGTAGACCATGATCTAACCGGAAAAACCACAAAAACAATTCTGGATAAACACGTGTAAGTTCGCATTTACAAATGCCTCCAGCCAACCTATAAGTCAATGTATTTTTAGTAAAAGCGTACCCACCTCTTAGATATGACAACACCTCTTTCTCTTCTGACAGTTATCGGTAGTCTATGGAAGTATTAAAACTGAAAACTGGCAGAGTTGTGAGAGTTGGCCGTGCGCCAGTTGGATGTAAGGAAGACTTCAAGGATGCCCTGGAGAAGAAGGTAATCAACAGAAGAGAAGACACTATTGTAGCAATCCAGTTTTCTAACTATCTTCGAAGTCAAAAGTAAAATCAAACATGAGAAGTGCACTTGAATTATAGTTTCTTAATTATACGTGCTATAAAAAGGAGTTTAGTATGTTAAGATGGTTTGGACGAAAGACTGACGAAGAGAGTGTACGCTACAAGTATAAATGAAAGCCGTGGTTGTTTAGAGAACACAATGTTTAGAGATCGTGCATTTGCAGTTGCTGGTCCTTTAGCCTGGAACCACCTGCCACATCATGTGAGAGAGCTAGAGGACCATGGAGAGTTCCGGAATGCACTGAAGACAAGAAAATTTCTGGCATCATTTGCACAAGCGCCCTTGGAGTGACTACATCACGAAACGACGCTATAAAGAAATCATCAACTCATCATCATGTGGTAGAACCGCGTTTTGATCCCACTGACCTTTATTTAATCGAACTGACCAATCTGTGTGAGGTTGTTGTCACTGGAGACTTAAGCTCTCTCAAAAACGCTCTAAAACTTGAAATCATTGCGATATTTTATATCGCGAGTACCTAAAAATTCACTAAAAAAATATTATTTGATTATTTCTCCATCATCCTACACAGAAATATCACTAGGAAATAGATATTAAATTGGGCTGTGACTCACTTGCGCAGACTTTTAAGGTGGAAAAAAATGGCTTGGTGAATTTGATTGTAGCCGTGAGTGCGACAGACATGAAAGACATCCACGTAGCTAAGGAGTGTGGGCTATTAAGGACACCAAACGTGGCAGCGGTGAGATGCCATAAAAAGGACCAACCACTCCTACTCCAAGCAATATTCACTCAGTGAGAATACCATTAAATACAAGCACAAAGATCTCAAAGGATCTCAAAGGCTGTTGCCAAGTGGATCTACTACCGATTATTTTGTTTTCCATAGACCCTTAAAACCATTTCTCTGCCTTTGCAACTTATATCGAGTTTCCGGAATTCATAAACATTTTATTTTTTGACTTCGCTCGATCCTCCACCATCGTTTCCCACACTGAACAGATTTTAATGCGTTAATCGCATAGGTATCCGTGATTTCCTTTACATAATCAATTCATCGAGTTTAAAATCAAATTATAGCTCTTCAACGTTCCAGACATTCAATGATCTATGCTGTCAAGAATTGGAGAATTTGTCTTCGGCACAGAGTTGACAGTCGATCTTCAACCATCAATTGCTGCAAGATGTCACATCTGACCTATAACGCTCCTCACTACGCTCTGCCCTCACTGCTGTTAACAAGGTCATAGTGCCCAAAAGAGCGAACACATCAAATTTTGCAGACAGGAGCTTTGCAGTGGCCGGGCCGATTGCCTGGAACAATTTGCTCGTCGGTGTTCGCGCGAACCAGCCTACCACCACCTTCAGAAGGGGACTGAAGACACTGCTTTTCCCCAGAAGCCATGGCGCCCTTGAGAATGTCCTGGACCATTAAATGGCGCCACAGGAAAGAAATCCATCCATTATCATCATCTAAGCCATCAAGTGTTAACAAAAAACAATCAATTGAGAAAGTTTGCACAGAGCCATATTCTTCAGTAGGGATATCTGTTATCGTAACTACAAACCCAAATGATATCCTTTCTCATAGACCCCCATCTACATCCCATAGATTAGGTACCACTTAAAATTTCAGTTTTCGTGGACCTCCAGTGTGTCGAAATGGACCATATTCGGACACTTTGAGAACCTGTGATGTAAAGCAAAATTTCCCATCATGGCTTCCCACACTTCGCGATTTCGAACATGTGTGGTAAGGCTACATGTGAGGCTCGCCAGTCGATAGATCAGCAGATAGCTGAAGCGTTTATTGGATCATCATTTTTTGTATTGGAGATAACAATCGGTGTAGGTAACTATGCGAGCTAAAGTTCACGCCATTTGAGTAATGAAATTCTGGATAAGTAATTTATGATGTAGGTACCTATAGATTTGTAGCTGCTTAGATTTTAAAAGGAAAATAATTGTGAATGCATAATTTTCAAGGCTAAGTACGCTTTATATTCATAATCGGGCAAAATTTTACAGGTTTTAATTGCAATTTTCTCATGAGTTTATCACTACGATATTGACGCAAGACATGCAACGCAACTAAGCTACACATATAGTTTAACTTCTTGCCGTGTTATCCCAAAAATCGCATGCGGCGATTTGAGACCTATTTAATATTTGTGTTTACAAGCAAGGAGGCCGGCCTTACGCCAACCACTTTAGTTGTAGTAGTAGTTTCCCAGCTCTCGAGAAGGCTGGTATTCATTTTTTGTGAAGGCTGCGTAAACCTTGCCGGTATTTTTATTTTGGGTTTGAAACAAAGACCGGAACGGGAAATCATTTTTAACTCCTTCGGTGGAGATTAGCTATCGAGGCGCTATCGACTGGACTTCTCCATGAAAGACTGATGTAGTTAGGTAGGTACTTTATGAAGAAACTAGGAACAAATCACCACCTTAAGGGTAAAACTGAAATTATGTGCTGTTTCACTGATTTGGGAAATCGCGGATTAAATATTTTGTTGCGTGTAACTTCTCATAGTAAATGAACCAACTATAAGTGCTCATGAAAAACTTTTTTAACTACAGGGTTGTAAACTTTTTCAGTGTTTTCTCTCGTAGAAAATAGTAAAAAAAGTGTATTTATGTGACAAAACCATATTAGATCCATGTTACCCCGCGAAGAAAACAAAACGAACTTGTTTACAATTCAATGATCACTTTCTGACATGGCAAATTACTTGATTATCTTGAATCGCTCCATCCACTTCCCAGCTGCTCTTCCTAGTTCCTATCACAGAGTATGTTCCTATCAGTTGATGATGTTTGGCGCGCTGACGTAGATACAGACGCAACTCCAAAAATAGGCATCACGCTTGCCCTCCAGTCCTCTCTCCGTCTCGTCTGGCGGGCAGAGCGAGCGGGAGAGCAACAGAGACAGAGCGCCAATATTAATAGACCGCATGACGTCAAGATGCCGCCCAATAAGAGTTCACGGCAGGAGATTCTCAAAGTCGCACTCGGCCATCAGCATCCGACCAGACGTTGGCACTTTCAAACTCCACGCGACATTGAAACCAATAACAACAAAAAAAACACAATTGTTGACAACTCACTGCGAATCTCAGGGTGAACTGCCAAGACGAGTTTGTTATACCCACAACACAGTATGAGACTGTTCGGTTTTTGCAAATGAGGAATCAAATTTTAATTTTCTTGTCTAAAAATCGAATCCCTCTCTCAAATAAAAGCAGGAAATTGAAGGAAAATGGTCATGGTAGGGTTTATTGTTTGACAAAAAATAATGCACAAAAAGTAGGTATAATATAATATTTTAATATAATAAATTGCATACATCATCTACAACTTTGTGCTTTAAATACATAATTATGGAAAAAGGAACATAATGTTACAACTTCAATATAAAAAAGAGATTCAGCATACACACAACCACACACACATTCCACATGCACTCCTGATACTTGCTACATTAAACTTAATAATTATTTACAGTTCTCAACACTGAGACTATCATACGTGATAAAATGAGCATTTTATCTCGCCACACCATTAAAAAAAAAGCATTGTACTAAAACGTACAATAGTCGTCCCCGTCAATAGACCCCAGAGATTTCCCAGCTCCAGGACTTGGTTCCTTTAGGATGAGCGCGGGAGGGAGCGCAACACAAGTGCATCACAAATGCGGCAAACCAAAACAAGTAAACCTCCTACAAAACATATTCTACAATCCCTTATTTACAGTTCCCTGGTTCCTGGGGTTCCAGTGGGACCGGAGTCCATCCTTCCCACTCTCTCCGCGCTCACAACACAAACAACTTCATTTAAAATCAGTTCTCGCTGCAGCTATACAACACTAGTTTAGTTAGGGAGTGTGTCCATGAGGATTTCTTTGGCACTTTGCGTTAATTTGTCGGGGAATTTGATGTCAAACGCTACCAGGAGGTCTCCTTTTCTTGATGGTTCTTTGGGGAAGGGCAGGCCATAGTTGGGGAACCTCTTGACTGTGTTTGGTTTCACCACTTCGCTGGTGAGGTTGACTGTTAACTTTTCCCCAGTCATGGTTGGGACTTCTAGCACTGTGCCGCAGAGAGCCTGTAACAAACAATAACAACAATCAATATTCATTATATTTAATGGCTGCCTATATTATTGTACTTTATCAACCAGAAATGTTAATGCCATGTTATTATCATTATTATATTAGACTTGTAGCATCTGTACAAACACTACCATTATAATATCATTATGTGATATTAGTTTGAGAATGTAAATATTTCCCTTGTGAGTAAACAATTACAGTGGAAGTCCATTATATGGAAATAAGTCACCTTTAAAATATCACTTTGATATGAACTAAGTACAGGTAGGTATAGTGGTTTCGTTAATCTCAAATGAGCTCTCCTGGATAGGAATAGTAACTGAAGCATAATTGGGTATTTATAAGGAAAGTGAAGCCATTGATTGTGTCTTCAAGTTTGTCAAATCAAATACCAGGCACATGCACTTCTTTTAACTTGAGGTATTTTAAGAATCCGTATCCGTAACCAAAACCTAAATATTTTTTTTAGATAATATTGAATAATCTAATAGACATTGTGAATGTCATTTTGTTTTGTTATGATATTACTTCTGTATTTTCAAGTGGATAGCTAAGTATAATAATCTCTCATATGACTGATTGTACAATCAAATGATAACCTAGAAAATATAAAGTTGATACAATTTATGTTGTTGGTATTATGCTTTTACAATTTCTTAAAAATCTAATATCCGAAACTAGTGGATACATGAAATAATTCCATATCTGTAGCTGACAAAATTTCATGCCAATATCCGTAGGTATCTATGTCTGAAACTTCATATCCATAACATCCCTAGTTTTAAGCAAAAACATGGTAATATTTTCATGATTTTCAAGTGCCATAACTTAAAGATATATACAAATCAATACATTTTAACATTAACTATCTATAGGACGTATAATCTTTCTTATAAAGATAAATGCATTTGACATCCTAAGTTGCATTTGTACGGAGTGCTTGCCCATGCATAGCAGAAAGGCATAAAATTTCTCTCGGAAATACAATATACAAATCAACAACAAAATGAAAAGTATGCTGTCTAAATTGGAAATTTCTAATTCAAATATTTATTCCCTTCAGCAATTAACACAAATGGTGTAAGCTTATGAGCACTTGAAGACAATGTAATAAACACTTCCTAACACGGCTCAGCACACCATATGTCAACAGGCTGACCATAATAGCAAACTCAACTCTCAAGGGCGGGTCATATTATCATATCCACATCAACAGTTATAAATAAACACATGCAGCGCAGCGAGGAAGAGAATCATTTAAGAATTCACTTATTTCACAGATCAGGATGCCAAAAGTCTAACAGTCAAAGCAAACCAGATAATAATAGACTGACATTGACCTGATTGCAATTCAGACACAATGGCTAAATGTTAAGTAACAAGGAACAGGACTCACCAGTTTTAATGGTATTTTGGCCGTGTATCTGACATCACTTCCTTCTCTCTTGAACAAAGCGTGCGGCTTATCTCTGATAATGAACACAATATCTGCCGGGATCTTATTCCTGCCCTGGTCTCCTTCTTTCTGGAAGGTGATCTTGGTCCCAGACTTCCATCCAGGCTTCACATGAATCGTCAATACTTTGTCTTCCTTCTTTGCCGTTCCATCTGGCTGTACGACCCGGCGTGATATCTTCATTTTCTTTACACAACCTCTTGTTATGTCTTCTAAGGTGACGTAGAGATCGTGCTCAATGGGCGGGTCTTGTGATTTGTCCTTGCGGTTAGCCATTCCATTTACATTGAAGGAATGTGATCTGAATGCTCCTCCGGGACGTCCGTGACCCATGGCTGCAAACGGATCCAAATCCACGTCCATTTCTCCGTCGCCGAAGCCGCTGAACATCCTGGCGCCGCCCATGCCATCGTTCATGTTGAAGAATGTCTGGAATGGACTGCCGCTGCCGAAGAACTGCGCGAAGGTAGCGTGTGGGTCTCCGTGGAAGTAGTTGAAGGTGGAACCTCCTCCTGCTCCATTTCCTCCTCCCATGCCTCCCTTCAGACCTTCCTCTCCTTGCGCATCATAGATGTCCCTCTTCTTCTTGTTGGAAAGGATCTCGTAGGCCTCGGCGACTTCCTTGAACCTCTCTTCCGCTCCGGGCGCTTTGTTTTTATCAGGATGGTATTTGAGCGCCAACTTCCTGTAGGCCTTCTTGATTTCATCGTCAGACGCATCCCGGCTGATGCCCAAGATCTTGTAAAAATCTTTTCCCATAGTTCAACTGAGGACAAACAATATGCACAAGTTAAAAAGATGTTCACGCCAACTCAACACAAGTAGGGACTGAGAGATTTTCAGAATCCAATAATTCAAAGACAGTATTTGTGTGAATGAAAATTGGTGGAAAGCCAACACAGAAATACTACGCATCTGCTAAAAATATACGGAGTTAAAGCACATAATCACACGACCAATAAAAAATTTAATAAAAGAAACTTTTATCATATTATCACACAGAATAAACAAGATATCAAAACGTAACTCCCGGTTTGAGGGTAAATGAAAATAACAATTATTTTGACTGACACTATCTTTTAGGATGAAATTTTCGAGAAAAACACTTCAAAACATTCTCACCTCACAATATGGATTTGACAGAACAACTCGCGGAGCTCCTCCAACATAGATTTTCTCGCGAACTAAACGCGCGAGAGGTGGCGCTTGCAATATATAGATAAATACTTCCAGAATGTTCTCGGACCTTCAGTGGAATTTGAGATACGTCGTGTATACGTGCGATAGTACAAATACGAGTGCGGAACCGAATCTCAACGTTGAACTAGAATCAATCTGAATCCGAAAACAATAAAAAACAGAAAAATATTTCCATAAAAAACTTGTAAAATAAAAATAAAATACGACCGGTATTATAATAATTTCAACTGGACAGTACAAAACTGTAACTGTATCTCTGTCGCCATTGCGCTAGGGGTGGCCAGAGCCTCTGCAGAGCTGCCTCCATTTTTTCCTATCCTTACATACCTCTTTCAATTCCTTCATATCCATCACCTTTTCCATGCATTTTCTTCTTTTACGCTCACTTTGTAAATCCCATTCTTTCACAATATCCTCAATCTAATCACTCCATACTTTTCTCGGTCATCCCTTAGCTCTTTTTCCATTCACACTAAGTACCTCTGTATACATATTTTGTCAGTCTATCATCATTTATTCTTTCCACATGCCCAAACCATCTCATCATATTCTTTTGTACCTTAACTTTCACATCCTCTTTCAAATTACATACTTTCTTTACCCATTCATTCCTAACTCTATCCTTTAGAGTTTTTCCTGTCATGCTTATCAAATGCTTCATTTCCACCGTACATACTCTACTCATTTCGCTATCATTCACTGTCCATGCTTCACTTCCACACTTCTAAGTCGGTAACAATATGCCATTGTGTGCCGCCATTCTCAGATCCATCGTCAATCGCTTGTTCTTTGCTATTCTTCCTATTGTATTGCACCGACCACTTGTTTCCCTTGCACACCCTATTCTCAAGTTCTCTTGTCATCTTTCCAACATACTTCCTACAACTTCTACATACTTCTACAACATACATAATTCAAACATACTTCCCAAGTATCTAAATTCATCCACAATTTCAACTTTCATAGAGGTCGCGCTATGTAAAAAGAACGCTGGCGGCGAGCTGCGCAGTAGGTGATTTAGCGGACTTTTTGGTACTTGCGCGACTGTAACCCATGCGCAGACACACCCCCTCCACTTCCCCTCAGCGTTCTTTTTACATGGCGCGACTTCTACCATTCAACATGAACATGCATTCTTCAGTTTCATCCCTTCAAAAATCCTTACAAAAAATATTTGTAACTGCTTCATAATCAAGATAAAAGAACGGATGTAAATAATCATGTTTTTTTTTAAATCTTAGGTCTATCATTAGAAGTTTCCATCATCTTAATTTGTATTGTTAAAATAAAATTAAAAATGAACTATTTTTTTAATCGCGTTATGCGCCCTTGACTAATAAGTTGGTATGAGGCTAACCCCCTGTAGTGTAAAAATTGGTTCGCGTTTGCCAATGCCACCCTGTTTCAGGAAAAGGCGGCAGGAGTTGCAAGGTTCATGTGAGTTTTTTTTTATTTGTATGCACACATGCAGTATGTGTAGGCGCGAACCTACATGTGCCTGTTTGTGGACATACATTTAATATGAGCCTGAAATGTTAACATCTCTTTGCAGCTGAAATTATGGATAGATAGATTATAGATGTTAAATTATGAAATTTCTTGTTATAAACAAGAAACAGACAACACAGAACTTGCTGTTTTTTTTTTCAAAACTATAGAAACATTTGTTTTTTTTATATATTTTTTTATATGATTTATTTCCCCATTTAATGCCATTTTGCGTTTTAATACTATATTATTAAATTTTCAGAAACAACCCATAATAACTACCATTCATTAAATACCATTTTATTTCACACAAAGTAAAAAAACTATGTATCAAATATTTTAACCGAAAATTATATTATATATCCAGCTCAAGCTCTGCGTAATGAGTAGGTATTTACAAAAGTAATACCTAACTGTTAGATTTTCTTTTGTAGAGTTGGCAGCCTTGTTGCCAGTTTAAAAAATCTGTCAATGTGACATTTCCAGACTTTCGCGGTAGGATTTTTTTCGTATATGTATTTTATTGTACATTTAATTCTTATTCTCCCTACTGTCACGATTGTAACTATGTAAATAAAGTATTACAAAAATAAATACTATACAGTGATATATTCATGATTCGGAATTTATTTGATGAAAATTTCAAAACAAAAACAAAGTATTATTAACATTGTCAAGTAATAAAAATAAAAAATACAATTCAACGACACAATCTTAGGAGCAAAGCATGTTTACATTCCGTGGAATCGGCGGGAAAATACTTGTGATAAAAATCCTGGATTAACTCTTCTATCTGAAACAAGAAAAAACAAATTATTTAACTTAAAAAAATGGATAGTGATACAATTCTCCAACCCCAGTGCAACGTCTGTACAACGCAGCTAATAGAACCTTATATACAATGCGCAGAATGCGACGATGTCAATTTATGTACAAACTGTTTTTCCAAAGGTGCCGAAATAGCTTCGCACGAAAACACTCACAAGTACGCTGTAAGAAAAAATAACTTTAATTTATTCGAGAGTTGCCATTGGACGGCCAAAGATGAATACCTCCTTCTGAAGTACATCAGCGAACACGGGTACGGCAACTGGGAGGAGATATCCAAGTCCATGCAAAACTACTCTCCCTTAGAATGCCAGGAACATTATAAAAAGTTCTTCATTGAAGACACACAACATGAAAGCCTCAAAAACTTGTTAAACAAAAATGATTTCTCCTGGAGCAAGATAGAGCTGCCATTTCTATTAAAAGAATCCAACAGCGACGATCCATTCAGACAAACAAAATCACAAGCTTCGCAGCACTTAGCTGGGTACAATCCGTACAGATCGGATTTTGAAATCAACTTTGATAACAATGCGGAGAATATCCTTAACTTTCCTGTGGATGAAAATGAAAACCAAGATGAAGACGACGAATTGTTGGAAAGCCTGCAATGTTCGATGGTTATGGCTTACAACAACAGGCTGCGAGAACGACAACGGAGGTACAACATAATGCGATGCCACGGACTCATTCTAGTCCGCAAGTTCAACATATGGCTGCAAAGATTTGAAGAAACCCTCAATCACCAAACTGTGGAAAGGATGGTCGCATTCATGCAGCTGATGTCCGCAACGCAGTTTGATTACTTCTTTGAGAGGATCCTCATTGAGAAAGAGTTATTTTTGTACCTGATGCATTTGCACGATCTCAGAAAAAACGGAATAAGAACCTTTAAAGGTTGTTCGCTGTATCAAAGCTTGAAGGAAAAGGAAAGAGATCAATACAGGCATTTAAGAGAATTTATGGCGTCTGCTGAGTTAGATTGGAAATATTTGACACCAAACGAGTCCTGGAATTTAAGTAATCCTGTAACAAACTCGAAAACAATCCCGTGGAAAACGTCTTTCCCCAAAGATGTGAAGCTTAACACTTCTAGAAAGATTTCTCCCTTAGAGATTGTTGGTTTGCCAGGTTATGACAGACTGTCCGATAAAGAAAGAGATCTCTGCTCCTTGGTGAGATTGGTTCCGGTTAACTTCATCGAATTCCGAGACTTGTTGATCAGTGAAAATAATAAAAATGGATGTCTACGATTACTCGATGCCAGAAGACTTATCAAAATTGATGTGAACAAAACAAGAAAACTGTATGATTATTTAGTTTCAGAAGGTTTCATTAGCAAACCTCAGCAGTGATATATCATTATTATATTCTGTGGGACTTTAAGGGCCTGTTGCACCAAACTCCAATCACATAAAAATCCAAATTAAGTGTGATTTCTCCCATCAAATTTGGTTGCATATACGTAATCAGCTGATGTGCATCATCTTTCCTGTTCAAATTCCATCATGTTATTACCCACTTCCGAGAAATATTTAACTGAGGTCCTTACCAGAACTAAGCAATCAAATTTGATGTGTCAATCAAATATTGATTGGAAGTTGGTGCAACAGGCCTTAATTGTAGTGAACATTGATGACAGTTGAGCTAGGGTGCTACCAATTGATAAAAGTAAAGGGCATCATTTTCTTTTCCTTTAAGTAAATAGTTTTCTTTAACACAACCTCCTTAACACCATATTTTTACACGACTTTAAGGATGTCAATCAAGTTTTTTTTTTATTCCAATTATAAAATAATAAACATTAGACGAAACAACCCAGCTAACTTGATGTGGAACCATCAAAAGTGTTTTACAGGGTTGGTTCAATTTTCATCACATTCATTAAGATCTGTATTTTTTTTTCAGTTTTTAGTTTGTGCAAAAATCAACTTATTTTTCAAATCAATTATTGTAAAAAAATACACAGTTTGAGTTCACTTTTATATTTTAAATTTTTTATGTATTGCTCAAATATTTTCGCCTTAAAAGGCATTTTCAGGAGTAGTCCTGAACAAACTAAATACAATGGACTTTCACTGTGTAAACCACCAAGCCCTAACAGATGTACTTTTTTTTTTGTTCACTAATTTTATAAATTCATCAACAATATTTTTGTACTCACTTTAAACCCAAACTTTTGATAAAGAAAGATAGCTGGATTTGTGGCTGATACATGCAGCAATATATCTTTTCCAATACATGTCTGAAAACAAAAGAAAATTGTATTTTTTTTACAACGTACATCATCCAACGCCTATTTATGATAAGCACACTTTTACGAAATGTTTTCTTAAATCTTCATAGTGCCTAGTCATACTGCATACTCAAAATATGTAAAAATAAAAACTATATTTTTCAAAAAATCATTTTTTAATTTATTGTAGAGGCATTCACTTTGTATTCTTTCATCTTAAAAGATAAAAAATAAAACAACTTTGTTTTTGATTACTGTGAGTATATTCAGTTCCACGGCCAGTTTTGTAAACAATCCGTTCGCATCCTCAGGTGGCTAAATAATTACATTATTTTTAAAAACTTAATATTCAAGCATGAAAATTTACTTTATGCAAATTTCAGAAAATTTAAATCAATTCATCGCAGTTAGCAACTAGGCGACACATAATTTTGATGTATTCTTTGTAAATTTCAATGTATTGTTACCTGAATTAAATGGTAGAGCATAAAGTTGGCTATTCCGGATCTCCGCCAGTCGGGTCTGGTGAAAATGTAAGAAATGTACGCCTCGTTTGTCCCCACGTCCGGGACAAGAAATGCAAAAGCAACCACCAACTTCTTGTACAGGACAACACAGCTGAAGTCTGGGTACTGGAGAGCCTCTGTTACTGGGAAAACACACAAATTCACAAATCATTTACAAATAGAGAGTATTCATTTAATAAGGACTTGGCACAAATACCGTGGGTGCAAAGGCTATAATAATAATAATAAGTTCATTTGTATGGCGCCTTTTCATGACCCTTGGTCATCCCAAAGGCGCCGGTTGTGGAGGTGGGAAGAGGTGGCTGTGGAGGTGGGAAGAGAAAGGCTACCATGTCTTTTTAATAAGCAGCCTTGAAAATTATTTTTTCTTGTGGAAGTGAAACCTTGGCAGATATTAAAAAGCTATGTAGTGGTTATGTAGAAAAGAAACCTTAATAATAATAAATAAAACCCTTTTTTTGTATAACAATACCTTAAAGGTAAAACTGAATAAATGGCATACTAAGTTAACATGGGTTTCTCAGATAAATACTCATTTTTTCTTATTTTATACAAGAGAAAAAGCACTACAAAAGTGGGAAAATCCTGTAGAACAGTTCACAATGAGTTCACTTACTATGAGAAATTACCCCCAATAAAATGTTTTATCCATAATTTCTCAAATCAGTAAATCAGCACTTATTCAGTTTTACCTTCAAGGTGGCGATATATTGTCTTGGTTTTATAGCCTATCGGAGGTTTATAAAAAAAAACTGTCCTACATTGTTAATTAGGAATCCTAGTCATTGGAATTATGGTTACACATTTAAATATACCTGTAGGAATTCTCAGAGGATAAGTAGATACTTACAATCAATTCCAGGCCAGAAAAACTGAGCACATAAACTGTTGATAGACGCAATATGCTGCGGCCGGACATAACAATAATCCAAGGATGCTCTTTCTCTTCTAACGTAATCTGGATCGTTAGCGTTGACTTTATTCTCTAGCTCTGACATCAGCTGTAGCCAAAGTGAGGTGATTTCAGTATCTCGTCTGATATAAGGTTTGAGCAACCTCCCGCTATAAGCCGACATGAACTCCGTCACTTCTGAACATCCAGCAAGCCTCGTGGCAAAGTCCAAATGAGACGAGATGGTCGATCCACTCAAACTATCTGTGACACACTAAAAACAAAGAAATTCATGTTGTTACTTAAAAGTTTACATTTGCAATATAATAAAAAAAACAACTTTGTGAAATTTTCCACCTCGCCCCTTCGGAGATAACGCGGCAGCTTTGTGTGTGTGATTGAAAAACAATAGGTAAGTTATAGTTTTTTATAAAATTTACCTGAAAACGATCAAGAACTCTAAAATCAAGTTGATGATATGCAGGCACATCAATGGGAATCGGCAGATCAGAAAGTCTGCACACCAATCTAAAACAAATCAAAACAATAAATGACTAGAAAGTTATTTGAGGAGTAATATTCATAATTATGTGAACATTTCAATGTCTGTTTGTTGAAAAGCCATAAGTGAGTTAGAATAAATGAAATGCCCTAAGCCAATTAAAATTTCTGCCGATTGTGAAATACAATAAATGATTCATTGCTTTGGAATTAAATAACTAGCATTTAGCACTATAAAATTAAATTCATCTCAAATTAGGGAAGCCTGCAAGGATACTAAAATAAACAAAAGGTTAAAGATCAAGGGTTTGTGTATTGACATTGTGAAGATTCATTTTAAATTAATAATGTTTTAAAAGTTTTTCTCCACAGGTTGATTTATTTCCTTGGGCGCTTTCGATGTTGTCACATCACTATCAAGAGGACAACTAACAGACCTAAAATTACAAATGTGGATTCTCGAGAAAGTTTTATGTGGCAGAGCTATGGTGGGGTGAGGGAAGGGGTAAACATGATATTTCAAAAATACCATAGACGTTCAAGAGAAGGTTTTGAAAAAAGGGCGGAGCAATGATGACACCACTCAACTGATAATGCTCGCTGATAACATCAAAATCGAGGAAATAAATTAACTCATGAAGAAAAACTTAATTTTACATTATTAATTTAAACATGAGGTATGAGTAAGGACAAACTACGACAAGAGATTGTATGGACAAGCAATGACACAAAACAATCTAATGCTTAAAATGTCGACCACAGATCTAATTTACAAACATGATGCTAAAATTTCAGTAATCAACACATAAAACCAATGATTACCTATCAACATTCCATCTTGGTAATCCTTTACTTTTTTTGAGTCGCCGCAATGCCAACTTGGATCGCAACCTAATCATTTTTTTATCAACATTCACGTGGCCATCTTTACTGCACGCATTATTCAACTGATTCAACACTTGAAGCTCTTCAAACTCAGATGCCGGCTGCACACCATCACTTTCAAAATCCTTTACTTCGTCACACTCCCAAGGAAGTGGTTCGGATCTTTCACTTTCAGAGAGTAAACCTTTGAGTCGAGGCTCCACAGAATGCAAGCTGTTCTTTCTAGCGATAGTTGTTGTCCCGCTTAAACTGAAATTTGTATTCAGTCCGATGTTGGAGTCGCTACTATCTTCAGAATAAATATTCCTTTTATGTTGATGTGATGACAGGCTTTGTGGCACATTACTATTGTCTTCAGATGAGTGATAATTTTCTTGATAATCATTCAAAATACTGCCCGGGTCGCTCTGTAAACAAAATAAATATAGAAATGAAACAACCTATCTATTGAGATGAAAGATCACAAAATTGATGCCTCAACAAAAATGAAAAAATAAATAAGCATTGGTAATAATACAAAATTGATGCAGAAGCTCACTCTAGGGCAGCGGTTTTCAAACTGGGAGGCGCCAAAAATATGCATAAAATTATAAGTATGAAAATTAAAAAATAAAGCGTAAAAAGGGAGGCGCCAAAAATTTTTTTGCGGGAGTTAACTTTTTAAAATTACATGACTACCCCCCCCCCCTTCCTACGACATTTTTTTTGGTTATGATCTTCAAATTACTTATTAGATACAAAAAAAACCTAGGAAGGGAGGCGCCAAAAAAAAATCTGTTTTGGGGAGGCATGGTAGCATAAAGTTTGGAAATCATTGCTTTAGGGCAGTGTTTTTCAACCTTTTTCATGACACGACCCCCCTAGTATCTAAAAATATTTCGCGACCCCCCAACCCTTTTTTAATATATTTAATTTAATATAATAATTTTAACTCTTATCGGCTTTTTATTTAAGTCTCACAAATTATATGTTGTATAAAAAAACTGAAGTTTTCTCGACCTCTCGCGACCCCCCTACAGAGGCTCTGCGACCCCCCAGGGGGTCACGACCCACAGGTTGAAAAATGCTGCTCTAGGGAAAAGATTTTTTAAATTTCTTTTTTTTTTCTCAGCGAGCAAGCGCCACATGTCAATGCTACAAGGGGCCTTAGCAAGCAACAATAATGTGTAAGTTAATATTTTTGCCTAGCAACCTGGACGTTTGACACATCTTTTTGTGTCAAACGCCATTTTGGGTCATTAAATAAATAAATACCTGTATCAGAATTCCATTACTGTTCTCTGAGAAATATTCTAAATCTGGCACAAAATCCGACATGGATTCCTCACTGTCCAGAATGTTACCAAAGTCTCCAGGAAAATTAAGGAAATCCATGTCACTCCTGAAAGCAGTAGAAAATCTTGTAATCTGTAGAGTATTCAATATTTATTATTATTAAGGTAATGATCAAGGGTTTGATACCCAGGAATGCATAAAAATATAATTTAATTTTCAAAAATGCTCTTATCTGTATTGTATCAACTGGTTTCAAATGATTTTAATTTTTTAACATGAATGCTAAGCAACTGTGATTCGTTCTTAACATCAATATTATTCAGATTTTTGCATCAACTGTTTTTTTCTTCATAAAAAAAAACTGTGAAGAGAAATAAAACTCACAAACTTGAAGCAAGTGTTGACATTATGAATTATTAATTAATAACCAACCAAGTACATCTATTGAATCAGAGTCAAAGTTATCATCAATAGAGGTTGATGATTCTTTAACCGGTACTAATTTAAAAATACCAATTGGATTGTCACTGCCTTGCCGCTCCACCATAGCTTTATTCCTTTTGAACACTTTTGAACTAGCCATAAATAAATAAACTACATAATTACCTGCTTTCTAAGCCATCAGAGAAATGAGTTAGTTCCATGGATGCATTCCACATTTTTTGTTTCTTACTGGGTACATTATCAGTGACATCATCTGCTCTACTTACCACAACCTTAACCTGCCCAACGCCTTTAGCAAGCAAATGAGAAAAACCTAAAAATACATAAATGTCAACAATTTAATAAAAGATTTTGGAGTACCCCAGAGCAGGGGCTTCCAAACTTTACAACCTTAGCGCTCCAAGGGCCAAAATATATTGAGACGGAGGTGTTTTAAAAAAGTTTGTTACACCAAAATTGATCCAGTTGGCACACTGCATTGGCTGGGTCACATTAAGTGAATCAAATCAGGGATTGAAGAAGATGAATGTGGGACGAATTGAAGCGATTGAGATGAGTGTCTACCGAAAAATGCTTCGGTTCTCTTGGCGTGATTGGGTCACTAATGAAGAAGTTCTCCAACGTATGCCCACCACAAAGGAACTTCTGCCAACCATTAGGCTGATGTACTTCGGTCATGTGTTGAGAAATGAGAAATACCGCCTTCTCCATCTTACCATACGGGGTAAGATTGAAGGGAGAAGAACTAAAGCGATGCTGAAGGGCATTTTTGCTGAAAAACCTGCAACAATGTTTATAAAATATTTCGAGCCGCAGCATCCAAGGTCAAAATAGCCGTGATGATCGCCGATATTCGATAGAAGTGGCACCAAAAGAAGAAGAAAAATATGATGACAAACCCAGAGAGACCCGGGGCAGTCGGAAGACCCAGAGCAAGGTGGCTGGATGAAAAAATGGTGCATTGTTGTGCAGTAAGATTATGGGGCTGGAAAAGCAAGATAGCGCTGACAGCAATATGGTAGTGTCGATGATGAATCACAATAAATCAGTAATAGTATTGGAATATTTCTTTTAAAATCACCTAATGTGTGTAAAACTTGTTTCATAGTCAAGTATTCCATGTCTCTTTGGGCCGCAGTTGACAGCCCAACTTTGTTCCCCTTTTTTTGTCTGGCAGCTTGCACCTCGGTATCTAGAAACATTTACGAAAATATTAAAATAAAGATGTTTAATACTAATATTATTTTATATTTTTTTTAGGGTGGATTTATTAACACAGTGAAAGTCCATTTTTAATTATTTAAAAAATTCAAATGGAAACAAAGTTTTAATTCACTTATAAATTAAATAAGTGAATTAAAACTTTGTTTCCATCTGATTTTTTTAAATAATTAATATTATTTTGATTACATACAAATATTTGGCTCTGAACCAAAAGCACGTTGTTTCAATATGAGTTTAGGTGACTTAAAACTGAAGTGAAAAATATAAACAAGATTCTCTTAAGTTTGTGGATAGCTTGCATTCCATATTTTTCAACATGCACCAAGGCAGTGTTGAAGTGATGGATATTGCAGTGGGAAAATCTCAATAAAGGCAAATAGTTGCTGTCGTACCTAATTAATTGCAAAACAAAGATTTTAAATGCTGTTCAAATTAATCAAAAGTAATTTTAAATTTCAGAAAACCTTCAAACTGCAAGGTTGATAAGTAATTATGTACTAGCACAGTTTTTTATGATGAATTAATAGCTGATCTTCCAGAAACCCAAAAAATTCAATATTGTTGCCTATCTACGCTTAGATTTCTGTATTCATCCCTGGGCTGGAAGTCTCATCACCAAACTAATTCTTACCTACCGAATATCGGTAATATTTGCATGAAGACCTGTCAATCCAAGATGGCCGCAAGTGAACAGCTGATTAGTCTTTATACAAATATTACCAATATTTGGTAGGTAAGAATTACCGTGGTGATGAGACTTCCAGCCCTGAGATATTGATAGAACATGTACTCACTCAGGTATCTGACAAGAGCCGGTGAAAAAGGATGAGTCAGCTTCCACCATCCTGAATCCTGGAGGACTTGGGAGCCCGACTGGAAGAAGAGGTGGCTGTACACAGACAATACTCCTGCCAGGGTGCCGAGCCAGTTCTTTTTTCTTTTACTGGAAAACAAATATATTTGTAAAATAGAATACCTATTTCTTAATACCAATAGTGCAGGGTTTTAGAAACATAATGGAGTCGATACATTCAAATATCTCTCATCTATAATAAGAGCAAATAAAAAATGGATTCCTAATAATCAGGGTTCTTATTTTGTTTTACAACAATGTAAAATATTTGCCAATATTCCTTGACTTATAGGTTGGTATGAGGCTGACCACCCATACTGTAAAAAATGGTTCACTTTGCCAATGTCACCCCTGTTTCAGGGAAGGTCGGCAAAAGTTGTGGGGCTTATGTTCATTTGAGGTTTGGATTTTATTTGTAAGTACACATTCAGCATTTGTAAGCGCGAACTACACTTGTTGGTTTGTGGGCTTACATCTGAGAGCTTTAAATGAATATATCCTTGCAACGGATAACGCTGGTTCGAATCCCGCGACGATAACTTCGACCCTGGTTCAACAGATGCCGTTGCATGCACACAAGCATCTGCTTTCGCATGAAGACAACTGGCCAGGCAAAATAGGTTGGTGGATTGCATTCCTTTCCACAAATCTATTTAAAAAAAAAAAAAAAAAAAAAAAAAACTAACTTATCTATAACTTAGATTATAGATTATTATAGATGGTTGTTTTGAATGCAGTGTGTAGCGTTTTAGTGACTTTTCAATCTACCTTGAAATTTAAGGTTTCACTGTCTGTCCTTTCTTTATCCCAGCCAAGTGACTTCACATTTTTCCCCATTTTGAATGTGCCGAGCCTATTCTCATCCGTTTTCATTTAAATTGGTACACAAATGTTTCACTTAGACAATTTATTTTCCGACTGACTTTTAAACAGTATAATTTTTTAGATGAAAAGCTCAATGGACATAAATTTGAATTTAGACTTTTTTTCTCAGCAGGCAAACGTCTCACGTCTATAGGACTAAAATACTCATCAACCATTTTTTTTTTTTTTTTGTATTTTCGGGTTACATGATGTCACAACTTAATCTATGCCAATCAATGTGTTGAGTCCATGATATTAAAGTTATGACACTATCCTGCCTTTAGCCAGGACATTTTTACCCACATTTTAAATGTGCTGAGTCCGTTGTGAGATAATTATGTCATTTTGAGAGTCCGTTGTGAGATGATTATGTGATTGTGAGAGTCCGTTGTGAGATGATTATGTCATTGTGAGAGTCCGTTGTGAGATGATGTCATTGTGAGAGTCCGTTATGAGATGATCATGTCATTGTAAGAGTATGTTGTGAGATGATTATGTCATTGTGAGAGTCCGTTGAGAGATGATCTTGTCATTGTGAGAGTCCGTTGTGAGATGATTATGTGATTGTGAGAGTCCGTTGTGAGATGATGTCATTGTGAGAGTCCGTTATGAGATGATCATGTCATTGTAAGAGTATGTTGTGAGATGATTATGTCATTGTGAGAGTCCGTTGTGAGATGATGTCATTGTGAGAGTCCGTTATGAGATGATCATGTCATTGTAAGAGTATGTTGTGAGATGATTATGTCATTGTGAGAGTCCGTTGAGAGATGATTATGTCATTGTGAGAGTCCGTTGAGAGATGATCTTGTCATTGTGAGAGCCCGTTGTGAGATGATCATGTCATTGTGAGAGTCCGTTGAGAGATGATCTTGTCATTGTGAGATGAATGGAATACTCACAACTTGGGACTGAATATGGCGTCCCAGTGCTTGCTGATGTAGGAGCCAATATGAGTTCTCCAGTGATAGAAACCTTGGTTGCTGGTGCCGCTGTGCTTCACTGACAGGTTGTGCATCACTATCAGGGCACCATGGAACCTAGAAGTAACACAAACATAATTGACAGCAGTGGTACAATGGTGTGCAAGTGTGATCAGTTTCGTCAAAGATCAAAGTAAGGCGCCTGCAGTGGGCTGGTCACATAATTGGAATGAAAAACGCCAACCCCATTCAGTGCCTAGCACTCTCATCACCACAAGGTCGATGGAGACCTGGGCTGGAAGTCTCATCACCACACCAATTCTTATCTACCGAATATCGGTACTATTTGTATGAAGACGTCAATCTAAGATGACCGCAAGTGAACAGCTGATACAAACAAACATTACTGATATTCGGTAGGTTAGAATTACCGAGGTGATGAGACTTCCAGCCCTGGGCTATCGAGATTATGATGATGGATACGATGATCATGAATTTTAGAGAATAGCGGGAAGTTGAAACATTACCATGACATTTTATTGCGGTCAAATGTTTCTTGGCTTGATCCTGAGCACTCCGCGCATGTAAATATAAAGAACACATCGCCAATTAAGCCGCCAGGGGTCTTCTTCTCAACCAAACAATCCAGATGTACAAACTGACAGCAGATGTGGCAGTGTAAGCCGGGGGAGTATTGTAAGTTCTCAGGTTTGCCACAGCACTTGCAAACAACCATTTTTAATTGATAAAATGCATCGATATTGTTTTTCTAAAGAAGGAAAGCTTCAATTTTCATGCCGCCAAAATCAATGTTTATAACCTCAAATCGTGAGATGGTGACCACTTTGACAGTTCACTGACAGCTGTTAACCAGAGACAATGGAAATTATAGAATTGTACCTAAAGACAAACTAAACGCTATAATTGTAAAATTTGAACAATACAATATAAAATAATTATAAAAAACTAAGCAATAAGTATTTATTTTTACAAAAACAAATCTCTTTTATTCCGGTGTTTATCATTTTTGCCGGCAAAAAAGGCAAATTAACTTTTACTACGCTCGTCGTGCGATTAGTAGAAATTTGTAAATGGCAGGTAGGTAATTAAAAGTATTTTCTCTTCACCTTGGCAGCATTGTTTCTAGAAAACATTAGAATTTCAACGTTGGTATTTTGCCTGTCATTGTGTGTTGATATTTCATAAGATTTGTTTTTGTTGCGTAAAATAATGAGCAACGAACTGCTGTTATATTGACCGGTTTTTCAACACGACGCTCACTTTTTACAGTATACTAGCTGAGAGAGGTATTGTGCGCGGTGCTATTTTGATACATTGATATTACTATTGGTAAGCAAAATTTGTTTTCAACTAATATCTCATTTCATAATCCATACCATAACTTCTACTCATCAACACCATCTTTTACATATTATCCAGGAATAAAATTTTATTCCGATCCTCAATTGCTCATTATTTTAATGTTTTATTTTACACAAAATGGACGCGGATGTTCCAAATTTGAATTGTTCTTAGCGAGCAAACGTCGCACGTCTCTGTACCAGGAACATTTCCAACTAATAATTTAATTGTGTTTAGCCCTTGCCATTGCGACCCGGCCGTGTGATGTCACAACTTTTTGTTTATGTAAAATTCATAGGTACACAAAATGGCCTCGATTTAGATAGATGATTTCGATTTTTATTATACAATCCTCGCACTCTCTCTTTTTTCCTTAAAACTGGATTGTGATTTGCCGTATTTGGAATCAGCCATTTGTTTTTATGCTTTTCCGTTTTGTTATACCTACCTACTCATTTCCTGCCATCTTGTTTAAAAAGTTTTTAAATAAAATAAAACCAGTTTTTGCTTAAAAAATTCCTCAAATGAACTCGACACAAATCCCATAGACAAAAAATGTGGCGTCACATGACCGAGTTCCTATGCAAACAAATATTTTGTTATTGGTTGCTAAAGAGCCTATTCCCATAGAAGTGTGACGTTTGCCTGCGAGGAATGAATCAAATATCTGCTGAGCCTATTATTCAAGATATTTTCTTGACTATCCATACTGTTTCCGAATTAGTTTTTTTTTTTGTTCATGCCACCCCTGTTTAAATAAGGGAAAGGCGGCAAGAGTTGCAGCGCCTATTTTCATTTGAAGCTTTCAGTTTTCTTTTGTAGGTACACATGCAATATTCAACACTACTCGTGTTAGCTTGTGTGTATGTATCCATTGTAAATCTTAAATGTGAATATGTTTCTTTGCGATTTACATTACAGAAGATATTCATAATCTGATGGAATTCGAAGCAATAATCTATAATCTAAGTTGCTAACATTTAAGGATCATATTTAATGCATGCAGGCACTTTTAAGTTTGTGCTTACACATGCTGCATGTGTACATGCAAAATAAATCAAACATCACTTGAACATAAACTTGCAAGACCTACCGCCTTTCCCTGAAATCGGGGTGGTATTGGCAAAAGTGAATCAAGCTTGTACAGCATGGGGGGTAAGCCTCATACCTACCTATTGGTCTATAAAAATATATCGAAAGTGTGAAAATCCTGTAGTTAAGGAGTTTGTCATGGGTAATAGTTCATAATGAGTTCACTTGTTATGAGAAGTTACACACAATATAATGTTTGATCTGCCATTTCTCAAATCAGTGAATCAGCACTTATTCAGTTTTACCTTTAAGCTGGCGGTATAACATTTTTCTCGGCAAGAAAATATCACTCGTCTATGTAACCAGGGTGGGTCCTTAGCGATTAATATCTTTTTTTTGCATTATTCCACAGCAATCTATCGCAATTTTGTTTTCCATGAAATGTATGCTAAGTCCATTGTTTATTGGCATCTTTTCTAGAAGCATTATTAAAGTCTGGTCAGCACTATATTTAGCTTAAAAAAACTAATATATTAAATTAAAAATAAGTATTTTAATTGTTAAGAAATGAGACCAGCGGTGCTTGTTCAGTTGTTTAAATATTATGATGAAAAAACACAAAGCCTGTTAGTCATAATTATAGCTGGTACCTGTGAGTGTGACTCAGCAAATATGAATACACAATAATCTTCAATACTTCACCTGCCATTGAAAACAATCAAATGAGCATTTATGATATTGCAATAAAATTTCCAATGTTTTTTAAATATGTTTTTATTCTTCAAGCTATGATATACTTCAACTGTAATGAAAACATTCTGTGTTAAATCTTCATTTCAAGGTCAAATGCATTTTTCACCATGTATGGCTTATAGGTTGGTATGAAGCTGACCACCCATGCTGTAAAAATTGGTTCACTTTTGCCGATGCCACCCTTGTTGCAGGGAGGGACTGCAAAAGTTACTGGGCTTATGTTCATTTAAGGTTTGGTTTTTGAATTGTAATTACACGTGCATCATTTGTAAGCGAGAACTTACTCTTGTCTGTTTGTGGGCTTGCATTCAATATGAGTCTTAAATGTTAATGAATCTTTGCAACTTAGATGATAGATTGTATCCTCAGATTGATGGTCAAAAATATGGTGTTTTGAGTTGAATTTGCCATTTCATGATATTTCATATTATGTTCTACGTGTTGATAAACTGCCATAACTCAAAGACTTTTTAATATCAATGTAAGAGGTACATGCGACACCTTATTCTGTTTTAATTGTATTGTTGTAATAAAATCCAAACTCATTTTTGACAATTTGACACTATTCCTTGACATTGACTATTCACTGATTTCTTGGTTGGTATGAGGCTGACCACCCATACTGTAAAAATTGGTTCACTTTTGCCAATGCCACCCCGGTTTCAGAGAAAGGCGGCAGGAGTGGCAAGGTTGATGTTGATGAGAGGTTTTTTATTTTTATGCACACATGCAGAATGTGTAGGTGCGAACCTACATGTGCCTGTCTGTGGGCATGCATTTAATATGAGCCTTAAATGTTCTGGCATATTTTTGCAGCTTAGATTATAGATTATAGATAGACTTGTCAGTGTAGTAGTCTTAATCTGGGGATACCTGTACAGGCGGCTTGCCCGTAGAGCCCACTTCTTCAATAAATTAATAGACTGTATATTTTTTAGTGGCAACATTGGATCTACCAAGATGCAGTCTGAGAGCAGTGTGCAGTTCAAGGTGTTTGTGAAGCTCGGGGACGAGCAAGACACAGAAGTTCGGCGTTTCGGCATTGACAAGGAGGTTGTCACCAACTTTGAGTACCTGCAGGCCAAGCTGAGGAACGTGTTCCCAGCGTTGAAGAATCTAGTGTTCAGGGTCACTTGGATGGGTAAGAATTATAATTCTGTAAAGAAATAATATGATGCTTGTCTAATACCCTTCCCTCTCAGTCCCATACTCCTACCGCACGACAGTATACCACTACTCCTTCCAACAATCAGCCAGTCTTCCAACTGCCCAGGGCTGGAAGTCTCATCACCACGGTAATTCATACCTACCGAATATCGGTAATATTTGTATGAAGACCTGTCAATCCAAGATGACCGCAAGTGAACAGCTATTACCCATAATATATTCTGTAGGTAAGAATTATTGTGGTGCTGAGACTTCGAGCCCTGTGCCCCTCTGTGAATGCATCTCTGTTTAGATTAGCCTTGTTTTATTTTATACAATCATTAATCAAAGTTATTCAAGCAATGTTATAATTCATTCAAATTATTTATTTTATCTTAACAGAAATATTTTTTGCATATCTCAACAAGATATGCAAAACATTTTCACTTTACAGGGCATCATCAGAAGCATTGACAAGTGTGTCCTACATCACAATGCATTCAGCGCAATTTTTTATTAAAAACTATGTTCTCAGCTGGCAAACATTACATTAGTGTGGGACTGTAATCCTTAGCAACGCAAACCCAACTAAGCTAAACATATAGTGTAAGTCCTTGCCACGTTATCCCCGAAAGGGTTCGCATGTGGCAAGCCGAACCTACTTATTTTTACAGGTAAAGGGGCATGCCTTACGCCAACCACTTCAGTTGAAGTAGGGGTTTCCCAGCTTCCGAGGGGGCTGGGGCTCATTTCTTGTGAAGGCTGAGTAAACCTTGCCGGTATTTTTTTTTGGGTTCTTGAAATAAACACCGAACCGGAAATCACTTCAGACACCCTCAGTGGGATTTGAACCCTAGTTCTCGGCATGGAATGCAAGCACTTCACCAAATGAGCTATAGACCAGACAACTAATAATAAAATATTTGTTTCCTTTTACGTAGCAACCTGGCCGTATGTCTACAATTTTGTCTGTAATCTGTGTGTCTGTGAGACCGGCTGTTTGACGTTTTCTCGTCAACGTTTTTATTCATTGTATAAATTGGACTTCCGCTGTGTGAACAACCAAACTTTAAAAATATTATTTCATTTACTTATTAACCTTTTTCGCTTATGAATATTCTGGCTATATGAATACCCCCAGTGCGGAATACTTTTTCAAGCACATTTTTTACCAGATTTATATTTCCTACCTTAATTAATCAACAATATTTCAAACTATGTGAACAGCCACATGCATTAGTTATTCAAGAACAAAAATTACAAAGGTGTAGCACATTTCACTTGCAGTCTTTTGAATTCTTGAACACAGATGTCAGGGATAAGTTCAAAGTTGGATGACGTCTATGATTGGCAGCCGCACTGTATGCAAGTTTACACTTGACGCCTATGCGTGGCACCCGCAGTTGAAGGGTTAAGGCTGTACTTTTTTACTAATTATCTCTTTTATTCCTTTGTAGATGAGGAAAATGATGAGATCCTCATCTCCAGTGATGACGAGATGATGGTGGCGCTGTCCAGCATGCCCCAGGACATCAAGAAGCTGTACGTGAAGTGCAAGCCCAGGACTGAGGAGAGCGCCCCCTTGGAGGAGGACGTGCCTCAGGCAATGAAGTGCCCCATCTTTATGGCAGGATTCCCTCGCCCAGGTAAGCAACTGTCTTACTTTGTGTTGGTAGCACTGTAAATACAATATGCTGGCAGCACTGCCGGAAATGACAGATTTGGATTGTGACAAATTATTGTTAACACACTTTTGTAAATATCCGTTGAAATAAAATACCCAAAGCAAACTCCATCTGAAATTATTATATTATAATGCTGGAGAAATCAAGAAGTATACAACACTTTGCTTAGATGATATCAAAAAGTATGCTAGGACAAAACAAATCAAAGACGCGTCAGTTAAGTTTCTAGCTACCCCTAGCAGAATGGCTGCTCAATCAATACCACAATATTAATGAATATTTGCTTTAATCTGAACATAGCCTTAAATTTTTGTTTATCTTTTCAACAATAATTTTTTGAAAAGGAATGTTCTTTGACTTATAGGTTGGCATGAGGCTGACCACCCATACTGTAAAAAAATTGTTCACTTTGCCAATGCCACCCCTGTTTCAGGGAAGGTCGGCAAAAATTGCAGGGCTTATATTCATTTGAGGTTTTGATTATAATTTGTAAGTACACATTCAGCATTTGTAAGCGTGAACTACACGTGTCTGTTTGTGGGCATGCATTTGATATAAGCTTTAAATGTTAATATTTCTTCTCAACTTAGATTATAGAGAATATAGAAGACATATATATATATATATATCAGGCTTATTTATTTTTAATTGCACATGATAAGAGAGCGCCGTTTTTGTGTGTGTCACACCTCAAGGGCCCTCTCCGATCACGGATGGCACTTGTGATATGAAATTTAGTTAATGTTGTGATTTATTTGACAGCGGGGTCGTGCTCTGGCCAGAATGCCTCGGGGGCCTTGAACCACCCGGGCGTTGTGTGTGACAGCTGCGAGGGCCCCGTGGTGGGCTACAGGTACAAGTGCGTCACCTGCTCCGACTACGACCTGTGCTCCTCCTGCGAGGGGAACAAGGTGCACCCTGAGCACTTCATGATACGCATCCCCGTTGCTCTGGGACCACTGGTGAGTTGATGATTTCATGTCTAAGTTTACGGTCATTGAGACATTTAATATTAAATTTAAAACTATATGTGATGTGAAGAAGGTGAATTTGTAAACGTTTTGTCAAAATTGTATCCAGCGTCATTCTAATCTAATCTAAGTTGCATAGATATGTTACATTGGAGATTCACATTACATGCATTCCCACAACCAGACACGTACAAGTTCGCGCTTGCACATGCCTCATGTGAACCTACAACATAAAAACCAAATCTCAAATGGACTATACACCCTGCAACTCTTGCCGTCCTTCCCTGTAACAGGGGTGACATTGGCAAAGTGAACCATTTTTACAGCATGGGTGGTCAGCCGCATACCAACCTATAAACCAAGGAACATTAGATGTTAGTAATAACAATATTAGGATGATTAATTTGGTGAGCGCTGTTTTTGTGTGTATCACACCTCAAGAGCCCTCTGCGAGCTTGGACTTCGCTGTAGAAAGCACCAATTCTCTAGCAAGACCCCGTTGCTGTAAGGCTGGATGTACCTTTAGTGACCAGTCTTTGGTAAAGGTATATGAATTTTTCACCCAGCGAAGAGCATATTTGAAAATGTGAATGGTTTTTGTGCTCCGCCGGGATTTGAACCCTCAACCATTTACGAGTCAGAAGTGTTTAACACTAAACTATATTTTTGTGTTGCAGGGCCACAAGTTTGAGAGGCATGTGGGGCACAGCATCCACAAGTCCCTGAGGAAGACCCACGCTCTCAACCCTGAGCACGCATTCCCTGGCAGGAAGCACCGCAAGGACAGGTAACACATCAGAACATCTTCATTACTCTACCAATCTCATGTGAAGCTCAGAGACATGCTTACATGTGTGTTCCACCTCAAGCAGGTATGCTTAGATTTGCACTTCTTATTCCAATGGAGCTACAGTCTATTCTCTCCTTGGTCTCCTCTAGCATTTCCCTCCAGCTCCTCCTGTCCTCAGTGGCAGACTTCCAACTTGTCACCGGGAGAAGCTGTGCAGCATTCCCTCTCATTTTGTTTGATCAGATCATTTGAGCATGATTCAGTTGCTGTAAAGCTGGTAGAACTAAGCTGACCTGTCTTTGGCAGATGAATTTTTCAACCCGGCTTATTTGAATACCAAATGTTTATTTTTATGCTCGACTTAGAATCAATATCACAACCTTCCGATCAAGAGTCCTTAGTATTAACCACCACATTGCAACCGGTCTCTACAAATATTTGTAAGGAATCAGAACTAATTGTAAATGTTTGCGCATTACAGACATTCCGTTGGAGACATCAAGTGCCCCGGCGGCGACAAAGAAGAGAAGAAGGAAGGCTCTCCCAAGTCTGGACGCGGCCGTGACAGGCGTCGCTGCAGCCCTGACAAGTGGAACCAGTGGGTGAAGCACATCGCCTCGTCTGTCAACGAATACGTCAACTTAGCCGGAAACTTCCAAACCGAGGCGCAGAACCAATGGCAGCATGCTCATGCGACATTTGCAGGGTCATCGGCCCAAGCCGGAGCCCAGGCGAGCTCTCAAGCCAGCGCAGGGACAGCTACGGGCCCTGGAAACCCGCTGAGTCCTCACGTGCAGTATCTTCATCAAATTGGCAAGCAAATCGCGAGTATGCTTGATCCACTAGGAATCGATGTCGACATTGATGTTCAACCCAAGGATAATCAACCAAAAGAAACAACTCCTCAAGAGAAACCTGCTAAAGAGAAGGAAGCTCCTGCACCTGCTGATGCAGCGCAAAAGGAAACTCCACCGCCACCCCAGCCCGCTGCAGAAGCAAATAAGATTATAGATATTGACATTGATGAAGATGATGCGCATTCAACGTCGAGCAAAACTGCTGACAAGTCTGCCTCACAATCTCCCTCGAGGACCGATGGCTGGACAATGCTCAACCCTGAACCATCAGGTAATATAATTTTGAAGCTTGAATCAATAGACGTAGGTTCGGGATAATAAACAATCCAATTTGGTGATTTCATTTAAATTGTGCTTGGATTGAAAATAATGTATGGAAAAAGATCTTTGCTTTCTTAGCTCAGATTGAATACTGAGTCTGACTTTTCAATGCGGATGTCATTTGGAATTCACTGGCAATCAGATGGCATTCCAAAATGTTTTTGCAGTGGGCCATGTGAAAGATTTTTCAAAGGGTTTTTTTGAGAATTAATGTTTAATAGTTTCTCTCTCTGATTGTGTCTTGTCCTACCAAATACTGTGCTTCCAAATCCTCCTGTCCTCTACACCCGTCCTCCAACTTGACACCTAGAGGGACCATGTGGCGTCTCTTTTTAATCCATCCTCCCATTGCAACCTAAGCATCCATTCAGAAGATTTTTAGAGATCTAACAATATGACCTCTTCTGTATCTCAATCTGAACGATATTATAGGCCTTTTGGATGCTGTACAGTTTCTTGTTAGTGTTTTCCATTTTTCACAGTCCGCAGATCCTTTGATTCTCAACTTACATTATTACATTTTTTGTTTGCAGCTCCCGCTTCCTCAGAACCTCAAGCTGATCCTCACAAAATAGGCTTTGACCTTGTGGCCGAATTCCAAAAGATTCTCGAGCTGGAGCGACAGAAAGTCATGGGACAGCCCAGCGGGGCGACCGCGCCTGCGCCCACTCCTGGGATTTACCCCAACATAGCCGACGCCCCCATTCCTGCCTCAGCTCCCGCCCCTGGCCCCTCTTCTGCTCCTGTGACCCCGATGGACCTCGGCACTGAAGAATTGCGAGCCGTGCCAATTGTTGTACCACAGACAACAAGCCAGCCTCAACAGCCTCGTCCCAAAGGTAGATTTGCTTTTTATTCTAAACAAGTGACATGATAAAACTGTTTGAAGTGTTGAAAACACACAGATTTTAATGCTCAATCTCTAATTGTCAGCCAAAGATGATTTGGTTAAGTCAAAAGTGCCTAAGCATTAACAACTCAATGGTGAAAGACACTCAGTGAATTTAAGAACCTTTAATAAGTCTTCAACTGCTCTGTAGTCCAGTGCTTAATGCGACGGACTCATAAATGCAAGGTTATCATTTAATTTGCATAGAGTTTGTATAAAAGAAGAACAATTATTGACAGATTTTTTAATTTGTATGTACGCATTCAGCATTTATAAGTGCGAACTTACATGTGTCTGTTTGTGGGCATGCATTTGATATTAGTTTTGAATGTGAGCATGTCCTTGCAACTTAGATTATAGTCTCGACAGTGTGTAAAAAATGTATCTTTATTGCATAATACTGCCACTAGGGGTGTTTTTTTTTTCTATCAACATTACGGCCCTGCAATAAACTAATTTATAAAAAGACAAAACTTTGAGCAACTATTTACGATCATAATATTTTTTCTTTTGTGTAAAATTCATTGTTCTTCATTTCAGATCCTCGTATTGCCGCAGCTTTGGACACCATGCTGGCTATGGGCTTCAAAAACGAAGGTGGCCGACTGGCTCGTCTCCTGGAAGCCAAGAACGGCAACATTAGCAGTGTCCTCGATGTCCTGTCCATGAACATTCCATAGATGACAAGCGAACACTTGTAATCTCTTTAAAAAATCCTCATAAACTAGCTGTCTGTAACAGAAGACTAGTGTATTTACTATGTAGATCTTAAAGGGTTTGGGGTAAAAATATGAAAATATATACTTTATTGTGATATCCCACATTTTACCAATTATGACAATTAATAGAATGCATAATAATTCTTGTATTGACATTATAATCTCTTTATTCTTAAAAATATAAATAAATGTTTGATTTTTAATATTCTCAATGAATATCATTATTATTTTATAAATCTTTTGATGATGGATATCAATTATTCTTTTTAGGAATGACTTATAAAATATCCTGTCATCAATATTGTAATGGACATGTTTATTAAATATTGAAAATAAAATGGCAATATTTTAAAAAATGCTTGTATTTTTCTTTCATTTTACATTCCAGAAGTTAAAAAACTTCATTATCATAACTGATTCTCTCTGTAAGCACATATATCAATATTTCCTGGGAGTTACACGGAGGAAGTGTGAAAGGAAAAGAGGCAAGGGACGACCGAGAAAAGTATGCAGTGATCATCAGATTGAGGAGATTGTGAAAGAATGGGATATACAAAGTGAGCGTAAAAGAAGAAAATGCATGAAAAAGGTGATGGATATGAATTAATTGAAGGGGGTATGTAAGGGTAGAAAGAGATGAAGGCAGCTCTGCAGGAGGCTCTGGCCACCCCTAGCGGAATGGCGACAGAGTTACAGTATGGTTGTTTGATATATTACAAATTATAATTTATTTAATTTATATTTTTTTTTTTTTTTAAGGAATTCAAAGAAAACACTGTTTCTTTTCACTAAAATTTATTTAGAAAGATTAAAATCTTAAAACAAATTACAAACGCGTTTTCGTCCTAGAAGGTCATCATCAGGTATCATACCTGATGATGACCTACTAGGACGAAAACGCGTTTGTAATTTGTTTTAAGATTTTAATCTTTCTAAATAAATTTTAGTGAAAATAAACAGTGTTTTCTTTGAATTCCTTCAAAAAAAAATTATACAAAATATAATTATAATTGATTTTATGTTACAAATTATTATAATTGATTTGTATGTATGAATATTTCCTACCTTCTCAACCTGAAGCTGTTCTGGCTATTTTTACACATAAAGCTTAAATAAAGTAAACTTTTTTTAGGATTATCAACAAGTAATGGACTCGGAAAAGAAATCTGAATAGAGATTGTAAAAAGTCAATTCTTCTAATCAAACTGTTCAATCCAGCTGGCTATAGCAGTTTTATGAACACTCCGAGCCCATCTGATAGAGAAGGGGTCATTCTCCCTGTCCGCCATCAAGTCTACGTGATGAGCGCCTTCAGGGATCAAGATGGCCTGTACCGAGTCACTGTAGTTCTTCAAGACTCCTCCACTGGCCCAAGGATCCAGCAGGCCATTACTAAACACAATGTTGGAAGCCGCTTCCAGATTTTTCCCTCCGTATTCCTTCTCTGCCAGCCTGAAAGAAGGTTCAACTCCCCAGCGAGCCTTGCAGGTCTTGGTGAAGGTTTCCTCGCTCCAGGGAGACGGTTCAAACATGTCGCTCTTTCCCGTTGAGCACATTGGCATCACCATCTCTGTACAGGACTACAAAGTTAACATTAAAAAGCAGTCGGGGTTTTGATTATAAAGGTGAAACCCTTTCACCAAACCCAGTGGAAAAAGTGTCTGCAGAAGCACGATTCATTCATATCCATCGGTGTTATGGATGAGGGAGTCAAGTGGCTGATCTTTCTAGGGTATTTGGAATAGAATAAGGTTGGTTCGATCCCCGCTTGGGTCATTTTACCATTACTTTGATCCTGGTTCAAAAGATGTCGTTGGGTAATTATTAATTAATAATTCATTAAAATATACAATAATTAATTATTAATTGATGATAATAATACCTGTTTCTGGCCAGGCAGAATAGGTTAGTGAATTGCAATCCTCTTCACAAATCTATTTAAAAAAAAACTATTTCAGCATTTCCTTCTTTTACATTCACTCTACTCTATTTACTCCTCTTTTACTTTGGATTTATTTTTCCCCGATTCATTCTTAACTGTCTACCTTTTAAATTTTCTTTGCAAGTGTATTATTTTCACCATAGGTTTTTACCTTATTCATTTCAACGTCACTCATATTCCGTGCATCACTTCCATGCATCAATGTTAGTAAAAATATGCCATGTTGTACCGCCATTCTCAGATCCATCATCAACCGCATATTTCATGTTGATTACTTGTTTTCCCTTACACGCACTAATGTAACAGTTATAACTTGAGCTATTCAGGAATTAAACTTGAAAAGTATATACCTGATAGTCTCAGCCGTCGTCTCCCAGATCAGGATTGTAACTGCTTCCTGACAAATCAAAGCAATTGGTTTTCCCCGTGTAGTTCACGTAAATATTCACCGCTTTGTGCAAAGCCTGAAAGTAACCATGTAATGAATGTTAAAAGTAGTTAACAAATTAGTCAAAAGTCTATCTACGCTGAGCTCACTGCACCACAATGTTGGCAAAACAAATATTTTCATTAAATACCATCCCTTCTTCTTCTTGTGTTTCTTTAGTGAAGACAATCATGAGCAGTTTGAATTTGCAACACTGCCACACAAAAGAAAAATCTTTACCCCTGATACAAAAACGTAATACGCTCATATTGTGAGGGAATTAAAAAATTATGGCATTTTTATTTCCATTTCACTGGAGGTGCTGTTGAATTTGTTGTATGATAATTTAAAGCGCCTCTGCAAGCTTCCATACATTTTTTAATCTCCACGACATGTGAACATAAATCTCTGTTGTATTCTTGGGGTACTTGTGTTTCTGCTAAGTCACTGCCTCAGGTGATTCGACATGTAGCTCCTCTCTGTTTGAGAAGCAGAAGGAGGCTTCACAAATTAAATATTTTTTGTCTCTTGAGGGACATCAGAAGTTCTTTCTGGTATTCATATCAAAAAGAATCTTGACATTTGCAACTCAATCTACCAATATCATCCGTATTCGTTGAATACAGAATTTTTAAAATTAATTATTAACTGGTGTAAATTATGGATGTATTCCATACAAGAACTACTTATACAATTCATGTAATATAATCTTGTTGGGAATTTAAAATGTAAAAAATTACTCATGTGCATCGCTTATACCTGGAGTAAAGGTTTTTCCACCAAAGAGTCATTAGACAAAAAGCTGCAAAATTGTCTGACAGGATACGCGGGCAATGGGACCATAAAGTCACATTCAAATGGATAGTTCATCATGGCTAGGGTAGAATACATCTCCGTGAGATAGTTGATCACTTCATCTGGTCCTTTTATTTCCTTACAAACATTCCATTCCTTAGAGAGCCATGTCTTGCCCTCAGGAGTTGATGCTATGTTCCTAAAATCATGTCCATTAAAATCAATACAAAAATTGAAATTATGTTTGAATTTCATTTGACGCTCGTGTAGATACATGTGAGTGTAAATTAAACACTTGAGAACTTTGAAAGAATGGAGAAAGTGAGGAAGGGAAACATGGACAGTGAGTGAAAGTAAAGTAAGATAACGTAGGCAAACGCTTAACCTTGAATAACACCGTATGTAACTAAGGTCCTTAGCAACCAGTAACAAATTATTTGTTAATCTTTTTCTAAGCAACCTCACCTTGTGACATTTTTTTTTTTTTGTGCACAACATGTTACCCTAATTACAGTGCACCCTCACAGCTATAAATCAACAGGCTGGGAGGAACTCTGTTGCTAGATTTTTAAATCTTAATAAATTACATTTAAAATGTCTATATTACACTTATTTAAGAGCTTTATACTTCGAGTCACGGGGTGTTGCGCCACAACATCAGTACGGCTTTTCGATACTTGAATTAGATCATGTCCTCGCCCTCGGGTGTAGTCATCAGGCACATACAACCTGTAGCCCTCCAACAGGGTGGGACTGTCAATTAAACCATTGATGACTTTATGAGAGAGCACCGTAATAATAATTTTGTTCAGAGTTCATCACAAATTACATATTACAAGGTATAGAGTACCTTATAGTAGACCAAGACTTTTTGATGTTTTTGTAACACACTCTGGATTCAGAGGAATAGCTGGAGCTTGTGACTATAGAGTAGGCATCGCAGGGAACCATCCCAGTGAACTGCAGGACGGGCGCAGACCCTGCAATGGCGCCGGCAACTAGATGCGGGTATTTCATCCGGAAATATGCTGACAGCATTCCTCCATATGAACCTTAAATAACAATCAACAAATTGCATCCAATAGGGCTGTCAAACTGATGAATATTAATAACCTAACATAATCTAAGTTGCAAAAATATATTACATTTAAGATTTATATTAAATGCATTCCCACAAGCAGACACTTATAAGTTCGCGCTTAAACCTGCAATATAAAACCCAATCTCAAATGAAAATAAGCCTTGCAACTCTTACCTACCTTCCCTGAAACAGGGGTGACACTGGCAAAGTGATTTTTTTTTTACATCGTGAGTGGTCAACCTCATACCAACCTATAAGTCAAGAAATAAGTCAGTCAAGGAAAAAAAACCATGAAGGGTATTAGATTTCAGCTAGAATGGACCCAGCACAAATTTAAAAGTAGAATTTGTTTCTTGGCGGACAGTTATATGGCTGGGGATATTTGCAACCAATAAAAAAAATTGCTGCTTCCTCGGAACACATTGAACGACGTCACAATTTTGTTGTCTATGGAATTTGAGCAAAGTCCATTGTTGTAGAAATCATTATTATAATTTTACTGTGAATTCAATTGTAATGTACCTATTTCAACAGAGAAGCCGAAGGGAATTGTGAAATATTACACCTACGCAACTGGTGCTTCTTACTTTTGTTTACAATTTCAATTTTTTGTTTACAATTACAATACAACAATAAAAAAATACAATTAAATAAAATGTTTACCTCCAAATGCAATAACAGGGCGTCTTTTACCCTTTTGTAGAAACGTAATCAAATCAGCATAATCGGCTAGAGCTTGTGATGTCGTCAAGTACCCAGAATATTCTGGAGCTGTCAACGATTTGTTTCCAAAAGGCATTGACTTCCCATAGTACCTGTAATACAAATACTTGTGTTACAAATAATCAATTGAAGTACTCGCAGGTGCTTCATTTCTTAAAAATGTACATTATGAACTTGTAGGTTTACCTGTGCTCAGCAAAAACCACAAGGGCTTTGAACTCAGGAGCGATTTCCCACAAAAATCCCGTGTGCTGGGCAAAAAGCTCGATGGTGCCCTGAAATGTATTTTACATGTAAAAATTACAGAATGTTAAGAATATATTGATCCTTTAAGACGGCTGGCATGTCAAACTCAGATGGTATTGCGGGCCACATGATCTATTTGATATGAATTTGGGAGCCAATGTATTTTTATTTGATAGTTTGAAAAATAGTAGATAATACCATACATAATAAATGACAGATTGTAATGAAATATATGGCGGAGATATGTGGATTGTGTGAGCTGTATAAAAAAGCAACTCTGTTGATTGTTCTACAAAAATCTGATATATAATTTTTTGACCTTCTTATATCCATTTTCCTCTTTTTTTTCAGTTTTACCTTTATGGTACTAAGTGCCTTTTGTTTAATAAACCACTCACATATTTTAGTACTTAAAAAAACAGTCAACTTTAAGTGAAACATATAAATAATAAGAAAACAAGTAAACTTACTTCATTGCCGGTATAAAAAAAGATGGGTCCTTCATCCTCATCCCAGAATGTGTCGTTGTACAAATATCTTATCTTAAATGTCTTGTTGACAGCAAAACTGAAATGATCAACCGGCACTTCAAACTCTAGAGTTTTATATTTCCACTTTTCTGGGTAATTGTAAATGGCAGATGAGAGACTAACAAAGCAAAGAATTGATAAAAGAATCACAATTTGTTTGGCGGACATGTTGCCACTTGCAGCCACTAGAGATTACTGATTGAAAAATTTCTCACTATAATGACTTCTCAGACAGAAACTATATTATGTAGCTATAGAAAATAATATAAGTTTCTAAACAAGGCTCATCAAATTATCTAGCTAGTCCCTCCTTGTAAAAACACCTAAAGCAATTATATTTATTGGCTGACCTGTCCAGTCTTATTTAAGATTCAGATTTCTTCTTCTTCTTCTTCCTCTTGTTATAGATCTCATCATCATCATTGGCACGACAACCCGGGGTGGGTCTTGGCCTCCCTCAGCAACCGCTGCCAGCGCTGTCTATCCAACGTCTTCCTCCTCCAGTCTCACATTCCCACTGCACGGCAATCCGCCACTACTCCATCCAGCCATCTTGAACGTGGTCTTCCCACTGTCCGGCGTCCCTCCGGGTTCGTCATCACAATCGTCTTCTCCAGGCTCCGATGGTCCATTCGCTAAATGTGCCCCAGCCAATGCAGTCTGTTGACCTTTATTGAGCGGACCACATCAGTGTCCTGGTACAGCTTACTTACTTGTTATAGATCTAGGATCTGTTTATTGTGGAACTCCCTCCTGTGATGCAGAAAACCAGCTGTTCTTCCATATTCTGGGAGGGTGACCTGGTAGACGCTGGCGGTCTGGTATCTCCTGTGTCACGACTCTAGTTATACTTCCTTCGTTCATGAGTCTACATGGTCCCTCCAGAACCGTCTCCTCTTCCTGCTCCATCTGAAGATGTCCTCAATGTCTACATGCTTCTAATTTCTGAGTTCCTCTATTTGATGTTCTAGTTGGATGCAGATTTATAATTGGAAGGTAGTGGGTTTGATTCTCGGAGGAGCATAAAGTAAATATGCTCATCTCTGGCTTTTAACAATTCCTATGCCTTTACTGAACAACTGAATAAGACATCCTATGGGGACTTGTGGAGGAATTTGAATGAGGCCTACTTCCTGATGGAGTGTATGGAGACAGGTTGAGAAAGAATAGACTGGGTCTTTCGACTGCCCTTCTTTATTTTACACATTATAATCTATAATCTAAGTTGCAAAGATGTATTAACATTTAAATTTCATCTTACGTTTCGACACCACTGTGTTTGACTTCTTCGGAGCTCTGCTCCCTACTTCGAGCTCCGAAGAAGCCACCCACAGTGTGGATGAAACGTAAACTGGTCTTCAAGAAGTCTCAAGACGAGAAAAGAGCAACAAAACTATGGACCACAGTCAAAGCCCGGAAAGACAAAATCAAGCATCTGAATCCGGCCGTGAAAGCCAAAAAATATTTGTTTAAAAAGCATGCCCACAGACATGTGTAAGTTTGCACTTACAAATGTTGCATGTGTACTTGCAAATTGAAGTCCAGACCTCAAACAAACATACATTCTGCAACTTGTGTGTCAAAAGTGTCAAAAACATAAAAATAGTCATTTTTTCACTGTAATGTGGAGCTAGCAGCTTTTGGAAACACACGACTAAAATCTTTGAATAAAGAAATAAGTAAGTACTAAAGATACTATATGATTTATTGATGTATGAACTTTACAACTTTATCAGCATGAAAATTGAACTCAGGGAGTTCAAATTAAATTAAATAATCACAAAGCATTATGTCTTTGTAATATTTACATTTAAATAAATATTTTAATACGCATACCTACATGATTTCTTCCAATTTTTTTTAAATATTTACAATTTACATCATGGTGAAGAATTGTAGGAACTGGGTTATAGAGAGGTATTCTGGGTTATAGACATGCCTCTTTTTTTGAGCAAGAAGCACTATCTAAATTTTCAGAAATAATTGCTGGTAGTCGTAATCGAAGCTTTAGGAGACATCATTAATTATTGATTCTTTTTGAATTCTGCGATCCATTTTCTGATGGCAGCTTTATGAAAATTACGAGCCCATTTGATGGTGGGACTATCATTGTCCCTAGCCGCCATGAAGTCCACGTGATGAGCTCCATCAGGGATCAAGATGGCCTCAACTGAATCACTGATATTCTTCAAGACTCCTCCGCTCGACCAAGGATCCAGGAGGCCATTACTAAACACGATGTTGGAGGCGGCTTCCAGATGTTTCCCTCCATATTCCTTCTCTGCCATTGTGTAAGAAGGTTCAACTCCCCAGCTAGCCTTGCATTTGTTTCTTTCTTCCTCTTTATCATATGGTGACGGTTCAAACAATTCATTCTTCTCCGTTATACACTTTGGCAGCACCATCTCTGTACAGGACTACAACAAAAATCTTTATTAGAATCTCAGTTACACTTACTTTACTTTTACTACTACTGCTATTTTACAAGCTACAAAATGGAGGATTACAAAGTTAATGCCTCAACGCTACTACAGCTACACATTCAGTGTAACTTCTGGCTGCATTTTCCCCCCAAGGGGTCACATGTGGTGAGTTGAACCTATTTATTTAACAGGTAAGCGGGCCGACCTTACACCAACCAATTCTGTTGAAATGGGTGTTTCCCAGCTCCCAAGGGGGCTGGTAGTCATTTTTTGTGAAGGCTGAGTAAACCTTGCTGGTATTTATTTTAGGTTTGACTTAAACATCGGAACAGGAAATCATTTCTGACACCGGTGGGATTCCAACAAGATCTCTCGGCATTAAATGCAAGCACTCTATCAACTGAGCTATCGACCTACTTACAATCAACCATGTTAAAAAAAAAACAACTTGAGTCTTAAGGTTAGCCATATAATAAAATTAAGTTAATAAATATCAACCAAATATAACTAAACCAAATATCAGCCAATGTAAACCCAATATCAATATAAAAAGTTACCATTAGGTACATACCTGAAAGGCCCAGCCGCCACCACCCAAGTCAGAATTGAATGGCTCCAGAATATCAAAGCACTTCTCTGTTCCAGTATGGTTAAAAAACATCTTGAGCCCCTTCCGCATTCCCTTGAAATATCAATAAATTATATTAATATGCAAAGCAACTAAGCTACACATATTATCCCCGAAGGGGTCGCATGCGGCGAGTTGGACCTATTTATTTTTACAGGTAAGGGGGCCAGCCTTACGCCAACCACTTCAGTTGAAGTGGGAGTTTCCCAGCTCTCGAGAGGGCTGGTACTCATTTCTTGTGAAGGCTGAGTAAACCTTGCCGGTATTTTATTTTTGGGGTTTGAAATAAACACCCTAACGGGAAATTATTTCTGACACCCTCGGTGGAATTCGAACCCGAGCTCACGGCATGGAATGCAAGCACTCTACCAAGTGTGCTATCGACCGGACACATGAATATTGAAAAAATATCAGTTTAAAATAAAATGCAATGAAAACATTTGCACACCGAAAAAATGTTGAACGGATTCTTATAAGAAACCAAGATGGTTCTAAAATGCATTCCAGGTTCATAATATCAGCATTGCAAGGTCATTTTTTTATCTCATCCAAATTTATGGGTCTGTAGTTTTTATTTTGATCACCCTCATATTATTATTATTATTAAAGTTTTCCTTTTTATGGTATTTATCTGAGCACATCATCAACGGGCTCGGATCAAATGTTCCATTTCATGGCAGGCAAACTTAACAAGTCTATGCAACAGGGTCCTAAGTAACCAATAACAAAATTATAGCTAGCTCGGCCCGTGTGACAACAATTCCTATTGTAATTTGTGTTCATTCCATGCTGACATTGCAGAATCAAAGAAGTTGCAATGTTCTCTTTGTAACATTCGCAACATCACATTTTGAATGTGTTACCCGAGCATTAAAACATTGTGCAAATTCCTCTTGATTGTGCAAATAGAAAAATGTATGGAAGAAACAACAGCTCCCCTAGCAAGTGTTTGAGTTTTCATACATTTCTTCCATCGAGGGGAATTCCCAAATTTTTGGAGACATATCTCTTTTTGATATGTATTGGAAAAATTGAGCAATACAGTCAGGAGCTTGGAGTTCATAAAAACCATTATGTTCAAAGGAGAAGCAGATTTCTATTTACCTGAAGTAGAGATTCGTCATCCATGGAGTCATCAGGTAAGTGGCTGCAGAATTCTCTGACAGGATATGCGGGCAGCGGTTTCATGAAGTCACATTCAAATGGATAGTTTATCATGGCCATATAAAAATACATGTTTTTTAACCAAGAAAGTACTCCATCAACCTTTGTTATTTCTGAACACATACTCCACGTCTTTGAAAGTCGCTCCCTGCCCTCACGATCCGATGCCAACTTCCTGCAGACAGAATCAGTATGCACATATTACTTAATCATCATTAAAATTGACACTTATCGATTTAAAATGAGTTATTTTAAAGGAATAGGAGAAATTCTTTGATCTGAAATGTATTTGCCAATACCCTATGCACGGGCCTGCCAACCTTAGCCAATATAATGGTACCTACACGGTTTGTAATGAATGTGGATAAAAGTGGAACTACCAATGCCATCTTTGAAAACACTAATTTCAACTGTTAACCGTGAAGTTAGATGTACAATTTTTCTGTTGGTTTTAATTTTGTATTTTGATAAAAAAAAACAGTAAGTACCAGTGGCGAAGGGTGCCATACAAGCCGATTCCCATCGGTTTCCCGTTTGAAATGAGGCAAAAATGATAATAAAGTAGACTGCATGGTTTCAATGGGGGAAAAATACGTATTGTTTATTTTGTTTTAAATGTATTTTTTTACTTTGTGCCTATATTTTTTAACTACTTTGTTACATCATTTTAAAAGGGAAGCCGATGGGAACCGGCTTGTATGGCACCCTTCGCCACTGGTAAGTACCTACCTATGACTTATATACATGCATGTTTATAACAAATGGTTTTAGGGAGGTCGGTTATAAAATACCCAAGGAGTATTTTGTTAAAGGAAAACAAAGTGAGTCCATCAATTTGATCAGTGTGTAGTCCCCAATGCCACAGTACCACCCTTGCTCAAATGTCACTTATGTATCTACATTCATTAAAAACTCATCAATCAAAATTAAAGGAGACTGATAACCATTGTTCTTAAATTTGACACAGCAGATTGATACTTAAATATAACCACTATATAAAGTTTTGGGGTATCTATTATGTAGATAGATATGGTGTGCACTTAAATTAGGATAAGACAAGGATAAAATTCATTGTGATTCATACCTGATAACTGTCCAAGATTTTTTTATGTTTCTAGTACATGCTTTAGATTCTGAAGAATAGCTGGAAGCAATGGTGTTATAGAAACTGTCGCAAGGGACTAATCCAGGAAATTGCAGTACAGGCGCAGATGCTGCAAGGGAGCCAGTAACTAGATGGGGGTATTTGAGTCTGATATATGCCGTCAGCATTCCTCCATATGAACCTTAAAACATTCAATTCATTACATAGAACTGACAAAACAATCTGTATGATTTTTAAAAGAGTCCGAACATTCAAATTGGGGAAAAAAATTATGTCCCTTATGCCTGCTCGAATGGTTGCTAAGGAACTTTGTTCCGAAACTGATGAACACTAACCTGGAGCTGTCCTTAATAAAAAATTAAATATTAATACACTGGAGATAGGACATACAATGATATGTACTTCAACACAATGTTGAGTAGATAGCTTGAAAACACACTGAGGCACTGCTTACCCACCGTATTCATCAAAGCTGTTATCAGATGTCACTACAAGAATATTTCAAAATGCTCAAAAGTTAAATAAAATCCCTAATTATGTTGAACCATTTTTTTATTTTCTATAGACGACAATCTATGATGTCATTCATGCAAAGGAAATTTTGAATGTATAGACTCCATTCATAAAATGTTGAGAATATATATTTACCTCCAAATGCAATGACTGGGCGTCTTTTACCGTTTAGCAGAAATGTGATCAAATCAGCATAGTCAGCCAGAACTTGCTGGGTTGACAAATATCCAGAATATTCTAGAGCTGAAAAGGATTTGTTTCCAAAGGGCATTGACTCTCCATAGTACCTGTAAAAGCAGACTTTTCCATAACAGTAAAACTCATGATGAATGTATTTAGCTTAATAATGGTAAATAGTCCAGGACTGGAAGTCTCATCACCACGGCAATTCTTACCTACCGAATATCAATCATATTTGTATGAAGACTAATCAGCTGTTCACTTGCCGCCATCTTGGATTAACAGGTCTTCATACAAATATTACCAATATTCGGTAGGTAAGATGAAACTTCCACCCCTGGTTGGGAACCCTGTCCCTGCGGTTAATTCCCAGCATCCTCCTTTCAATGGCTCTTTAGCACATCCTCAATCTGTTGGTGCTTTACTGAGTGAGTCGTTTCTATTCCAGGCCATAGGTGGACACTGGAAGCACGCATGACTCATAGACCCTGTGTTTCAGGTTAATAGGATTTTTGCATCATTGAGAATGTAGGTTAGATTCCGGAAAGCCGCTCATATCAGTCCTACTTTCTGGTTATTTCAGTAGATTTATTTTCTCCGTCCGGTTTAATATGATCTCAGTTTTATATCAGTTGTATATTTTTGAAAAACCAAATTCTCTGTTGGTTACTTACCTGTGCTCAGAAAAAACTATGAGTGCTTTAAATTCAGGCGCAGTTTCCCACAAAAATCCTGTATGTTGGGTAAATAGCTCTGCCTTGCCCTAAAATGATCAAAAAGACTTAAACCCATCATAAAAATAAACTTATACTAGCTCTGCAACTCACGCCTGAGACAGGAATGGCATTGGCAAAAGTAACACAATCTTTATAGGATGGATGGTCACACTCATACCAACCAATAATTCAAAGATCATAATCTACAAAATGACATACTGTAACTGTAACTGTAACTCTGTCGCCATTCCGCTAGGGGTGGCCAGAGCCTCTGCAGAGTTGCCTCCATTTTTTCCTATCCTTACATACCTCTTTCAATTCATTCATATCCATCACCTTTTTCATGCATTTTCTTCTTTTACGCTCACTTTGTACGGAAAAGGATAAAGTAAAATCAATAAACTCACTTCATTGCCAGTGTAAAAAAATATGGGACCTTCTTCTTTATCCCAATATGTGTCGTTGATGAAATATCTTATGTTAAAAGTTTTATTATTAGCAAAACTAAAATGGTCGACAGGCACCTCCAGCTTTTGAATCTTATATTGCCATTTTTCTGGATAATTATAGGCAGCCAATGAAATACTAAGTAAATAAAGAAATGATAATAAAACTATGTAATGTTTTGCCAACATTTTGTATTTAAAAATAACAATGGCTTAGAAACTGATTGAAAATGTTGTTAGAAATGTTTTTCAGAAACAGATACAAGCCTTACATACTCGTAAGATAATTAAACATATTATTTATTGCTTGTCATATTTTTATTCACAATATTTCTTTTAAATGGTTATAAACATACTTTTATGAACATACTTAGTTCATTATCTACATCTCTCATGAACCTAAACTATTGTATGTGCAAAAATTGCAAAAAAAAAAAGTAAAATCTGTTCAGATTGTAAAATACATTTTGTAATATTATAAACAACATGTAGGTTATTAATTTTATTTCATGACTTATAGGTTGGTGTAAGGCTGAACACCATTACCGTAAAAATTGGTTCAATTTTACGAATGACACCCCTGTTTCAAGGAATGTCAGTAAGAGTTGTAGGGTGTGTATTCATTCAGTGCTATTCTTAGATATTTTGGTCGTCCGTTGAGCCCACGCTTTGACAAACTAATGATATCTGACCTGGAAGTCTCATCACCACGGTCATTCTTACCTACCAAATTTTGGAATATTTGTATGAAGACTAATCAGCTGTTCACTTGTGGTCATCTTGGATCGACAGGTCTCCATACAAATGCATCATTAGTTTGTCAAAGCGTGGACTCAACGGACGACAAAAATATCTAAAAATAGCACCGATTGAGGTTTAGGTCTCATTTTGTTAGTTCTCATTCAGTATGTGTTTGCGCAAACTTATACTTGTCTAATAAATATTTAAAAATATACTTAAATGGTAAAACATTGTTTTAATTCACTTTTATTTTTGTTTTTGCTCGAATATTTTCGCCTAATGAGGCATCTTCAAGAGCAGAATGGTTACAAATATATTTCCATGTTTTACCATTTATATTTTTAAATATTTATAAAAATTGACTTTCACTGTGTTAACAGATCAACACTAAAAAATATTATACTTGTCTGTTTGTAAGCATTCATCAAGTATTGATCTATACATTGGCATATCTTTTCAACTTTGATTATAGATTTTAATATTTTTATAAATTTTATATTTCAAAGAATACGAAATATTATTAATCAACAAATATACTTACCTCCCTAAATTTTGACAATTTAAAAGTGCTAAAAGTTTCATCCCTCTGGCACTAGATGTCTGTATCAAGGTACATCATAGATTATAGAGCTGTGATTGGTTGCTTGAAATGAAACAATCTAGGGTAATTGCAGTGGTGGGGAATATGGTTCAAAAAGCTATGGTTATGTAGAGTACATTTCTAGGATCACAACCACATATTTTTTAAGTATGAAAAATAAAGAATTCATTGATGATATTCTAAAATAAATTGACGTCACTGTATCCGCCAGGCTACATGTGAGCCTCGGTGCAGTTCTATGACATAGATACCTACTATCCAAAGATCCAGTAAAGTCACATCCGCCCAAATAAAAAATCCTGTTTTAGATATTATTATTTTGTTTAAAAACGCAGGTGCATTTTTTAAAATATAGCCTGCCATTTTATGAAATAAAAAAGTTTAATTACCCTATGCAAGCACAGATCTTATAGCGTCATTTCTCAATATTGATGTACAACTGTTCAGGATAGGGAGCTCTGGAGGAAGGTGGTGCAGGATGTCTAATGGTGTTATTCAAAGACAGCAAATCCCCGCCTACACTAAATTTTAAAGATGCCTAGATCAGCTATGGATCTAATGTTTGTGAATAGCACAGAAGTCTTCAAGGCTTTTGAGCAGGCTGATGAGGTTGATGAGAATGTTATTAAATTAACAGGGTAATAAAATTCATGAGAAGTGATAAAAAAATAATAAAAGCAGTCAATTCTGTGTTTAATGTGAAATTTTATTACAAAAGTATTGAATAAAAATATAAATTACTTAATTTGACAACATTTTGACATTTGAAGGATGCCTAAACATAACGTTGTTAGTGCCAGACAGCCTAACTCGCTGTGCTCTATTGAAGCCTTGTGTGCAAACATATACCCCATTATTCATAAAAAGGTTTTAATTTTTAAACCAGCTTAAAGTCAATTTTCCCATAATGAAAAGTGGGTTCAACCAATCTAATAAATAAGGCCGATAACAATTTACTGCAATACCACATAACAGTCTGACACCCCTCATTTATACAGCCACCTACCTGTCTTTCCAATAACACATTTGTAATGAATGTTGAATATATTTTTGTATTTAATTTTCAACGCATTTGTAATTAATTTCCAAAATGCTATCACTCACATTGAAATGAAGTTGCATATTTGACACAGACAAAAATGTTTTAGGTCAATAGCCAGGTTAAGGCAAAGAAAAACTTATTTTGTTTTGGTTACTATGGAGTTACATCAACCTGTGACATTTTTTAAAAGGTAGCCCCTAGCCCTCAGTAGCATTTAACTTAATTGCCCAGCCACGAGTTGTACCCAGATTAATTATCAGCAAGACCGTAAGTAAGAACAGCTGTCTGCATTGTCCGGTCCATGGTCTAGTGGCAACACTTCGGACTCGTAAATGGAAGGTTGTGTGTTTGAAATCCCAACAGAGCACTACAAATATGCCATTTATATTTTCAAATTTGCTCTTCGCTGGGTTGAAAAATTCATAAACCTTTTTCAAAGACCAGTCCCTAGAGGTCCATCCAGCCTTACAGCAATTGGGTCTTGCTTGAGTACCGACGCTTTGTAGCGATGAACAAGCTTGTAAACAACATCTCTGCGGCACTACAAGTGTCATAGACCCCTAGAGTCTCTGAAATTTAGGGAGTCTCCTACACAGGATTTCTTAAAAAAAAAAGTTTTATCCTCATGACATTTTTTTTAATTCTGCATCGCGTGAAATGAAATGATTTAAAAGTAAATTATGTGTACAGATTTTGAATAATATAAACAGCTTCATTATCACAGCCGCACAGTATCTTCTTTTTATGCACATCAATGGAGTTTATTGGTTTATGTAAGTCACTCATCACCGACCCGACTTCCAAGCTTCCGGGGTCCTCGTCACACAACAACCACGGGTTTATAGTTGAATCCGTGATGGTGTTGTTTATGTTGCTCAAATCCGTCACACGTCTCGCCATGGACGCTGTGTTCCAATGCCACAATTCCCCGCTGGCTGAGCACGTGAACAACCTCTGGGGCTGATCGGGATGGAATTGCAGTTCTGCCACCGCAGCAGAGTGAGCTTTGAGCAGAGAAGCAGGGTAAGTGTTGACTCTCAGATCCCACACGGCGAGGGTACCGTTTTCGCTGCCGGCGAAGGCCAGATGTCGCTGTGTGGGGTGATGGGCGATGCAAGTGGCGGCCTCTTGTTCCCCGCTCAGCAAGAATGTGGTCACGGGTTTGTTGCTGGGAGATCTGAGATCCCAAATCTTCATTTGTCCGCGCAGGTTGCCGGTCAAAACCTGAAATTAGTTGGTTAGCTTTTCAATCAATAAATAAAGTGCAATAATATCATTGTATATGCAGGAAGAAGTAATCAAATGCTTTGGTTCCTGAAATGAGATTATTGACTATTGTATGTGGCATTCATGTAATGAAGGTCTAGATTTGATTTGATTCGAGGTCTGAACTTTGCATTTGGTTTTGAAATAGTAACACACATATTTGTCCCAAAACATTAATGTCAGATCTCTGCTGAGAATTTGAATCAGGTACTTTCCTGGAAAATTAGACTACGACTGATAAAAGTATAGTTAAACAGACCTCATTATGTTTTAAGAAGCAGACACAGTGGAGGGAACAGCTGTCTGCATTGTCGATGCTCCGCACCACTTGCTTCTGATGTGAGGTGAGGAAGTTCATCCTCCCGTCTTCTCCGACTGTCACCACGTCTCCGTCCATGGTGGCGATAGCCATGCAGGCTGCGGGCGCCTCCCTGAAAGCATAATAAACAAAGATCTGAAATAATTCTTGATTTCACTATTTACTTCATTTGTTTATTTACTTGTAGCATGTTTTGTCTTTTAGGAGGAGTTTTCAAACCTTAAAATGTAATGTATAAAATAATACACAACTTTATTAAATAGAAGGGAAAACTTTGAGGTCAGCACCACCATGACGCAGGCATCTAGATGTTAAAAAAGATGGTCCAGCTTTAGATATAGAACTTTCAAGAAAACTGCTCCAATCATATTGATACCTCAAACGCAAAACTGAATAAGAGACATTTTAAGCCTAAATGGGTTTCGCAGATATATGCTCCTCTTTTCTCTTCTTTTTCACTATTTTTTTAGAGAGAAAAAAAAAAAAAAAAAACCTTTAATTTATAAGTTTTCCATGAGTACCTATATCTTTATATTTAGTTCACTAACTATGAGAAGTTACCCACAATAAACTGTTGTATCCACAAATTCTCAAGTGTATATAAGAATCAGTACTTATTCATTGTGGAACAACCCTCAAAACTGCTAGCATGAACAAAAACTGAATAGTGCTTACAAAAAAGGATGGAAGATATACATTTTTTTAAATCGTAAGTGCAAGGACTATCATACCCTGACGTACCTAAATAGAAAATTAGGAAAAAAAGTCCAGTCGATAGCTCACTCGGTAGAGTGCTTGCATTCCATGCCGAGAGCTCGGTTTCAAATCCCACTGAGGGTGTCAGAAATGATTTCCTTTTTCTATGTTTATGTCAAATCCAAAATAAAATACTGGCAAGGTTTACTCAGCCTTCACAAGAAATGAGTACCAGAATACCAGCCAGACCAGGAACTGGGAAACCCCCACTTCAACTGAAGCGGTTGGCGTAGGGCCAGCCCTTATACCTGTAAAAAAAAATAGGTCTCAATCGCCACATGCCTTCGGGGATAATGCGGCAAGAAGTTACCTTTGTTACATTTTAAATTTGGAATAAAGCGATAATTACCCAAAGGAGTGCAGCTTATTCCAAGTGATGGTTTCTTTGAATGGAGTCTCTTTTTCATAGTTACTGAGTGTGAGTAATTTCACAAAACCATTCGACGAAGCAGCGACAAAGTTTAGTTTATCCACGAACGTCAGCCCCGTCACGTCGCCATCAAATTCATAAGTGTTTATATTCTTGGGATAGTCTGCATCTTCATCCTCCACATTTGTCTCAAATGTCCACATCCTCACGTAGTTGACATCGTTGTCCCAACTGCCGGTCATAAAAGATTTGGTCTCCGTGTACGTCTCGGGCACCCATCTTATTTTATTAACCTTTTCAGAAACAAAAGTGCCCTGAATATCGCACGCCATGCTGTTAACTAATTGACTTTGCAAGTTAAAAACAAAAATATTAATTGTCTTGAACTATTTTTTTAGGTTATGTCTGTTTGAGCTTCTGAAAATACGCGCCCACTGTCAGACAAGATCCGGATGAATTATGAGTTTTGACAGTTAGGTATTTGTTTCTTTTTCGTTTTTTTTTAAAAAAGTTTATTAAAATGAAAGTAATAGAAATACGTATTTGGGAAGAAACGCATTAAAATATTGAAGAAATTTATTATTAATCCATGTCGCAAGTCATCAAAGACATGAAAATAATCACTAAAAAGATTCGGATATTTAAGAAGTTCGTAAAAAATACCAAAATGTTGCCAAAGCTGTATTAAAAGCGCAGTTACTATTGAAAACTTGATTCACGCAATTGATGGCGTTTGGTAAGGTCCAAACTTTTTGATTTGGGATTTTTTTGTCGGTTAACAAACGTCAGTCTTGTATGGGACTGCCGTCATTAGCAACGAATAACAAAATATTTGTATGCCTTTTCCCCAGCAACCCGGCCAGGTGACGACAGAATATTATCAGTCTCAATTCACGTGCAGACCTCATTTCTTTTTATTTTTCCGGCGAGATGATGTCACAGGTCTGGGTGGCAAGCCTATGTCCATGCAGGAAAATGTAGAATGCCTTTTAGTGAGCAAACTGTTGGGGTGACATCACATTTTTTATCCCTGGCTTTTTTGTCCCGACTCCGTTGAATTGAAGAATATTTTACATTAAAATTAAAGTAATCTAATGCATGAACTAGGTCTTTTTTTATTCGAGAATGCCGGAACACATGTTTTACCTATGTTCTTCAATAATTTTCATTTCATATCAGACATAGGTAATTTTCCTTCCCTGAATTTTCCTCTAGTCCGGATCTTCGTCACCGGCAAGGTTTAGTCAGCCTTTACAAAGAATGAGAGCCTAATTTTTCGGAAACAGCGGCCATTACAAATGAAATGAGGCTGGCCCCACGCTGGCCCCTTTACCTGTGAAAATAAATAGTTTTCATTCGCCACATTCAACCCCACTGCACGACAACTTGGCAAGAAGTAACAAAGCCGTCAATCTAGTTTTTGTTAGAAAACGGCAGAGAGAGAAAATGACATTTTGTGCTACCGTATATTCTTATATCATTCTGAGAAAAAATATCTGAATTACTGCCTTTGGTTTTACAGGCAGACGCGTGCTATAGGGTAGGTTTAGGCAAATACATTTCAGAATAAATATTTTCTCCTATTCCTCTACAATAACTCATTTGAGATTGACTGAAGTGCTAACGATGGCTCTTATCGAACTTAATTTTGAATTTTAAATCTGAATATCAAGCTTAAATCGTTTTGTACCATTATTATATTGCCTACCAATTAGGCGCATGTTCCTGTATAGGATGCACGCCCCTGTGACTAGAAAGGGTATAGGATATACGCAATAGGTTTGGGATACTATTGATACATAAGGCTCTATAAAAAATAAATTATAAAAATATAAGCATCTGATTTATAGTACCTACATATCTGTAAATTAAATGGCAATAGGCTGGCTATATATTGGCAAAAAAATACGGCGAATTGTTTTTTATGATTTCGTTTACATACCTTGACATTTAGATTTCAATTCATGTTCATAAACGAGGGAAATGCACAGCCTTTCCTTGTTTCCCTTGAAGCGTAGGTACCTACATCTATCTCCCGATGCATTTCTCTATCGCAGCTTCCGGACTCGGCAGCGTCCTACCGGAGAGAAAACCGGGCCCGGAAATCAAATATATTCTAAATTCAAAATACAAAATCACTCGAAATTCTAATTTCGAAAATAATTCAAATTTTATTTATTTAAATAAAAATAAATCTTATTTTAATATTCAACCCATTGTTTACGGTTTGAAAATGAGTTTGAAATTTTTTCACAAAGCTATTGTTTCAAAGGTTTCATTTTTAGTGCTTTTAACGTTCGGTGGGAATTTTCATGGTAAGTTTGAATTAATATAACGCATTTAAAATGTATCTGCGTATCATCTTTTAAGGTTTTGCATAATTTAAAAAGTCTAAAAAATAATGTAATAATGTAAGTACACAATATTTTTTTTCCTTCAAGGGATGAATTACAACTGAAAAAAACTTTGATGTTATGATGCTGACGGAAATTAACGTTTTTAATGTTGAATATTGAATGAAATTTATAGCGATTGTTGGAGGTAGTTTAAGCTTTTTCATATTTTCTCAAAAACTGTTCCTATTAGGTATCAATAATCGGCTTTTTGAGAGACAGATTTTTTCCTTTCTCTCATTTAGACCATAAAGATTAAGAAACATATTTTAGGAACGGCAATTTTTGGAAACAGCCGTATTAAATTTGGAAATGTAATTTTTTATCGAAAAATTGAAAACGCACATTTACCTACTCTAGTATCTATGGATATACAATTACAAAATATGTACCTTTTTGGTGTTAAAAATATCATAAATTGGTTTTGTAGAAGAATCATTATTCCTTGACTTATAGGTTGGTATGAGGCTGACCACCCATACTGTAAAAAATGGTTCACTTTGCCAATGTCACCCCTGTTTCAGGGAATGTCGGCAGGAGTTTCAGGGCTTATGTTCATTTGAGGTTTGGATTTTATTTGTAAGTAGGTACACAATCAGCATTTGTAAGCGCGAACTACACATGTTTGTTTGTGGGCACACATCTGAGAGCTTTGAATGAATATATCCTTGCAACTTAGATTATAGATTAAAGATTATAGATCATTATCATCAAAAGCACTTTGGCTAAGGATAAATTTACCAATTTATTTAATCAGCAGGTAGGTATACTTTCTGAAGCCCGGTCAAAAGTATCTTTATCTAATATCTACTCCATGATTGATTTAATTAAAGTGCATTTCATTAAATCTAATCTAATCTAAGCTGCAAGGATATATACCATTTAAGATTTATATCAAATGCATTCCCACAAGCAGACATGTATAATTTCGCGCTAACACATGCCGCATGTGGACCTACATTATAAGAACCCATCTCAAATGAACATAAGCCCTGCAACTCTTGCCGTCCTTCCCTGAGACAGGGGTGACATTGGCAAAGTGAACCATTTTTTTACAGTATGGGTGGTCAGCCGCATACCAACCTATAAGTCAAGGAACCTTAAAGGTAAAACTGAATAATTGACATTATGAAACGAACATGGGTTTTTCAAATAAATGTACCCAGAAAACACTAATAGAGTCTGAAAATCCTGTAGTTCAGAAGTTTTTCTTCATAATTAGTTCACTTACTATGAGAAGTTTCGCGCAATATTTTTTTATGGACGATTTTTTAAATCAGTGATACTTCAGTTTTACCTGTACCTACACAAGGTGGCGATGTATAGAATGTTGGTATCTCAATATTCAGGTCCGCATTAAGACAACTGGGAGCCCTGGTGCTAGAAAAGTATTTATCATTATTATTATGAACCAAAACGAACCTGAGAACTAACCACGGCTTTTAAAATTAAGTGTTATAATTTCTATGATATCAGTAGCGAAAGCTTAATTTTAATGCAAATTAACAATTTTTCAATTCTCTGTTCATATAAGTTGAATAACCTTGTTTTATCTATGAAATTTTATTAATAAAATGACTTCAAAATATTGTTTACGATTCGTCAGGATCGATTAACAAATATTGTACTAACTTACATAGGGAGCTACAAAGACTTTTATGTTCAAATGTTTTTTGCTGCTTTACTAATTATCTTTAGGGTACACGAAAAAAAGTTAAATGGTTTATTTTAAACATTTATATTCTCTTTGTGATCTTTGAGGTCCCCTTCATTCGGGTGCGGTTGCTCCGTTCGAATCACCCTAAATTCAGGCCTGAATAGACTGTGCTGCGCTGTCAAAATATCTTTACTGTATTATAAAGCTGCATACAGGCTGTCTCCTAGTAGGTAAATAAGGAGATGAAAATATAAGGTAGACGACGGGCGAGAAGACAATGTGACAGGTATTCAATAAAGGTGCTGAATTGGGGAACCTTAATATTCATATATACTCACTTGAAACGTAGATACCTGTATTGTCTTGACCTAAAAAGTATTACCAAAACCCTTTTTCATAAAATGCCAAACGGTCAACATTAGAATTGTTGATTGGAAAAAAGTTTAATAAAATTCTTTTACTTATATTCATAAGTAAAATTTTATTATTCTTTTACTGTAATCAATAATCATACCTGATGATGACCTTCTAGGTCGAAAACGCGTTTGTAACTTGTTCTAAAGATTGTAATCTTTTTGAATATATTTGTAGTGTTGGCAAGACTGACTATTTGGAATATTATTCAGATTTGAATAATTGATGTTCCACTGTCGATAAACAAGAGACCGGACAGTTGAACATCGACCTTCTTGTTGTGAAGTGACATATTGATAATGGAAAAGAAAGAAATGGAAAAAGACTTTAAACCACAAGCTATTTCGTCTACAAGACTCGCGGACGTGATGGAGCCATTTGTCGGCGGGGAGTTTGACCCATGGCTTAGACGTTTGCGATTGATGATGAAGTTGTACGGGGAGACAAATCTTTCTCGTTGCTTGGCATCTTTCTTGAGAGGTGCGGCGTTTGATCGGTTTGCTGACTTGCCAGAAGAGACACAGGGTGACGGGGAGAAGGCGGCTGAAGCACTCAGCTGTGTGTTTGGTGTCGGACGCTTCTCAGCTTGGAGTCGTTTCTTGCAAAGGCGCTGGCAGCCAGGAGAGGAAGTCGACGTCTTCGTGTCGGATTTACGGATGCTGGCTTCGCAAGCCGGAGTTAAACTGAGTGATAACATCCTCGCGCTCTCGTTGGTCGTTGGGATGCCCGAGTCCGTGTCCAGGGAGCTCCGCCTTCAATTGGAATCCGGGGATGGATTGCCACCGCTGCCAACTATTGTCGCTAAAGCGCGATTACTCATCTGCGAGTATCGCAGCCCATTTTTTTCATCGGTGGCTGTAGAAAGAAAAAAGCCCTTGAAGTGCTACAGGTGCGGAGGTCCGCACATGATAAAAGACTGTTTGAAGCGTGGGACGGACACTACCGTCACCTGCTGGGCCTGTCAGGAGTCTGGCCACGTGTTAAAGAATTGCCCAAAGAAGGGAAACGGGCGGAAGGAGGCTTGTGCGCCGGCAGCCTCCATGAAAAATTAACGGCGCTTCCTGTGGTGGAGGCGCGGCTACAGGGTAGGCGCGTCAGAGCCCTAGTGGACACGGGCTGTTCGAGGTCCATTGTCAGGGCGGATTTGTGGGCAGGAGAAAAGTCGGCGAGGCCCTGCGAGAGCGTCGTAGCAGTCGACGGCTCTCGAATTTCTTGTGCAGGACGGGCGGTCGTTGAGCTGGAGGCGCTCGGGATGACCGTGAGCTTGGATTGTTTACTCCTGGAAAAGGTGTTTTCAGGGGCTGACATAGTGTTGGGTATGGATTTTATTAGTGTGGCGGGGGGTGTTTGTGTGTCGAGTGGAAAAATTTTTCTCGCCAAAAATGAGTGTGGTGCAACGGTAGAAGGGACAAAGAACCATCACATAGAAGATAGAGACTTTGATGCCGTGTTCGATAGAACACATGGACGCTGGAAAGTTGCATGGAGGTGGAAGGTGGGGCCGCCAGAGCTAACCAACAGAGTCGCCACGTATAAAAATAATTTTGATAAACCAAGTAAGGAAGCCTACGAGGATGAGGTCCAGCGATGGATTGAGGAGGGCTGGTTGAAGCCGACTTCAAATCAGGCGCAAGCAGGATTGCTGCCTCTGATGGCGATCGTCCAGGCAAATAAACATGTAGAAAGTCGGCCAGGTGTTGATACAGCTGCATGCGATCAATCGTTGCGAGAGTGGCGGCGGATGGCAGAGCCCCTCGTGTTGGTGGACTTGAAGTCTGCTTACCTTCAGATCGAGGTGGACGAAACTTTATGGCCGTACCAGACGGTGAAGTTCCGAAATCAGACTTATCACTTGACTCGTCTCGGGTTCGGGCTTAATTGTGCGCCGAGAATAATGAGTCGGATCCTTGACTATGTTCTTAGTTTGGACGAGGCAGTTGCTCGGGGTACTGCTAGTTATATTGACGATATTTTGGTGAGTGAATGTGTAGTCAGTGCGCAGAGGGTGACGGAACATTTGAGGAGGTATGGCTTGGAGGCTAAGGTTCCGCAGGCGCTGGATGGCGGACGTGCCCTTGGGCTGGCAATCGCGCGGAGAAGCGATGGCCAACTGGAATATCGACGAGGGAATGAGCTCCCTTCACTTGGGGATAAGGCTCTTTCGAAGCGAGAGTTATTTTCCATTTGTGGTCAGCTTGTGGGCCATTATCCGGTGTGTAGTTGGCTGCGAGTAGCGTGCAGCTATGCTAAGCGTGTCGGTGAAGGCGAAGGTTGGGAGGATCCTGTTGGCGCAAAAGCAAACGCCTTCATTCGTAACATTGTGGCAAGAGTGCAGTTAGAGGATCCAGTGCGTGGTATTTGGAATGTGCCATTAACTACCTGTGGCAGAGTTTGGACAGATGCTAGCTCTCTGGCGTTGGGAGCTGTCGTCGAGATTGAAGGCGTTGTAGTAGAGGATGCAGCATGGCTTAGAAAAGGTGCCGATCTAGCCCACATCAATATCGCCGAGTTAGACGCTGCCATTAAAGGTGTTAACCTTGCTCTCAAGTGGGGTTTAATTAAACTTGAGCTTATGATTGACTCCAAGACGGCCGAGCGGTGGTTAAGGTCAGTCCTTGTTGGAGATTGTCGAGCCAAGGTGTCAGGAACCAGTGAGATGCTGGTCAAAAGAAGACTTGGCCTTTTCAGTGACCTCACTCGGGAATGTGCACTGGAGATCACCGTTACTTTTGTGCCGTCGGAGAAGAATAAGGCTGACGTGCTGACTAGGGTGTGTCAACGGTGGCTGGCAAAGGAGTCACTGGCATGTGTGGCCAATGTGGAGAGTCTTCACGCTATGCATCATTTTGGAGTTGATCGCAGTCTTCAGTTGGCCAAGATGGTCGATTCCTCAGTGACAAGGGCTGCGGTTGAAGACTGCGTGAGAGCGTGTGAGCGATGTGCGTCTATCGATCCAGCACCTACAACGCACGAAGAAGGAGTATTGTCTGTTGAGAAGACTTGGAGTAGATTGTCAGTGGATGTGACGCATTATGGCAAAAGCCGATTCTTGACTATTGTTGATTGTGGTCCAGGACGATTCGCTGTGTGGCGGGAGATTAAAACGGAGAGCGGATGTGAAATTTCTGGCAACCTTGACGAAGTGTTCCGAGAACGTGGTCCACCTGACGAGCTCTTGATGGACAATGGCACCGCATTCCGCTCGCAACAGGTTACGGCATTGTGTGAGCGTTGGGGAGTAGCGCAGCGGTTTCGAGCGGCCTATCGCCCATCTGGAAATGGAATTGTCGAGCGTAACCACCGAACAGTAAAGCGAGTGGCAGCCAGAAGTGGTATATCCCCACTGATGGCAGCTTTCTGGTATAATTTGGCTAGTGAGGGGACACGGGGCCGAGACGCGCCGTCGTCAAGTGTCTACTCATACAAATGGCGGCATCCAGCGTCCTTACCAGTGGTGAAGGAAACGGAAGAGTCGTGTCGTTATCGGGTGGGAGATCGGGTGCTGGTGAAGCCTCCAGGAGCGCGCTGCACCACAACCTGGGATGGAGGTCATGTTGATGCCATTGTTTCAGATAATACTGTACAAGTGGATGGTATGCCAAGACATGTGCTGGATCTGAGGATGGCGCCGGGAGATGAGCTGATTGTTGATCAGCCATCATCAGAAAACCTACAGCTTTTGTCAGAGTTGCCCCCATTAGAGCTGGATCCAAGACCTCAGAGAGCAAGAGTGAAGCCGCGTTGGCTCCACGACTATGTTTAATGATGGTAACATCATGGGGGCGTGTAGTGTTGGCAAGACTGACTATTTGGAATATTATTCAGATTTGAATAATTGATGTTCCACTGTCGATAAACAAGAGACCGGACAGTTGAACATCGACCTTCTTGTTGTGAAGTGACATATTGATAATGGAAAAAAAAGAAATGGAAAAAGACTTTAAACCACAATATTTGTGTGAAAATAAACAGTGTTTTTGAATTCCTTCAAAATTGTAAACTAAAACAGTTTAATAAAATATTGTTTTGATTTACGTGGGTTTAATTTAAATAAAACTGCTGTGATTTATTTTAAACACTTTATTTTATATTCCGTTCACACATACAGTCACTTTGCACTTGCACAATACAGCGGTCAGTTTACTTCTAAAGCTACAGAGAGTTGTGGTCCTTATTTTATAGCAAGAATAAAGATCATTCTTGAACATGCGAGACTTTACTAGAACATCCGACCAAGCAATCTCATCTAATCTAAGTTGCAAACATATTATGTAACATTGGAGATTCACATTCTATGCATTTTCACAAGCAGACACGTATAAGTTCGCGCTGGCACATGCCGCATGTGAACCTACAAAATAAAAACCCAAATCTCAAATGAACATACACCCTGCAACTCTTGCCGACCTTCCCTGAAACAGGGCCTAGGGTGACATTGGCAAAGTGAACCATTTTCTACAGCATGGATGGTCAGCCGCATACCAACTTATAAGTCAAGGAACACAACCAAGTACATTTTTAAAATCAACAAATATTAATAATACAAATTCTAATTAAAAACCCTCGTCCTAGCCGCCAACATTACAGATCAACCGCCATTTCTTTCTGTCCCTACTGTCCTTCTGTCTTTCATTTCATCCAGAGTCATAACCTTTTTCATGCAAGCTCTCCTTTTATTATGACTCTGGATATCCCTGGATATGATGATGACAATACTAATTGTTGTCTGTTTTCAGGAGTGGCTTCAGACCTGCAGGAATACCGCCTATCCAAGCATCTCCTGTCAGGATATGATCCAGGAGTGCGTCCCTCAGCCAACCATGCCAAGCCTCTGCCGGTCACCTTCGGGGTCTCTCTTCATCACATCATAGACGTGGTGAGGAATACATCAATTTGAAGTCGGCACGAATTTCATACACAAACTATTGTGACGAAACTAATCCGGTTGGCCAATTTATTTTCTGATAAAAAGGCCAACCTTGCGGAAACTACTTTATTTAAAGAAGAAACAAAGAAGTGTGATTTATATAGTTTTTTTGGGTGTGGTGTGGTTTACACAGTGAAAGTCCATTTTATTCAGTTTATACAAAAATCTGAAGCTCTCCTGCTCCTGAAGATGCATTTAAGCTCCTGAGGCGAAAATACTTGAGCAATAAAAGGAACAAAATGATAATAATTAAAAAGTGAACTAAAACTGTGTATTTATTTTTTAATAATTGATTAAAAATATATATGTTTGTACAAAGTAAATAAAGTATAAACTAGATTAGAAACAAATCGCTCCCACAGTTCTTGTTTATCGTATACGCCAATCTTGTCAAATATGACTTTTTCATGCAGTTGTCTTATGAATCAAATTCTACACAATCTGAGCTAAGAAAAACCGTTAAACTCGATAATGTGACAGTTCTTTTACATGTTTTTTAAATAAATTTCTTGTTTTCATAAGACACATTGGTCCAGTACACATGCAAACATTGCTCATGTAAAATTTTCTCAATGGCGTACACGATAAACAAGAACTGAGGCAGCGAAATATTAATTTAAATTAGTTAGATAAATTAAGATTAGAAGGATAGAATAGAGATTAGAAAAATATAAGTATATATTAGATAGAAGTATAATAAAATTAGAAGCTTAAACCTTTTCTGAAATAAAAAAAATAGAATGCTTATACATTAGGCGCGTTTTCAGAAGTAATGGATAATAGTATAGGCGTAGAGGTCATGTAATCTGTAAATGAAAAATTCCTTATAAATAGTCATGAAAATGTTGTGCATGATTTTTTTGGGACGCGACTATCCACGGCAGTACGGTAAAACGCAAACCGGTCGCCAAATATAGTGTGTAATTAGATAATTTGTTCTTTTTTCTAGTGCTTTATACCGGTTTCAGTCACCTCAAGGGCACCAACAATTTGTTTTTCCAATTTTCCAATGGACTAAGCACAACTTTAAATATTGCCTTTTTTCTCGGCTAGCAAGCATCAGTCTTGTATGCAACTGCGGTCTTTAGCAACCAATCAAATATTTTCTTGCCTTTTCACTAAAAAAAAAAAACGCAACTAAGCTACACATATAGTGTAACTTCTTGCCGCGTTATTCCCGAAGGAGTCGCGTGTGGCGAGTTGAACCTATTTATTTTTACAGGTAAGGGGGCCGGCCTTACGCTTATGGGGGTTTCCCAGCTCCCGAACGGGCTGGTACTCATTTCTTGTGAAACGCAACTAAACTACACATATTGTGTAACTTCGTGCCGCGTTATCCCCGAAGGGGTCGCATGTGGCGAGTTGAACTTTTTATTTTTACAGGTCAGGGGGTCGGCCTTACGCCAACCACTTCAGTAAAGTGGGGGGTTTCCCAGCTCCCGAGGGGGCAGGTACTCATTTCTTGTGAAGGCTGAGTAAACCTTGCCGGTATTTTATTTTGGGATTTGAAATAAACACCGAAACGGGAAATCATTTCTGACACCCTCGGTGGGATTCGAACCCGAGCTCACGGCATGGAATGCAAGCGCTCTACCAACTGAGCTATCGACCGGACTAAAATATGTTTACTAATGGACTCAATATTATTTAAAATGTATACTTATCTTTTTATGCTCAACAGTTTAAAAGAGCACTATATTTTGTGAATATTTTATTATTGGTTGAGGGGCAGTCTTTGATAGGAGATCTGTTTGGTGCTATATTATGTAAATGTTGTCTATCTCTGGATCTTCCTGTTTTCTCTATGTATTTTAATATCCATACCCGAAGAGTAAAACTTTACACTGAAACTCAAAAAGTGAAATTGGTTTTATGATTTAGTTTTTTATGTCCATGTATATATTGTTATTTTTATTCTTTGATTTAAAAAATGTAATTTGTCATGTATGTTCCTTGACTTATAGGTTGTTATGCGGCTGACCACCCATGATATAAAAATTGGTTCACTTTGCCAATGTCACCCCTGTTTCAGGGAAGGACGGCAAGAGTTGCAAGGCTTATGTTCATTTGAGATTGGGTTTTTATATTGTAGGTCCACATGCGGCATGTGTTAGCGCGAAATTATACATATCTGCTTGTGGGAATGCATTTAGTGTAAATCTTAAATGATATATATCTTTGCAGCTTAGATTAGATTAGATTAGATTAGAAACTCAACCATCGTGTTTTAACAAAAAATGTGTGGAAACTAAAACGCACACTAGAAACGCTTTTTCAGTTTCCATACATGTTTTGGTAAGCGCTATAGTAAAGGGCCTACTGGGCCACTGGCTGTTTCCTGCTGCAAGTTTCACAGGAGTATGGCCTGAAGAGTGGATAGAAGTGTTTCTAAACATTTTTACCAATAACTACATGATGAATTAATAAACTATTTTCATCCGGTCGATCCGATCCGGATCTGGTACACATTTTTTGTGAAGGCTAAGTAAACCTTGTCGGTACCTATTTCATTTTGGGTTTTAAAGAAACACCGAAACGGGAAATCATTTCTGACACCCTCGGTGGAATTCGAACCCGAGCTCTCGAAAGACGACATGGAATGCAAGCACTCTACCATCTGATCCATCGACCGGACATGAAGGCTAGGAAGGTTAACCATGACTGCACAGAGTAGTCGCTGGTAATCTCGCTTGTTGGGGGAAGCCTCGCTGCATACAATACAACAACTTTTAGAGGACCGGTTTAACCATGACTGCACAGGGTAGTCGCTGGTAATCTTGAATGTTGGGCGAAGCCTCGCTGTATACAATACAACAACTCTTACAAGACCGGTCCTGTGAAGGCTGGGTTAACCATGACTGCACAGGGTAGTCGCTGGTAATCTCGCCTGTTGGGGGAAGCGGCATTACGAAGCCCGCTCACCTCGCTGCATCAATATAACAACTTTCCCACAATCCCCGCTAGAGGACTCCCCGTCTATTTGCCTGCGTTCAATATAACATGTACCTACTCATCATCCATACATGTAACAGGTAAATATATCCTAGATCCAATATTTCATTGTTAGGATAGAAAATGCCGGTGTTCAAATGAATGGTGTATTCAAGAGGCACAGGCAGTCCGGTCGATAGCTCAGTAGGTAGAGTGTTTGCATTCCATGCCGTGAGCTCGGGTTCGAATCCCGGTGGGTGTCAGAAATGATTTTCCGTTTCGGTGTTTATTTCAAACCCAAAAATAAAGTATCGGCAAGGTTTACTCAACCTTTACAAGAAATGAGTACCAGCCCTCTCGGGAGCTGGGAAATCCCCACTTTAATTGAAGTGGTTGGCGTAAGGCCGGTCCTCTTACCTGTAAAAATAAATAGGTTCAACTCGCGACATGCGACCCCTTCGGGAATAACGCGGCAATAAGTTACACTATACGTGTTGCTTAGTTGCGTTTGCGTTGCGTTCATCTCAATGATTGCGTTGCACTAAGTACCATAATGGTCAAACTGAGAAAAATATAAGAAAGGCCACTCAATAATTATGGTCCTTCGAGCCGGATAATACACAATTATCATTAATGATGTGCTAGTCACACAAATTGGGTCTGTTGCACCAAACTCCAATCAGATAAAAATCAAAATTGAGTGTGATTTCTCCCATTAAATAAAGAATTTGGTTGCATATACGTAGATCACTTCCGGGAAATATTTAACCGAGGCCCTTACCAAAATTAAGCAATCAAATACGATGTGTCAATCAAATATTGATTGGAGGTTGGTGCAACAGGTCCTTAGAATGTATGAACCCCTTTACGCGCCTAACACTCTCGAGACTGAAACGGTCAAAAAATGCATGGATGGGCGGCTTTAATGCAGCCAAGACAGACAATTGTAGCTGGAGAACAAAGGCGATAGACAGGCGAGGAGAATCCTTGATTAGACCAAAGTCCAACTAGGGCTATCGAGCTCATGATGATGATAACATACTTCAATTACATTCTGTACGTGTGTAGACGGATTGACATTTCACGTAAATGTGATTTTCACGAATCAGTCACATTCATAGACAGAATAGTAGGTACGCACACATTTCATAGACCAGACAGATTGTCTAGAAAGTTACATTTGACAGGATTCTCTACAGTTACAATATCTACGTAACTACACACTTCAGTGCATTACCAGTACACTGCTCAAAGTATAAATCTAGATGTTTAAACTCAACTATATCTTTTAACTTTAAAATGTATGGGAATTAAAACAGTGCCTCTAATAAGAATTTTAGTTTCCATACATTTTTGCTGAAAAGCGATATGGTACACTAGTAAGTACAAGGTAACTGATAAGGCTCGAATGTCAATTTTCCTGTATAATATTTTGACCGTTTATAGAATACGTATTCTATTATTTGTAAAGGCTGTGTAAACCATGATGGTAGCCAGAGACGTGCATCCCAAACAGGTACAAGCGCCTAATAGGTAGGCAAGGTATGGTAAAAAACGCATTAAGGCTTGATATTGAGATTTAAGATTCAAAATTTAAGTTCGATTGGAGCCATCGTTAGCACTCCAGTCAATTTGAACTGAGTCCCTTAAAGGACTGGGAGAAAATATTTATTCTGAAATGTATTTGTCTATGCCCTACGCTGTATTCCTGTGCCTGATGGTGGCACAGGAATACAGCCAGGAATACAAGTTACATTCTTTAATTCACAAATAATAATATGTATAAACGTCAAAACAAATGCAGAATACAAATTCTAATTTAAAAAACCCGAGTCCTAGCCGCCAACATTACATACTTCTTTCATTTCATCCAGAGTCTTCATACAAGCTCTCCTTTTATTATGACTCTAGATATTCCTATTACTAGTAGGTACTTTGTAATATGTAGTAATGTCGATTGCCGTCTTCCCTCTATTTGTCATTTTGTGGAGTACGCCGCTATTGAAGTGTGAAGCCCTAGACTCCATCTGCCGTAAGCCTCTGAACGAATTATAGTCGTACATGCAATCCGCTTTCAAATATATCACATAGGATAAAGCAGATGAGATATCATAGCTACAAAACATGTAATACCGCTTCATATTCTTCTTATTAATATTTCAAAGTATTTTTACAATTATTTTTTTTTGGTTGGTCAAACAAGGTCAAAAAAAATCCTGATGTGTTCCATGATAGACTACACAGTGGATATATAACACATGACATTATATCTCATGACTTTGCATCATATAACAGTATGTCACATGACAAAATATCATATGACAAAACATCAAAATGACAATACCTACGTCACATAAAGAAGCAACACATGACAAAACAGAAAATACCATAAACGGAGAAAAGAAAATGAGAAAATGGAACACATGCATATAGTATTTTGGGTAAATTTTACAACTTAGCCGCTTTTACTATCTAGAATAATCAGGGGTAGCAACGGAATAGTATGCATTCTTTTTTACAGGTGAGGTAGCCAGCCCCACGCTAATCTGTAAGTCAGGGGCGTATAATAGGCAAATTAATGTAGGTACTGCAAGCTGTTTGTGATGTGATGTTTTCATATGCCGTTTTTGGTATGTTCTGCTTTATGAGTTCTGTTTTTTGAGGTTTGGTTTATTTCATAAGTACCTACACAAGAAGCATGTGTAAGCCAGACCATAAATGTCGATACATACTTGCAACTTAGGTTATACATAAATTATTGACTCCATTATTTAAAAATGCATTTTGAATATGACTATCGTTGATGTACTTATACCTTTATTTTTTATTTTTACAATCTTCATTATGCCGCTCGCAAATGCGATTATTTACATGGTAGAAAAGACAAAACGCCGGCAGTTTATCCGTTTGGGGTCGCGCGGATTATTCCGCCCGCATAGCGCGGAAAAGCCTTTTTCTCCATAAAGCTGCTCGGTGCATCTCTTTCTTCTCATTATGGTACATCCCTAACCGCCGGATTGCATTCTGAAGAGTTCTAAAGACGGAATTCATGCCTCAGTTGAATCAGGTAATTTTCATTTTATCTGATTCATTTCAAAACAAAAGTTTTAAATTTTACATTCGCGTAAGTGAACCATTTTTTACTTTCTTGCTAAAGCTGAAGGCTATAAATAAATAAATAAATCATCCAAATATTTATATTCATTTAAATATTTATAAGGCTATTTCCATATTGTACGAGTATGCAGGTACACACCCCTGTGGAATAAAATTGTTTTATTATTGATATATTATATTTTTATTGAAACGGCATAAGCTGATAGATGATTCTAGCTTTACATACCTCTTACAGTGAGTTAATTTATGCAAGAAAGTCGTGTACAGATTCTGTGCAATTTATTTAATTATGAATGGTCAACCCCAAAATCAACGTATAATTATTCAAGCAACATTAATAATTATAAAAAGTGAAATTATTCTTTATACCTATTATACCGTGTAGGTACACTACCAAATCTGAATAGAACAAGTGCCGATTCACTACTTTGAGAAATTGTGGATAAAACATTTTATTTGGTGTAACTTCTCATAGGTGAACTAATTATAAGGAAGTGCTCATGACAAACTTCTAAATTACAAGACTTTCACGCTTTTTTAGTGTCTCGTAGAGTGTAGGAAAAAAGTGTATTTATTTGAAAAACCCATAATAGCTTTTAATATGTCACTTATTCAGTTTTACCTTGAAAGTTCTAGGTATCGATTGTGGTATCGATATTATATGGTAAGCAATGTGGAGACAACTCCATGAATCACTTTTTTTTCTTAATTAAGATTTCCTTTTAAACACACATTTTATATATTAAACATTTTTTAAACTTAAAAGCGTGGGTATCCAATTAATATAAGTTAGTAAAAGTAGAACAATTAAATTATGATCTAAGTACAATATAAAAAAGAACAAAAAATGCACTATGCTGATTGGTATTGGCTCCTTCATCCAAATTAAGGAAAACCCAAAATGCGGAAGAGGAGGACTACAGGAATAAGAAAAGCTACAGAGGGAAAAAGGAGGAAGAAGGATTTGTTGATAAACTCGATGGGATATGAGTACGAAATAATGCATTGGTACGTTGAGATATAGTATAGATACTGTTTTTCAGACATTGCGCTCTCGGCGAAAAACAAGCGGATTAAGGAAAACTGATTTTCCGTTAGATTCATGACCGTTCGGTAGTCTAGCGGTTAACGCTACAGACTCAATCATAATCGGAAAGTTACGGGTTCGATTCTCGGTGGAGAACAGTATTAATATCAATCATTCACTGGAGAAAAAAAATGTGCCTTTACCAAAGATCGGTCACCAAAGGTCTATCAAGTTTTGTAGTAGCTTGGTCTTGCTTGGCAATTGGCGCTTTATATAGCGACGACCAGGCTCACAAAGGTCACTTGATGTGTGATTTACACAAAAACAGATGCTATGACGATGCTTAAAAATCAACTTGGGATTTTTAATGGGGCTCTCTTTCATTTTGTTCAGATTGTTACGAATACGTAGTTGTGCCTTGTGTTTGTCTTTGTGAGGTTATAATAAAGTCGGTAAAGTCTCCCTAGAAATAAATAGATGTAAGGTACTTATACGAATTATAATTAATTCTTAGAGATTGCTTGAGTATTGTTCCGGCAAAATCTGGCAACTAGCAAATTTTCCTGTTTCGAGATTGATATGTATTATTACTATAAAATCAGGACCAAAGCTCTCTGTAGCTGGAGTAATCAACCCGACCATTGTATTGTGCAGGTGTAAAGTGACTCTGTATCCGAATCGAATCACCGCCATTTTAATTAAATAGAACCCGCGTAAAAACATAACAATATCATGCGAGGTCTGAAATGATGATGACTGAGGATTCGATATGACTCATACATCATGACTGAAAGGTAGGTAGGTACACAAAAATGCTTGTACCTATGTACAATAGAACGGTTCCTTTTTGGTTTTTAGTGTGTTTTGAACTTTGTTCTCTACAATTAAAAATATATACGCATATATGAACAAGGTGGACGGAAAATAATGCTACAATGTCAGGATATACAAATGGTATACGACGGTCAACATGTCGCTATGTTATGCAATGCAACGCTTTGATGTCGGCAACAAGATATGGTTCACGTGTTCTGAATGGATTGCAATAATACAACTCTCCATACTGCCTGAAAGTTATGTGTTTGAAAGAGTTTCATCAAAATGATCATCAGAATACAGATTTGTACCTACAGTTTTCATCAAAACGTACTGAAAACGATATGGTGGAGTTTAGTGTTAAAAAAATGCGGGTAGGTAAGTTAAAGCGTATACAAGTATATTTTCCTTATCGATAACGGACTTTCTGCAAAATCAGAAATAATAATTTTTCTTGGCGGGCAAACGTCACCGATCTATGTGAGTAGGGTCCTTAGCAACCGCCAACCAATCACAAATTGGAAAATAGCCCGGTCATGTGACGTTTCGTTTTTTTTTGTCTTTTTTAAGAAATCCTGTGCGGGAGACTCCCTAGATTCTAGAGACTCTAGAGGTCTATGACACTTGTTGTAGTGCCGCAGAGGTGTACGAGCTTGGTCGTCGCTATAAAGCGCCAATACTCAAGCAAGACCCAGTTGCTGTAAGGCTGGATGGACCTTTGGTGACCGGTCATTGGTAAAGGTTTTATGAATTTTTCAACCCAGCGAAGAGCAAATTTGGAAATATAAATAGTATATTTTTGTGCTCCGTCGGGATTCGAACCCACAACCTTCCCATTCAGAGTCCGCAGTGTTACCACTGAGCTACGGAACGGTCTTTAAAATTTGTATCCAGTTGCATGAAATGTATGTCATTAATCCTTATGTATGTATAATATGCCGTCTTTAATCAATAAAAAGATTTACGTGTCGGATGGCAATTTTCTCCCATAGTTACATATGTGGCACGTGAAGAAAAGGTATAAATACAATTAAACAAGTGATACCATTATATAACAGCGATTTTTGTTTGATAGTTCTCGTTGACGGTTGCCTGCAAACTGATTATAGCAAAATCATCTTGACGCAATAAGGCATCAGCGATTTGGCACGCTGAGCAACTTTGATGCTTCATCTTTATCCATTGATCGATGATAATAATAATCTTACCATCAAAGTTGTAAAGATTCATATTAAATGCGATCCTACAGGCAGACACGTATAAATTCGCGCTTCCACATGCCGCATGTGGACTTATAATATAAAACCCCAATCTCAAGTGAACATAAGCCCTGCAACTCTTGCCGACCTTCCCTGAAACAGGGGTGACATTGGCAAAGTGAACAATTTTTTATAGTATGAGTGGTCAGCCTCATACCAACCTATAAGTCAAGTAATACAAACAATTTATTAAATTTAACTATATCGTAAAAAAAACACATCCTATTGTAAAAGACGAAAAAACCTTTTCAATTTTTCCCCTTAATTTTATTGTTTTACTGCACAGACTGATGTTGATTTTTTCGTTCAGGATGAAAAGAACCAGATCCTGACGACCAGTTGCTGGCTGACGCAGACGTGGACTGACCACCATCTACAGTGGAACTCCTCAGAGTATGCCGGCATCAGTGTCATCAGGATGCCGTACCAGCGGGTGTGGAGACCTGACATCATCCTGTACAATAAGTGAGGAATTTTAACATTTAATCGGATTATTTTCCAAGAAAAAAACAGTAATGGAAGCCAAAAAGACGGAAGAATGGTTAACAAATGAAAACATAAGCTGTAACTATAACTCTGTCGCCATTCCGCTAGAGGTTGCCAGATCCTCTGCAGAGCTGCCTCCATTTCTTCTATCCTTACATACCTCTTTCAATTAATTCATATTAATCGATATTTTCGAATCCTTATCCTTGACTTTTTTTTTTCTCCGAGTTAAAGGATGCTGTGCCAAGACATCGGTGCGGCTCATTGGTACATGAAAAAGATCATGACCTCGCCCCCGATTATAGTAATTTGGTACAAACAACCTGAAACCCTCCAACAGGGTGGGACTGTCTATTAAACTTTAGGTTGTTCCTTTAGGTTGGTATGAGGCTTAACACCCACCTTGTTGTAGTTTCTTTAACAATGGGGACAATGGGTGATGGGGCTAAATTTTGACACCCCGAATATGAGTCTTGCTTCTGAATTCAGTACAGACAGGCTGTTTTATTATGTATTGACCTAAATAGTGTTATAATTCACGGTTTGATTTTAATAATTTAATTTATTTAATAGGTGAATTTATTTTGCACAATTTATTTTAAGAAACGGTTCACATTTCAACTGTATTGCTCGACATCTCAGATACAAGTCTCACTGAAAAGCATCTCAGTCACTATTTACAGGTGTATAAGAGTTATTCTGGCACATGCGAGATCACGCCAGAATATTCTATTTAATATATTCGAGCAAATACTCACACAATATCGAACAAATACAAGTACCTTCTTACAGTACCCTTCTTCACAGACACACTCACACAAGTAAAAACACACAGACACACATTCGTTACAATAGTATTCCTGCATTTTTTGTAGCGCGGACCCCCAGTATCCATCTTCAGTCATCAACACAAACGTGATAGTGTCGAGCAACGGGCAGGTGGTCTGGCTGAGCCACGGCATCTACCGCTCCTCCTGCGACATCAACGTCGAGCACTTTCCCTTTGACATTCAAATGTGCACCCTCAAGTGGGCGTCGTGGACCTACGACGGCTTTCAGGTAAACAACTTCTTCATATCTATTTGAATAAATACAACAAAACACCAGCTTTTCTTTCTTCACTTTTTTTCACCTGGCGCTGACCCCCGCGTGCGTGTTCCCATTCCACGACCTAAAAGGAATCTTTACTCAGACAGCACACGGAAGTATCATACCCTAAATCTGCCGTTATTGTTTCTTACACTTTATGGTCTTAGCAAAAAAGTGACAGTAATGAAAAAAATCAAACATGTTTATTAATTTTTTATCTTAATTATAAAGTTTAAACAAAATATATAACTTAAAAATTGCGACCACAAAAAAATATTAAAAAAAATACGTTTTTTTCACTTCTGTAGCTACTTTCTCGTGTGTGCTATGTTTTGGAATTTTTTTTTTTCATTCTTTTTATAGAACTATACATTGTCTAGTGTAATATCGAAACCGTTTTTTTATAATGTCAATAGTTTTTGAGTAAATATGGATAAACTGAAACTACTTGATGAATTAATTTTTTTCCGTGTGCTTGTCTGAGTAAAGATTCCTTTTAGGTCGTGGAATGGGAACACGCCCCCCGCGTCACCACCATCCCCCCCTGTCACACCTACCCCCCACCCCAGAGCGAACGAAGATGAGAACAATGCAACATATTCCAACCAGTTAACACCAACGCGCGTCCGTGAAGACAACGAAAACCACCACCTCGCTTTGATAACTCACCTTGAAGATGTTTTCTGCTCGTGAAAGCGAAACGTCGGCAGATGTAGGAGCTGCAAATAGAACATGGTCAAACCCGAAAGAACACAAAAACGATTTGTTTATTATCAACACCGGCCATGAAAGTGAAAGTGAAAGTTTTAAACTTTATTTAATGTAAAAAAAAATTCTATATCATCTCTGCGAACTTTCTGTCTATTTCATATCTGCAAATGAAGTATGCGGCTCAAATTTTCTTCTTCCTCTTCTTCCTCAGCCTTTCTCAGTCCACTCTTGGACGTACGCCTCCTCCAATCCTCTCTCAATGTTTGTCTATCGGCTGCTGTGTTCAGCCATTCTCTGCGTGCAGTTCTCTTGATGTCATCCAGCCTCCTCAGTTGGGGTCTCTCCACTCCCCACTTGGACATCCTGGGCCGCCACTGGACGATCCTTTTCGGCCTCTCATGGTCCTGCCTTGCGATGTCACCAGCCCAGCGCCACTCACTGTATGACTTCAGTGACAGGTGTCTATCTGTGGCGAAGGGTGCCATACAAGCCAGTTTCCATCGGTTTCCCGTTTAAAATGAGACAAAAATGATAATAAAGTAGACTGCATGGTTTCAATGGGGGGAAAATACGTATTGTTTTTTTTTTTTTAAGAAATCCTGTGCGGGAGACTACCTAGATTCTAAAGACTCTAGGGGTCTATGACACTTGTTGTAGTGCCGCAGAGGTGTACGAGCTTGGTCGTCGCTACAAAGCGCCAATACTCAAGCAAGACCCAGTTGCTGTAAGGCTGGATGGACCTTTGGTGACCGGTCATTGGTAAAGGTTTATGAATTTTTCAACCCAGCGAAGAGCACATTCGAAATATAAATGGTATATTTTTGTGCTCCGCCGGGATCCGAATCCACAACCTTCCATTTACGAGTCCGAAGTGTTGCCACTACGGACTACGGACCGGTCCAAGATGCCAACGACACGCGGTGTACCTGAGCGGTTACCCATCCAAGCACTGACCACGCCCAATGTTGCTTAACTTCGGTGATCTATGGGAACCGGTGCTTTCAACATGGCTAACGTCGTTGACAAACTCTTTGGTTTTAAAAGTATTTTTTTACTTTGTGCCTATATTTTTTAACTACTTTGTTACATCATTTTAAAGGGAAGCTGATGGGAACTGGCTTGTATGGCACGCTTTGCCACTGGTGTCTACGGATCTTCTGGTTTGGAACCCTGTCTCTGAGAGTGATTCCCAGCTTACTCCTTTCAATGGCTCTTTGGCACGTTCTCAGTACTGAGTGAGCCCTTTTGCTTCCAAGCCATAGGTGGATACTGGAAGCACGCCTCAAAGACCCTGCGTTTCTGGTTGACAGGCATTTTCTTATCGTTGAGGATGTGGTCCAGATTTCAGAAAGTTGCCCATGTCAGTGCTATCCTGCCACGCAGGCATGAACCTATAAATTCGCAACATTTTTTTATTCTCAGGTGGATTTGATTCAGCAATCAGACGAAGGCGACATGAGTAACTACCAGGCCAACGGGGAGTTCGACTTGACCAGCTTCGACGCTAAGAAGAACATCGTGTACTACTCGTGCTGCCCCGAGCCCTACCCAGACATCACGTACGCCATCAGGATCAGGAGGAGACCCATGTTCTACGTGTTCAACCTCATCCTGCCGTGCATCCTCATCAATGGGATAGGTAAGAAGCAAGGATGGTGTGGAGCTCCATAGTTGTAACCTGTGGTTGTAACAGTTATGTATTATTAATTATTATTAAATAATCTATGCTCAATCGTAACCGACTACAATGTAAAAGATTCTTATAATTTCTGAAAGGGGCGGACTGTAGGTACGAGTATATGAGGCATGTTGTGAAATATTTTTTCTTCATTTTTTCTCACCTTTCATTCCTTTTTATTATCTTTCTGATTTCTTACCTCTACTCGCACTAAATATTTATTTTCCTAACACAGCTTACCTCCACTTAACAAGCGCGTGCATAGGGTATAGGCAAATTCATTGTACAATTTCATTAGCTATCTTGTAAGATAGCTGAGGTATTGTAATATATCTATCTACCTCTACGCGTTCATCGTAGACTCTTTTCCATTTTGTATTTGTTTTATTATAAACGTCATGAATACAAAATTCAGAAAACTGTTTCGAACTTTTTTTATAATGATCTCTGGATAAGCCTTTAAGATGACAAACAAAATCTATGTCATTCGTTTAAAAGCATCGATATACATAAAAGATTAATGTTTTTGGGTTTTGATCTCTATGGTTTTGATTAATTTGAAAATGAACGACCATGAGGTTGTTCTCTTAAAAATATGGTGTGGTAACACTACAAAAGCGCCCGAGATATTAAACTCAGCTTGTCAAGAAAAACTTTGATTTTATTTTGCTTTATTAATTTAAAATGAATCATCACAATCTCAACGCACAACCTCTTAAACTTGTACAAATTAAAATTGAGTTTTTTTTCGTTGTGAAAACATCCACTCCTTTGTGTCAACGGTCTAAGGACCGTAGGACACAAGTAGTACAAAAATATTTGTTTGCCTTCTCCCTAGAGCAGGTCTGTCCAACATCAATGTGGCCCACGTAAACCTTTCATCCGGCCCACGACGATATCAATAGTTATTGCGCAATAAGTAATCATCTGTGCCCCGGCCGTCGAATTTTTTTTTGAAAATTGTGTACCGAGCCCCTCCCCCTCCCCCCTCCCATCGACAGAATTATTATGGACAAAATGAACTTCTAAAATTGCATGGCTACCCCCCTCCCCCGTCGGCAGAGTTTTTGGGGGTGAATTTTTTACCCACCAACCACCAACGACCGATTATTTGTTTTGTTGCCACATTTGTTTATTTGACCACACAAAAAATGAACTTGTGGAAATTACGTGCCTACTCCCCCCCCCCCGTCGACCCTTTTTCTAGCCCGCCACGATTACAAAAGTACTAAATCTTGGACACCCCTGCCCTAGAGCAACCCGCCACATTTTGTTTGTCAATGTTATTTGTTACGCGTTCATTAGTAAAGGACTTGTGTATATTTTCAGCACTCTTGGTGTTCTACGTGCCATCAGAGTCCGGAGAGAAGGTGACCTTGGGTATAAGCGCTCTCTTGTCCATGACTGTCTTCCTGATGACCATCAGGGAAACCCTTCCACCAACAGAGAAAACCCCTCTCATCAGTATGTATTCTTATGTTTTACTTTTTCATGGGTTCTTTTCTTTATTTATTTAACAAGATTCATTTTGCAAAATATCGCTTTACAATGTACTTTTCTAGCTCTATCGACTTCGCGTCACAATGTTTCAAGCGACTCTCCCCGATCTGCACCATTGCGGCTCATTTTATACAGTTCATATGGACGCTTCTCGTGTATTCCAGGTTCTTCTATAGTGGATTGTTCTACACGCACACCAACAAACTACGCCCCTGGGTACATGTAGGTACACACAAAGTCATAGTAGATTATGCTAGAGGCGGACACACACATACCAGCAAGCTAAGTGTTTAGGGTCATGTCATCTTAAATATAACTTGTATATTTTACATTATCTGCAAATATCTATAACGTTCCTTGACTTATAGGTTGGTATGCGGCTGACCACCCATGCTGTAAAAATGGTTCACTTTGCCAATGTCACCTCAGTTTCAGGGAAAGACAGAAAGACGTGTCTGCTTGTGAAAATGCATGTAATGTGAATCTCCGATGTAGCATATCTTTGCAACTTAATTAGATTAGATTAGATTACTTGTATCATTTTCATTCGTACTTAGGTACCTTCAAAATTTCGCCGTCACACACAATGGATTCTGCCAGGTTTGTCTATGGATAGCCGGACAAACAGTCGATCCATCCTCATACATTACTAGACATCCGATCCGGCACTGAATAGAAAAAACCTTAGACACACCGGACAGAATTCGTGCTGTGTGAAAAGAGAGTAATAGTCACACACAGGCCTAGATTAAGGGCGGTTTGAGCGGTGCAACCGCACCAGGGTCCTCGCGTCCAAAGAGATTATAAAAAAATCTAAATCGACTATTTTGGCAGCCTCTTTGGTCACAGATGCCCCTAAAATTAATTCAGTGTGCGAGTAAAATGTGAGTTTAAAAAATACCAATTTGTGTGTGATGGACGGGGGCCCAAGTTTTTATACAAATACACGGCAAAAACACAAATATGACATTTTTATAAATTCTGAGTCACACCCCTTGACGATAAGTAGACTAGTGTACTAATCGACAACCGGTGTCATGAATTTCAGAAATTGCAATTTTTGAAATTGCAAGGCGCGTGCATAGGGTATAGACAAATAAATTTCTGAATAAATACGTTCTCCCACTCCTTTAAAATAACTCATTTTAATGACTGAAGTGCTAACGATGGCTCCAATCGAACTTAATTTTTTTAAATTTTAAATTGCAATATCAAGCTTAAATGCGTTTTCTTTTTATCATATATTGCCTACCCATTAGGAGCATGTGCCTGTATGGGATGAACGCCCCTGCTGAATTTTTAGGACGATTTCAATGTTTCCATTTCTTCGCCCATTTTTAGTTCACTTTAAATTTTATGTAGAATTTGCACAGATTAAAAGTTCATCACATTAGCGGATAATCTGATTGCCTTTGGGTCACTACTCGTCCCCTTAGCGCTTGTTTGTCTTATGTCCATCATAAAATCAATTTCACATGAGCAATGTTTGTCTGTGGACGACATCACAAAACCTGCAGCAGAGGATGGCTGAACACAGCAGCCGAAGACAAACATGGAGAAGATTGGGGGAGGCCTTCATCCAGGAGTGGACTGAGAAAGGCTGAGGATAAGAAGAAGAATGTTTGTGTGTGTACTATGTGTCTTATGAATGCTGGAAATTTATTTTGAAAATATTAAAAACAGCTCTCACATTATCGTATTTTACTTTTTTTCTCAGCTCAGATTGTGTAGAGTGTGATTCTTTGGACAATTTAATTGACAGGTCATCTTTGAATCAAATGTGTTATCGTTGGTGTTATGGCCGAGGATCAAGTCGCCATTCTGACTAGCGTATTTGGAACAGAATAACGTTGGTTCGAATCACGCCTGGGGTGGAAGTCTCGACGGCCGTCGGTAGATCTTACCGTACCTATTTGAAGATATGACGAAATACAACATGGCGACGTATTAACAGCTGATCCATTTTGAATGGAACAACGATCAGCTGTTCAGACACCGCCATGTTTTATTCCGTCCTGTCTCCAAACAGGTGCGGTAAAATCTACCGACGGCTGTCGAGACTTTCACCCCTGACCCTTTGGCTAGAACTTCGACCCTGGTTCAACAGATACTGTTGCATGCACACAAGCTTCTGCTTTCGAATGAATACAACTGGTCAGAAAAATAGGTTGGTGAATTGCAATTGCATTTGCAATTGCTCTTCACAAATCATTTTTTTTTTAAATGGTAGATAAGCCAATCAAGTACTGGGGGTTCACTACAGGGTCTGTTCATGTTTTGCAGGTCTGTACTACGGAGTGAGCATTTGCCTGGTGTCGTTTGCCAGCGCGCTCTCCGTCGTCACGCTCAACGTGTACCACAGGTGAGGAAACCCAATTACCGTAACGCCATTAATGTGTGCTTCCATCAAAAATATTAATTGGCGTGCTTAAAATGCGGTGCCTCTTGGCCCTCGGTATTTTTTTTAAGTGGTGGAAGTCTCGACGGCCGTCGGCAGCTCTTACCGTACCTATTTGAAGCTGGGACGAAATAAAAACATGGTGGATTTGTGCCCGGACAGCTGATCGTTGTTTTATATTAAATTTTTATGTATCAGCTGTTGATACGTTGCCATTTTTTATCCTGTCCTATCTGCAAATAGACACGGTAAGATCTAATGACGGTCGTCGAGACTAAATTACTCACTAGGAGGGCTATTGTATCTTTTATACAATTTTCTATAAACGCGATCAAGGGGAGCTTATATGTAATGTTTCACACTCGGCTACTTTACCACTAGTACGAAATAAAAAAAAATAAGTTAATTCGTAGGATTCAAAATAAACACTGTTTTATTATTTTTTCACGTAGGTACACAATTTTTTTTTTTAATTTTTACAAACGTTTTCAATCTATAATCATCGTCAGGTATTAAAATTTGAAATAATTTAGTTTACGCTTACATGTCGTGGGGAGTAAAATATGTATGAAAATTCGCGTTGACATTTACGCTCACTGGAGGCGCAGTTGAATCTTTGTATGGAAGATTCCACAATGCGTCAAGTCATTTTTTCTGTTTACGCTATGGTTGAATACTTACGCATTGACTTATCCTCAGGGTAATAATTTAAGAACTTTTATTGACGGATTATAAAATAATTCTTTTTTAACATGCGCCAGCGCAAACGCAACTAAACTGCATGTATAAAGCATCTTCTTACCGCTTTGTCCCCGAAGTGGTAGAAGAGTATAATCTTTTGATGTTTATAGGACTTATAGGTTGGTATGCGGCTGACCACCCATGCTGTAGAAAATGGTTCACTTTGCCAATGTCACCCCTGTTTCAGGGAAGGTCAGCAGGAGTTGCAGGGTGTATGTTCATTTGAGATTCGGGTTTTTATATTGTAGGAGTACATGCGGCATGTTTAATTTATATTAAGCGCGAACTTAAACATGTCTGTTTTGTGAGAATGCGTATAATGTGAATCTCTAATGTCACTTATATTTTGCAACTTAGATTAGATTAGATAGGCAAGGTGGCCAGCCTCACACCAACCGCTACACTTTAAAAAATAGTGTACCTCCTCATTAATGCTTTTGATTCATCATTTTTCTACTACTTTCAAAGATCGTCTATTCCAGTCTATTCCAACCTTAGATGCTGCCGCTGAGATTCGGTGCTTTTGTCGAATCATGGGCGCAGTTTTCTGTGCCCCGCCCCCTTCTCTCGCCCAAATAATATTATCAACTGCCTGGCAGGGATGTGATCAGATTAGATTAGTTATTAGTTATTGATTAATAATTACGAAAGTAATCTAACTTGCTCAACTCCCCGCACAATTCGATCGTCTTAGACCCCGTTCAGAAGTGGACAGTAGTTAAGTAGAAAATTGGCTCTTTCGAGTTAGTGTCAATGTAAAAGTGCGAAGGTTACTTAAGTTAGTATTAAAAAAAGCTCTTATACTCACACAAGCTACCATCCTTTATTCTGAATGCCTTCGTCCATTTATAGGAAAAACTAATTAAACATTTACTTTCGCTTACTTTTAAAGTGACATAATGCAGGCATCTGCGGAAAATCTTAGTATTGTGGAAAATCTCAGCATCTGTTTTTAAATCTCAGTATCTATGGAAAATCTCAGCATAACCAAAAAGTTGTTGCTGTCTCTGCGGAAATCTGTGTAAAATCTCAGTATCTGTGGAAAATCTCAGTATCTGTGGAAAATCTCAGTATCTGTAGAAAATCTCAGTATCTGTGGAAAATCTCAGTATCTGTGGAAAATCTCAGTATCTGTGGAAAATCTCGGTATCTGTAGAAAATCTCAGTATCTGTGGAAAATCTCGGTATCTGTAGAAAATCTCAGTATCTGTAGAAAATCTCAGTATCTGTGGAAAATCTCAGTATCTGTGGAAAATATCAGTACCTATCTGTTTTAAAATCTCATTATCTGTTTAAAATCTCAGTATTTGTGGAAAATCTCAGTAGGTATGTGGAAAGAGTTGTTAACGTCTCTGTGGAAATCAGTGGAAAATCTCAGTATACGCAAATAGTTGTTGCCGTACTAAGTCAATTTTAAAAAACTTAGATTTAATTTGAACTAATTTTAAGCTTCAGAAGACCTTCAAACGCAAGGTACATACATACATACATACATAGTTATGTACTAGCACAGTTATTGTAAGATAATGTTACCCCCTTTCCACACGAGCTTGTTTGCCTATGGTTTCGGTCGTGAAATGTATGGGATAGCCGGACAAAGCTTACTTTCATCCCCATACACTAGTTTGCTTGCGATCCGGCACCGGACCGTTCAATGTGAAAAGGATCAAGAAAATTCCATAGCGTTGTCTATCCTAGCTCAATATGCTGTGTACGTTACTGATATTTACCATGTAGGTACACTCTTTATGCACTTAAAAATTACAAATCGCACTTTGTTGAGGGTTTTCGAAACTGCAACCAAAAGAAAACGTGAATGTTTTGGTTCATTTTCCTATCTCATTGTTCCTGTTGTATGAAAGTTATTTTTTTCAATGAAAATGGTATCTATAAGTATAATGTCTAGGTGCATTAAAAAACAGTATTATGATTCATAAATAATAAATTCATACAAAAATCTGCATTCTTTTTCATTTTCAGAGGAGTTAGCGGCTCCGCAGTCCCAGCCATTATCAAAAACATGGTGCTCGGAAAATTGGCAAAAATAATGTGCGTCAGCCTGGAAGGAAAACAGTCGGAGCGGGAGAAAACGCAGGTTGGCAACATTATTTGTATTATGACCGGTCCGTAGCTCAGTGGTAACACTGCGGACTCTGAATGGGAAGGTTGTAGGTTCGATTCCCGGCGGAGCACAAAAAATATACCATTTATATTTTCAAATTTGCTCTTCGCTGGGTTGAAAATTCATAAAACCTTTACCAATGACCGGTCACCAAAGGTCCATCCAGCCTTACAGCAACTGGGTCTTGCTTGAGAATTGGCGCTTTGTAGCGACGACGATCAAGCTCGTAAAAAAGGTCGATAGCTCAATTGGTAGAATGCTTGCATTCCATGCCGAGAGCAAGGGTTCGATCTCAAAGGTTTACTCAGCCTTCACAAGAAATGAGAACCAGCCCTCCCGGGAGCTGGGAAACCCCCACTTCAATTGAAAGTGGTTGGTGTGAGGCCGGCCCCCTTACCTGTAAAAATAAATAGGTCCCGAAGCGCCACATGCGACCCCTTCGGGGAAACGCAGGCAAGAAGTTACACTATATGTGTAGCTTAGTTGCGTTTTTTTTTATGTAGGTATTCACACTAAATGCAACCCAGCAAGCTGCACAAATAGTGTAACTTCTTACTGCGTTGTCCCCTAAGGAGTCACACGTATTGAATCTATTCATTTTCAGGGGGGAGAATGGTGAGATTCCTTATGAGGCTGACCACTCATACTGGAAAAAATGGTTCACTTTGCCTATGTCACTATTGGCCCTGTTTCAAGGAAGGTCGCCAAACGTTGCAGGGTTTATGTTCATTTGAGGTTTGGATTTGAATTTGTAAGTAGGTACACATTCAGCATTTGTAAGCGCAAACTCACACGTGTCTCTTTGTGGGCATGCATTTGATATGAGTTTTGAATGTTAATATACCTTTGCAACTTAGATTATTATTATAGAGGGCCTTACGGTTTATGCTTTACGCCAACCAGTTACCCGAGGAGACAGGTTACCATTTTTGTGAAGACTGTGTACAACTTACCGATATATTGATTTTGTCTTTGAAATACATACCAACTGAAATGTCAAACGAGAAATACTTTCTGTCATCATGATAGGGATCACTAGCCATTCTAGTCAACTGAGTTATCGAACGGTCGAGATTAAATTAATTGTTTTTTTTTTCTCAGTCTGTGGAGGTTAACCCTCGAACTGGCAGTCGTCTGGAGAGTGATGGCGCGTGGGAGACGGAAGGAGGCCTGCCTGCTGACGTGTCTCCCAAGTTCCTGCTGAGGCAGACCAACACCAATAATGATGGTGAGAATGATAAACCTTATCATCTGACACTCACCACCAACACTTCCGCCTTTTATTTGCTCCCAAGCCTTTTCTTTGCATACTCTTGCGTCCAGAAGGGGCAGAAATAAAGTATTGTTTTGGCGTGATTTTTTTTCGAAATTTTCACGGAAATGAGTTGTCCTGGGCTCTTATTTACGATAGGGGATAGAGAAGACTCATCTCGATTTTCCCCGAAAAAGGAATAAAGGTATTGTGCCTCACAATACCATTTGTTGCTTTTTCTGGTAAAATCGAAATGAATCTACTCTACCGGCATGGTGAATACCAGCCCTGGTGCAAGACATGCGACAATCATAGCTCAATGCCAAAAACACCATCTGCGTTCATGTGTGTGACACTTTCCAAAGTAGTGAACCTAAAGAGACAATTATTTTCGAGTTGATTTTGTTTCGAGTTGTTCAGAGTTGTACAATACGAACTTCGTATTCAGTTCTTTAAATTTCGTAGCTTCATTATGAACTGACAATGGTTTTTTTTAAAGAAATCCTGTGCGGGAGACTCCCTAGATTTCAGAGACTCAAGGGGTATATTTGTATTTGAAAAAATAAATGGTATCTTTTTTTGTGCTCCGCCGAGATTCGAACCCACAACCTTCCTTTTACGAGTCAGAAGTGTTACTACGGACTAGGCTACGGACCCGCAGGTCCGATTTAAGGGTGGTTCGAGCAGAGCGACCGAACCAGGGCCCCCGCGTCCTAGGGGCCCCCCAAAACGTAGTAGAAAGGACAAAGGACCAAAGATGCAATAAATAAACTTATTATCATCAAAAATAAACTTCAAACGCTGTCGGTAATCTTTTCGGTTCGAAATAAGTATCTACTTATAATTTATATTGTTATATTTTTGTGAAGGGAGGGTGGGTGAGGGAAGGGGGGGGAGGTTTCTTCCCTTCCCCCCCCCGACGGTTCCTCGCACCAGGGCCCCCGATTAAAATTAAAAAATTAAAATATGCTGATTTATTTGGTGAGCGCTGTTTTTGTGTGTATCACACCTCAAGAGCCCTCTGCGAGCTTGGTCGTCACTGTAGAAAGCGCCAATTCTTAAGCAAGACCCAGTTGTTGTAAGGCTGGATGGACCTTTTGATGACCGGTCTTTGGTAAAGGTTTATAAATTTTTCAACCCAGCGAAGAGCAAATTTGGAAATATAATTGGTATATTTTTTGTGCTCCGCCGGGATTCGAACCCACGACCTTCCAGTTACGAGTCCGAAGTGTTACCACCTGGACTACATACCGGTCATCTTAATCGATGGTCTTAATCCGGGCCTGTTCATATCCATTTTTACCCGTTCGGGATTTCTCACGACCTTTGTTGCTATGACCTCAATCATTTTTTTTTACAATTAGGTATCATTAATTTTACTTTCCTGTTTTATTTTTTTAATGTAAAAATGTTTTTTCCCCCCAAATAATGTAATGTTTACCTACATCGTTTTATAGAATGGTGCGGTCGCCAGTGCTGCCTACAATCCTTCGCTTCCGGCGTCCGTCGGTTGGCGGAAGCGAGCGAACGCGCGGAGCGACGTCGCGCTCACGCCGAGAGACACCAGCGCGCCGCCCTGGAGTGGCGGCAGGTGGCGCTCGTGCTGGACCGCGCGCTTCTGGCAGCCTTCCTCCTCGCCACAGCCCTGGCAACAGCCGCCATCTTGGGAGGGTCTCATCCACCAAGCAACCCATCCGTACAGGAATAGTACAAACTCAACTAAGCTACGCATGTAGTGTAACTTCTTGCCGCGTTTCGCATGTGGCGAATGCCCTACGCCAACCACTTCAGATGGTTTCCCAGCTCTCGAGGGCAGGGCCGGCGTTAGGGTAGGGCGCGGTTGGGCGACCGCCCAGGGCGCCAGGCATAAAAAGGCGCCGCAGGCCCCCCTTTATATCCTTTTCGTGTAGATTTGAATGGTAGATAGGAGGCGCCTTAAAAATCTCGTCAAGGGCGCTGGTAGTGCTAAAAACGCCACTGCCCTAGGGGGTTGGTGCTCATTTCTTGTGAAGGCTGAGTAAACCTTGGCGGTATTTTATTTTGGGTTTTGAAATAAACACTGAAACTGGAAATCATTTCTGACACCCTCGGTGGGATTTGAACCCGAGCTCTCGGCATGAAATACAAGCACTCAACCAACTGAGCTATCGACCGCAGGAAATAAGAAATGAAATTAAATTAAAAATGTTTAGTACCTACTCAATCAATTGTTAATGATAATAATAAATAAAATTATTTTTTTAAGGTAATTTTATTGTCTAATCAGTCTAACAATTCGTACGCTCTGTAATTTTTTACTGGTACATAAAACGCTGAATCCATCGATAATAAAGTACCTTTTTTTTAAATCGATGGCTTAATCAGATCGTTAAACTATAATTTTGACATTATAGATAATTAAATTAAAAATGTAATTACGTTTAACCGGTTTATGTACTTACATACATATTGCTATATAGATTTTGGAATGTTAAAAAAATGTAGCTTAATTTTTAAAATATTTATTTTAAGTATAGATTAACTTTAATCTGGCTTTAAAAAAACTGGTCAAAAAGTCTTAGGCACACTTATATAAAATGTATGTATGTTTATTTATATCTATAACATAAAATTGAAAAGTAGAATAGCTGTTTCTTGTTACGCCACTGCTAAAAAAGCTCAAATATTGTTTAAAACTTATTTTAATCAGAAAAATTAATAAAATGACTAAAAATACAGAACAAATGAAGTTTTATTTCATTATTTAAGAATGTAAACTATGTAAAATGTCCAATAAAAAGGTAAAAAAACTGAGACACCCAGTTTAATTATCAAAAATTATGGCAGATACATCATGTTATGGACATTTCATATTATACAAAGAAAACTGAAAAGACACGCCCAGAAACCAGAATCTGTGGAGTGAAGATGTGGAGTGAATCTGAAAATGAAGGATGCCTGAACATGCCAGCAGCAGATTAAAGAAGGCTGAAAAAGAAGAAATTTCTTTATTTTGATTTTTTATGTTATTTTTTAAGTGTTAGAAAGGAGATACATTACTATTAGGTAATGACATTAACCATCGAAGTATATTATTATTTAATTAGTGAAGAAATTTGGACAAAAGTAAGATGAACTTTTTATCTCCAAACATCGAACAAGAAGTAGAGGTGACCGGTCCGTAGCTCAGTGGTAACACTGCGGACTCTGAATGGGAAAGTTGTGGGTTCGAATCCCGGCGGAGCACAAAAAATATACCATTTATATTTTCAAATTTGTTCTTCGCTGGGTTGAAAAATTCATAAACCTTTACCAAAGACCGGTCACCAAAGGTCCATCCAGCCTTACAACAACTGAGTCTTGCTGGAGTATTGGCGCTTTGTAGCGACGGCCAAGCTCGTACACCTTTGCGGCACTACAACAAGTGTCATAGACCCCTAGAGTCTCTAGAATCTAAGGAGTCTCCCGCACAGGATTTTTAAAAAAAAAAAAGAGGTTCGAATTTTCTATGATTTTTCTGGGTGTTTCATTTTTAATGATTCTTGGTGCTAATTCCGATATTTACTTAAAACATAATTACAATTAAAATGAATAATAATTATTAGAAGAAGAATAAAATTGCCATCGACCTGTGAATTTTATCAAGACACAAAATATTTTGAAAAAAAAATGCGAAAATTCAAACGATTAAGTAAGAAGCTATTTTAATACTTACCTAACTGTTCATTTGCAGAAAATTCGATTGAATTGAATTTAATGAATGGACCGCTTTGCAATCTCGGCTATCTCACAATATTTATCGTTGCGACACCGCCATTGTTAAACAAAAACATATTTTTTACTTTCATTGTAATGGCCTCAGTAATAACTCCAAGTATTAAAAAAATATTGATATCACATGGCGGTTGTCAAAGAAAACTAAAAATAAAATTATCCTAGTTACATAGACCTGTAATGTTTGTTCGCTGAGAAGAAAATCTAATATCGAATTTTGTGCCGAGACATTTTAGACATAAAATAAAATACTACGTAATTCCGATACTTTCTGATATTATTATAGTAAAAAGGGGGTGAGCCAAGGTCGTCTACCTTTGTCCACCCCTTAAGTTGCCAGACATTTACTATCAAGTTTCAAAACATGGTTTCATTTTATTTTATTCAGCGAATAAAAAACCATTAGACGTCTTTTACATATATTTCTTTATATTTTAAATGTAGGTAAATATAAGCGAGTATATTTTTTCATTGCAGATACCCTAAGATGTATAATTGGAATCGAAATCCCAAATTTCCGAATTAATATCACAGGTCCAGGTCACTAGGTCCACATAAGCCATAAATAACATGTATTGAGCGATTTCTTTAATAATACGGCGGGATGACGTCAAAATTTCCCCCTATCTTTTTTGTTCCGACTCCAATGTACGATTTTTGTGTCGGTTTTCTCATCTAGTTGGCAGCTTTTATGGCGCAGTTGCCCGCGTTGCCCCGCTTTCCTCCTTCTCCACTGTTCTTCCGATTTCCGTGCGAGTGTTATTTTTCCGTTATGTTGTTGTTGCTAAACGTGCCGCCTCCCGTCGATAATTTACGGGATAAAAAATAATTTGATATGTTCCACAATGATTTAGTGTGCTTAAATGTCTTTTTGATCGATTGATTCGTAAATATTTTGAGTAATGTGTGAGCCATGGCGACATCGCCTAGTATCGAAACTCAGATTGACAGTTTTCTGGAGCAGTTCAAGAGAAGTGCTTCAAAGGCAATGGAAGATAGGGTTGAATGGCAGGAAAATAATGTGAATGCGATAGTGCGGTCAAGAAGTAGCTGTTTCAACCTTGAAAACGCATCTGGTGAGTACTTTTCATTTATAACTTTCGGTTGCAATAAAAAATATAAAGTACTTGCGGAGTACCATTTTGTAAGGTGGATACGTCGCAAGTATCAAATCAAATGTCACTTTTGTGAAAATTGATGATTGAATGATTTTTTAAACAATTTAAATGTATTTCTACTTGCGGTGGTCAAAATAAACTATAAATCAATGAGAACGAGTTATCAATAAATTCGTAACCTTGTAAATGTTGCATTAAAATAACCTTCTTGTCACTTTCAGTCCAACGTCAACATTTAATCACTGGTCAATTAAGTAGGTACTTATTTATTCACAAAATTTAGGACATATTTTAATATGGCATAATACAATTTAATAAACAATAATCAAATCCGCACGTGAATTGACGTAGACAACATTGTGTCGTCACCCGGCTGGGTTGCTAGGGAAAAGGCATACAAATATTTTGTTGGTTGCTAAGGATGGCAGTCACATACACGACTGACGTTTGCTCACCGAGAAAAATGTTCCAAATTCAGCCTCATAAATCGACTATTTAGGTAATTTATAAAACTAAGTTGCTAAGGTTCATATCTGATATATGCCCACAAGCAAACACGTGTAAGTTAAAGCGTACACATACTGTTTCTGTACCTACTTACAAAATAAGACCCAAACCTCCATGAACATAAACCCTGCAAATCTTGACGCCTTTTCCCGAAAACAGGGTGACATTACAAAAGTGAACCATTTTTTACAGTATGGTTGGTCAGCTTCATAATAATGTTTATCCGTTGACCACCCAGGAATATGAGCCAGTATAATAAAAGTACTTAACTTCCGTTTTTAATAAATTTGTTCATTTAAATTAATTTAAAATTAACTGCTTCTCTACTTTCATTCCTCTGGTAGCTGCCAATTTTTTGTTATTAAAATTGAAAAATATATTTGTGATTTTAATATTTTTCTGAACTTATTTTTTCATTTATAAATTAACTATTGTAGGTACTAATATAAAAAAAAATGTCTTTATTTCGTCGCGAAATTGTGTAAACTATCTATTGAACCAAAGAAGACAATCTAGGATATTTAAATAAATAAATATTTAAAAATGGAATAAATGTATGAAGACACAGAAAATAATTTCTATTTATCTTATTTCCGAACAAATATCCTAAATGCTTGATTTTATATTTAAATATCCTAAAGTCTCACCTTTCATTCCATACGTTGTTTTTTTTTTTGCGTTTTGCTAAAAATGGCGATATTACTTTAGTGGGTTTTTTCAATTTTGCAACCATACACCTAACAATGCGGGACTAATAAAAATGCAACTCTGTGGGAATCTGCATTATTAAAAATACAAGTAAGTACAATACGAGAGCAACGAACTCTGCTTTATTTACCCAAGTCTCTGATCGATAAAATATGCTGCAATAAACAGTTATTCCTGTAAATATCAATTTACAATGAATTGTTATTTTTATGATTGTAAGAAGAGTGTATTGCAATAATCTGAAGTAAGAAAACAGTTATAATTATTCGTTAAAAAACATCTATTGAAATTCACTTCTACGATAATGTAAAATTTCCTTCATCTCATACTTTTTCGAAATGTTTTTTTAATAGTTTTTTTGTTGGTTTTGAATAATGTTAAAAAAAAACGATGCATCATTTTTTGTCTAATTGTTTTAATTTATATCATTCAAATTCTCTTCCTTCCTACGTATATTTCCATGATTTTTCTCATAAAGCTCGTATTATAGCTGATTGGCGGTGAAAACATAAAATAATGAAGTCCGTACGTGAATTGACATACAAAAAAATGTGTCGTCGCCCGGCCGGGTTTCTAGGGAAAATACATACAAATACGTTATTGGTTGCTAAGGATGGCAGTCCCATACAAGATTGACGTTTGCTGCCGAGAAAATAGTTCCAAATTCAAAAATGTTCTGTGTCAAGTTCCAATAATGTTGATTTTTTTTTTCAACATTTCTTATTTTTAACCAAACTTTAATTTTACTATGGAGATACTTGTGAAAAATCATTTCGTGATTTCTCATTATTTTGAATTTACCGCTTTTTACAACAACCTCGCAGTGCGCATGTGCACAAGTACCGCCGCTCTCCGCTCGTCTGTGATTGGCTGCTGCCCAACTCACTATTGTCTAGGAAATTTTGGATCGCCATATTGGCGTTGTCCCCGTGTGACAGTATTTCTCAATAAAAGTTACTAAAATAATACAATTTCCAAGATTTAACCCGCAATTACGGTTGCTGCCATGTCGGATTACCGAAGGGAATAGAAAAAACACAATTTTTTCACATCTGGATCGCTCAAAAGGTAAGTTGAAACCTACTTTGTCGTATGCCAATATGGCCTAATATTCAATGGGATTTCTATTCCGATATGCGATAATGAAACTTAAATTTTGCTGATAAGGCGGATAATTGCGTGTCTACCGTCTTTAGCTCCTCCTTTTATTTTACCGCATTTATTCAAATGTTTCAAGAATTTTGGCAGAAGGTCATTTCTTTTCACTCTTTTTTTGCAGACACGTTTGCATTCAATTTAATCACGCAGGCATGGAGATATCAAAATGCCTGCCGCACAACTGTCAATTTAACAACAAAACAAAATGTCAACGGACTGATTTTATGAAATGTTTTTTTTATTTTTCAGTTTAATGTTTATTTCAAAAATGTCGTACGAAAAGATGGAGGGAGTGAATTCTGCTGAGAAGGAAGCCAGCGAAGTGCTCCATTCTTTGCTATCAGTGGACAGAAGGGGTCTTGATTCCAAAGACAACATAATAGTTTCCATTCCTAGTATGGTAGGGCCTGGGGGGGAGGCCTATTCCACGGAGCAGGCCCAGTGGCACACCCCCGTCATGGGGCAACACTCGGTGTACACTTTATCGGAATCCCAAGTCATACAAGAAGGAGAATATGGGCCCACCGGTGGACAGGTCTGACAAATATCCAGTTATTTTATTATAAGACTCGGCACGTTGAATATGTGATCAAAAAATGGCATGTCGCTTGGCCGGACTAGCTGCAGGACAGATAACAATAATTAAAAATATATATTAAGTGTAAAGACATAGAGCTGCGTTTATTATATTATTTATGCTGCACTTAGCATAACTGTCAACTGAATATGTTTCGCTGTATTCCTTGACTTATAGGTTGGTATGAAGCTGACCACCCATACTGTAAAAATGGTTCACTTTGCCATTGTCACCCCTGTTTCAGGGAAGGACGGCAAGAGTTGCAGGGCTTATGTTCATTTGAGATTGGGTTTTATATTGTAAGTACACATTCAGCATTCATAAGCACGAACTTACACGTGTCTGTTTGTGGGCATGCATTTGATATGAGTTTTGAATGTTAATATATCTTTGCAACTTATAATATGTATTATAGATGGAACTTGTTTGGAGTTTTATTTAATCTGAAGCTTTTATCAATCATAATGCCAGTTTCTGAGATATATTAACATTTGATTATCGGCAACATTACTTAAAGGGGAATGAAATAAAAATGTTGCGTACTAGAAATTACCATATATTTTGATGATACTTGTTGGTTGTAGGTAATATGGCAAGGTCACACAATTCAAATAGAGAACGCCAATGTGGACGGGGAGACGGGCATCCTCCACGAGATGTACCCGCTGGTCTCCCTGCAGGACGATCTGCAGCAGGCCAAGGAGGAGGGGGAGTTGCTGGACCAGAAGCCTCTGCTGCTCAAGAAGGTCGGCGCCAAGAAGAAGAAGAAGCCAGCGTCCTCGGGAGACGAGGCCGGCGACACCGAAGATAGGAATAAACTAGAGGATAATCCACAGCAGGTGAGAATAATAATATTAGGATGATTTATTTGGGAAATCCAGAGTCATAATAAAAGGAGAACTTGTACGAAGAAGGTTATGACTCTGCATGAAATGAAAGAAGTATGTAAGGACAGAAAAAAATGGCGGTTGATGATCTGTAGCTAGGACTAGGGTTTTTTAAACTAGAATTTGAATTTGTTTTACTTTTGATGTCCATATTTAAGATAACAATGACATGATTAATTATAATCTGTTTTTTTTATTTTAGGTCAAAGCCAGAATGAGGAAAGGCTGTGATTGCAAAGACAGTTGTTACCGAGGATTAGTGCCAGAGAATGTCTACAAGCATCGACTGAACATCGCTGAACTGACCAAGAGTGAGCACGACATGTATCTGATGGGAGTTACCATGGCCTGCTTAGCAAATCCCTCAGAAACCTCCCGACACAAAGCCAGGCGCCGCCTCCGAGCATCGTATGTGTACCAGGGTCGCCGCGTCTGCTTAGAAGCTTTCCTATATCTAGAGAATGTTACACATTACCAACTGAAGAGGATAAGACACCACGTCATCTCACACGGAGTAGCACCAAGGATACACGGCAACATGGGCAAGAAACCCTACAACACATTCTCACTAGAAATCTACAAACATGCTACAGAGTTCCTTAAGCAGTACTTAGAGCAGCAGTCAGGAGGAGCCAAAGATATTAACAGCCGGGTTATCCTGGTGCAGGGAGATACAAGAAGAAACCTGTTTGACGCTTACAAGGAGTACGGGGAAATATTAGAGCCCGGCGTCAAACTAATGGGGTATTCAACATTTAGGCATTTCATGAAGGAACAATTCCCTAATGTTAAATTCTCTCCCAAGAAAGCAGAGGTGAATAAAGATGTGCACGTGCCGTTTAGGAGCGGGAAATGCATGTCTTATGATAAAAATAAAGATCCAGTCAGAATCGAAGCAGAAAAGGCTAAAGCCGAAGCAAAGAAAGCGGCATTGGAAGCAAAGAAGAACCAAGAGAAGAATCACATTATAATACAGCAACATCAGCAAGTACAGCAGCAACAACAGCAACAGCATCAGCAGCAGCAACAACAACAGCAACAGCAGCAGCAGCAGCAACAGCAACAGCAACATCAACAAGTTGTTGTACAACATCATTTACAAGGAGTGCAGGTTAGTCAGCAACAGCCTGTGCTGCAGCAAGTGAGTCAGCATCATCATCAGCTGGTGCAGCAGCTGACGGTGCAGGCCAGCGGGGAGGACTCCAGCTCGCAGCCCATGGAGATCACGCAGCAAGTAATCCCACTCACCGTGGTGCAGCAGCCTCAGCAGACTTACATCGTCACACCCGTCATGCAAGCTGGCACATGGTACAGCCGATAGCCCAACAGCTACGCTCCCCATTCAACTGTTTGCACAAGTTGAAGAACTGTACTCCGAGCATAAGAAAATACAATCACATCAGTTATAGCGAGTTCACGGCTACAAGGAGCAATTACTTTCTGATCTATTGGTTCGGGCTTACGTTCATACAAACTTCTTCAGATATAATGAGCTCGCCAAGATGGATATAATTTTGAAATCGCCACCTTAAGGGTAAAACTGAATATGTGCCGAATCACTGATCTGAGAAATCGTAAATAAAACATTTTATTGTGAGTAACTTCTCATAGTATGTGAATTATAAGGCAGTGCTCATGAAAAACTTCTAAACTACAGGATTTTCACACTTTTTTGTGTTTTATATTGTAGAAAACAAGAAAAAATGTGCATTTATCTGAGAAACCACTGTTAGCTTGATGTGTCACTTATTCAATCATTGAAATTATATGGTCAGCTCAATGCTCCCAGGTAAAAAAACTATTTGAAACAGTCTTCAGTCCTAAACAAAACAAAGAATTGTACCTGGCCGGTTGGATAGTGGAATTTACCCACATCATGTTTATATTTTGCCCAAACGTAAGGCCTATCGTGGAAACCAGAATCCCAATTGTATTTTTTTTATTTACAACCTTAGGCTGTGGATGTGAAAACAAAATTTACAAAGGTAGGTTCAAATTTAATGGACATATCGCTGCCAGTGTATCGGTCAAACGAAAATTGGTTTGAGTGGATAGTAGTGTAAATTTGTAAATATATTTTTAAATGATAGTCGATAAGTAAACATTGTACCTAATTAGCTATATTTTGTTATTTAAACTTAGTATTCATACAGGCTGCATTATAATCCCAGTATTCACCAATCCTACTAACACTTACATACGCCTCACTAGCGCTTAGACTGGCTTTTATTCATGCACCACAGATGTAAATATAAAACATTTAAAATGCTAGTGAACGCTAAGGCCCGGTATTTTGAAGTATCGTAAAGTTAACTAAAATGCAATTTTAGTTAAATCATCATAATATTTCACTCACCGAATTTCGCCAGTAAATATTTAGTAACTTTAACTTTCGATTTTCAAGATGGCGGCGCTTCACTGACAGGAGCTGTTCTTTTTTAATGTAAGGATACATCAAAATTGTTGCAAACTGAACATTTTTTGTCTCGTTTTCTAGCTAAATGAAGGTAAGGGATATGATTTTTATGAATAGTTGTTTGTTTTAAAGCTTTTGAATGGCATTTTAATTATTTCCAAGATTTGAGGGCGTGGCTTCATACTTCAGCAATGTTCGGTTTTAGTTAACTCGAGATTGAGTATTTTGAATAAAAGTTCAAGTAATAGTTAACTAAAATATTACTACAGTTCAATATACCGGGCCTAAGGGAAGTTTTAGTAGGATTGGTAAACACGGGGGCTAGTGTTCCTGAGCCTTGGTTTCCATGCAAGCTGTGCTCCTATTTGCCGAGTAGCTTCTGTGGAATCTTGCGCTGGGAAGTATTTATAATATCGGCCCATAATGTTACAGCTGCCTGTTTGTTGGGCGCATTGTACCATACTAAATTCAAAATCATATCAAGTGTATTGATTGCGACTGAAAGTTTATTAGAAACTTAAATTAATTTTGATTAGTTGTTGAAAATTTTCTGGATCCATTAGCGTTTCTGTATTTCAGGTATCAATAATTTTTTTTTTCAATTACCATTTTATGTGCATAAACAAGGAGAGGACACAAATAATATAGACGAAAAATGGAAGCAACACCAATTTGGAAATATATTTTTTTCTCGGCAGATAAACGCCAGACGTCTTTGTGACTATTGCTTTAGCAACCAATAACGAAATATCTGTTTGCCTTTTCCCTGGCAACCCGGTTTTTTTGTCGATGGAAATTGTACTGAGTTGGTCCATTGTGATGTCACCTGGCTGGTTTGCTTTTTTATTTGTTGCCAAGGACTCTAGTCACTCAGTAGACCTCCAATGTTTGATGACGAAAAAAAGAACTAATTTGAACTTCTGTTCCGATTCCATTATCTGTCGCATAACCAAAATCATAATCGTCTTATTCAACATCATCATCATCATTGGCACGACAACCCGGGGTGGGTCTTGGCCTCCCTCAGCAACCGCTGCCAGCGCTGTCTATCCAACGTCTTCCTCCTCCAGTCCCACATTCCCACTGCACGGCAATCCGCCACCACTCCATCCAGCCATATTGAACGTGGTCTTCCCACTGTCCAGCGTACCTCCGGGTTCGTCATCACAATCGTCTTCTCCAGGCTCTGATGGTCTATTCGCTGAATGTGCCCCAACCAATACAGTCTGTTGACCTTTATTGAGCGGACCACATCAGTATCCTTGTACAGCTTATACAATTCGGAGTTATATCTAAGTATTTTCCTTTCGAAGACGTTGAGAGAGCATTGGTCACGCTTGGTCAGTGTCCAGGTTTTGGAGGCATATGTGAGGACTGGTTTTATTAGGGTCTTATTCAACAGATAGTACTTTAAGCGGAAAATCAACCTAGACCTTTCTTTTATCTACTTTTTGTTGAAACAGTTTTTTTCAAAATATATTTTTTTTTATATAAGTACTTTCCAACAAAATATTATACCTACATTTTGAATCATACTTTAGAGATGCTGCTTTTTATAATGTAATATTTTACTAATGGAAAAACATGGATGCCTTAATTTGTGATTGTAATAAAATTGAGTCAAGGATCTTGTAGTTTTGTAAATGTAAAAAACCAGTTCAATAATTGATTTCCCCAGCTTAGTACAGATAAAGTGATTTGATTATTTTGATACCCTCTACAGGAAATCGCTCAACATTGCTTTGTGTTTCAGGATCATTATCATCTATATTATGTCTTATGTTAACTGGAAAGTGATTTAAAAAATATTTTAAAACAACTCTCACATTATCGTGTTAAAAGTTTTTTCCTTAGCTCAGATCATGTAGAAAGACAATTTCATTGACAGGTCATCTTTGAATCAAATGGTAGATAAGCTAAACAAGCACTGGGGGGATGAGATGATGTCACAGGTTGTCATGCCCTATTCAAATAAAAAAATGGATTTGGGATTATAAGGTTTTTTTATTTTATTTACAGCATTTTGAAACAAAGACACAGTGACATCCAATGACAGGGGATGTGATAAATTCAGTACTTCAACGTCTTTTCAATCTGCCTTTTTTGTTGTTTTAAATAGATTGGTGAAGAGGAATGCAATCCACCGGTATTGACATTACAATTAATAATTCATTATTTTAATGAATTATTAATTAAAACTTACCCAATGACATCTGTTCAACCAAAGTCAAAGTTATTGTCGAAAGGACATGACGCAGGCGGGGCTCGAACTTGCGATTGTCTCTATAACGCAAATTCGAGTGCTGATCTCCTCGACCATACCAGCGACATACAATATTGTAATCAATAGAACTAAGGTAGGTACCTACTTAGTAACCATTCAACCAATCACAAGTGCATAGCTACCCGGCCGAGTGATGTCACATTTTTTCCTCCAGTTTCAATATGCTGACTCCATTTGATTGTCAAGTAAGCCACATAACTACATTGATTTGCCTAAAATAAAAATGTATCTATTATTTTCAAACACCTACTAAGTTTAAAAATTGATAATGTATTTTTTAATCCAAAGCTCCTGTTCATAAGTATTGAAGTACTTATTTTTAAGCGAAAATAAATATTTTCTTATCATTCTTCTTTCTTTTGTAATGTAATATATTGTGTACAATATTTTTCTTTTACAATCTCATATTTTACCTCCATTGTGAAATTTAAATGAATAAATTAAATAAGCATTGATAATAATTGTTTTATTTCATGTGACAGGGCTAGAAGTCCACCACGGTAATTCTTACCTAACGAATATCGGTAATATTTGTATGACAGCTAATCAACTGTTCACTTGCGGCCATCTTGGATTGACAGGTCTTCGTACAAATATTACCGATATTCCGTAGGTAAGAATTACCGTGGTGATGAGGCTTCCAGCCCAGCTTTGAATGGTTCGTAGGCTTATAGGTTAGTATGAGGCTGACCACTCGTACTGTAAGAATGTATTCACTCTACCAATGTCAACCCTTTTTCAGGGAAGGTTAGCAAGAGTTGCATGGATTATGTTCATTTGAGATTTGGATTATTATTTTGAAAGTAGTACACAATTTAGAATGTGTAAGCACGAACTTATAAGTTTCTGAGCTGAGCGAAGTGTGCACCGTTTACCAAAATACTAATTGCGTAAATAAAAATAGTATGGAATATACGACGGCACTCCTATAGAGTGATTTAGTTTTCATACATTTTACGATTTACGCAATGGTTTACTGATATAAACAAATAAATTCGCGTCATAATTTTCTTCCATCCATTTGCGAATTATTGTGCAACTTGTAATATAAACATTTTCTACTAGATGTGACGATAAGCTGTTTCTGGTTCCATGGTAGAACGACACAGTGGCAAAACGACCCATGACAGAACACTGCAATGACAGTATATCACATGAAAAACATCATAGCAAAGTACTTCACAGGAAATTACATCACATCACAAGACAGAAAACACCATAAACGGCATGACAAAAAAGTGAGATATGAGAAAATGGAACTCGTGCATATTTGGTAAATCTTATAAAAAAATTAACGCTTCGATTATCGTCATTAGATACAAAAAACCTAACTAAGCTGCCCATAAAGAGCAACTTTTTACCGCGTTATCGCGAAGGAGTCTATGGCGCGTGTAAGCAAAATAAATGTTTGTGGTGTTTTGTCATGTGATATTTTTTCATGTGCCGTTCTGTTTTAGGTATGTGATATGTAGAAGGCTCTTGAGGTGTGATTCACACAAAAACAGCGCTCACCAAATAAATCATCCTAATATTATTATTATTATCTGATGTTTTGTCATGTGTTCTTTCATTTTTTTTTAATAGATTTGTGAAGAGGAATGCAATTCACCAACCTATTTTGCCTGGCCAGTTGTCTTCATACGAATCAGAAGCTTGTGTGTATGCAATGCCATCTGTTGAACCAGGGTCGAAGTTATGGTCAAATGGGCCAGACGTGATTCGAACCAGCGTTATTCTGTTCCAAATACGCTAGTCGAACATGTGACTTGATTCCCACGGCCATAAAACCGCCATTCATTCATGTATCGTTTTGTCACTGTGTCGTTTTGTCACTGTGTCGTTTTGTCACAATTTAAATTGATTGCTATTAGGGGTAAAAGTAAATAATAGGTTAGATTTTGGATGAGCTGAAAAAATAGGGGGGCAGGGTATTTTTTTTACTTTAAAAAAAATAAATTTAATTAATTTCTATTTAAAAATTTAATTTTTTTTCATTTTCATAAAAAAATGAAAACTTTAATTTCGTAAAAAAAACTATAATATAGATATTAGTAAGTAATTTTAATTCAACCAAATTTTTTTATGTATAATAAAATATTTACTTATAATTAAATTTCATTATGTGTCGTTTTGTCACTGTCGTTTTGTCACTGTGTCGTTTTGTCACTGTGCCGTTTTAACCTGTCACCGCTATTTCTGTACATGTCGCACGTTTTGTTTTTATTCTGCTCGCCTTGCAAGTCGTGCACTGCCTAAACTACGCTTATCGCATACCAAAACAATATTATCTTCTTCTTTCGCCAAACAATTCAGATGGCATTCCTCTGCGAATATGGCCACAGCTCCTTTTAAACGCTCCGATGGTTCATTGTTCAATTGATTGGATCATCATTTTGGTGTTGTCCATGGTGCGAAACGGACGTTTGTTTTGTTTTGAAAAATGTCTCCCAAGATATTTTTCAATTGCTGCAAGAGGTTCAAGTTAATACAAGGTATTTGAAAACATTTTTTTTGTGCAGGACTGGAAGTCTCATCGCCACTGTAATTATTACCCACCGAATATCGGTAATATAATTTTTTATGAAGACCTGTCAATCCAAGATGGCCGCAAGTGAACAGCTGATTAGTCTTCATACAAATATTACCAATATTCGATAGATAAGAATTACCGTGGTGATGAGACTTCCAGCCCTGGAGAGATGCCGTGGTCTGTGGGAGCTGGAGCTTCCGGACGCTTCGCCTATGTCTACGATGGGCTTCTTCAGCGTGAAAGTGAAATGATGAAGATGATCTTGATGAAGCTGCGAGTTTCGGCAACAGATCCCGGAGAGAAAACTTTCCAGCATCTTGTAAGCCTAAAACTAACAAAGCTCTTTTTATCTTATCGGTTTTGAAAACGTATCTACTACAATCCGGCCACCTATGATACAATGGTCCAGGTATAATAGATATGTAGGGTTATAATTACTACTGATAAAAATCTACTATTCTCTCGAGGCTCTGTGATAACCTTAACCATGTCTTAAAAAATCTCAGTTGTCCGTTATCTTTCTAGTTTAAAACATGTTTTAAAAAGTTACTAAATACTTTTAGCAAACATGTGCGATAGATAGAAGAAAATGTATTCCAAAATAAGTAATTACACATTTTTCTTTCAAAAACTAATGAACTTGTTTGAGTTGAAGAAGTGACTAATTATGAGAAGTATTTTTTGTTCCTCGATGGACTGGTCGTTCCTGATTTGTTTGTGACTTACACCCCTGTTTCAGGGAAGGTCGGCAAGAGTTGCAGGGCTTGTGTTCATTTAAGATTGGGTTTTTTATATTGTAGGTCCACATGCGGCATGTGTGAGCGCGAAATTATGCGTGTGTGTTTGTGGAATGCATTTAATATGAATCTCAAATGATACATACCTTTTCAACTTAGATATAGATTTAGTACTTGTAAAAAACCAGCAATGTCTTTAAAAAATTCAACTCATGTAAATTGAGTGATTTTGAAACAGAATTATGGAAGTGAAACATTTTGTATTTAATCAAAAACAGATTTGACAAACTGTGGCGAAGGTGCACGTCTCCTGATGACGTTGAGAAACCTGTTCTTCCCCACGCCGCGGTTCGTAATATCCTTTTTTTGATTCTATACATAATATAAAGTGTTTCAAATTTTACAGTGAAATAGAGTTTAAGAAATTAATTGCCAATTTCGTTAAAAAAAATGGATCTAAAATATTTTTCTCATTTATAAAATGCGGAAAAATATATCTAAGAGTGAAATAAAAAACAACGGCAGAGACTCTTTATTTGGTCAATGATGGGTGAGTAAGTTGAAACGTATAGAATCAAAAGCGGAAATCTATGATATTTTTTAAAATAAGTTAATTGTTTTTTTTTTGCATAGGAAATTTTTGACTTTTTTTGTATAGATTTCTTTGTAAGGTTTTGTTCTTTTTTATATTTAAATGTAATTTATTATTCATATTCCTTGACTTATAGGTTGGTATGAGGCTGACCACCCATACTGTAAAAAATGGTTCACTTTGCCAATGTCACCCCTGTTTCAGGGAAGGTCGGCAAAAGTTGTGGGGCTTATGTTCATTTGAGGTTTGGATTTTATTTGTAAGTACACAATCAGCATTTGTAAGCGCGAACTACACTTGTTGGTTTGTGGGCATACATCTGAGAGCTTTAAATGAATATATCCTTGCAACTTAGATTATAGATTATATTATAGATTATAGTATGTAAATGATCAGAAAAAGATTTCCTGTTTTTCCATGTATCTATATATATTTTTAGAAGACCCTAGAATGTCGTATTTTTTTCTGTACAACTCGTATATTTGTGGATGTTTTTGAAAACCTACGCAAATTAGAGTTCATACAACTTTGTGTGGGGTCATTAATAAAAGTATTGTCAAATATCATAGGCGCAATATATTTCGAAAGAGCATTAGTAAAATACTACAGTACCCTGAGTACGAGTTGCAAAACTTGAGTAAAGTAAAGTTTATGGAAAGTATTAAAGAGTGGTTTTCCCCAAAAACTGCCGTTTTTTGTTTGTTTGAACTTGATTTTCTTCATCACTGTAACTCTTTGCTAAGACCATAAAGTATAAGAAACAAAAACGGCAGATTTTGGGGAAAACCACTCTTTAAAACTTTCCGTAAACTTAACTTTACTCAAGTTTTGCTACTCGTACTCAGGGTACAGCTGAAGAATAATTTCATATTACGGCACAACTAGAATGAGATCCACTTATTAGACCTGGGGTGGTAGTCTCATTACCACAGTAATTCTTACCTACCGAATATCGGTAATATTTGTATGAAGACCTGTCAATCCAAGATGGCCGCAAGTGAACAGCTGATTAGTCTTCATATATATATTTCCGATATTCGGTAGGTAAGATCTACCGTGGTGATGAGACTTGCAGTAATTAGCCATAGAAAAATAACTGTGACATCACACGGCTGATGGTGCTATGTAAAAATCGCGAGGTAAAGGGGCGGCTCCATTGAAAGTAAGCAAGTGCGAGAAAGACAGCTGTATCAAAGCGAGAAACGTCCCCGACAGGTTTTTTGTTTACCTGCATGCACAGTTTGTATAAAGGAAAAACAATGGAGTGACACAGACTCTCGACAGAGTTGGCGAAAGATAAAGGTTGCTAAGGATGTAGTTGTGTAGGTTATGTTGGTGGTCCTAGTTTGCCCGCCCAGATAATTCAAATTTGGAGCATCTGTGCCGAAAACTTTCCGACTCTATTACGAAATGTCACAATGAAACTGTAACTCTGCCACAATTTCGCTAGGGGTAGCCAAACCCTCTGTTTGGCTCTGCCTCCACTATTTCCCATCCTTGCATGCATCATCAAAGCGTTATTATTCATCATTCATTCATTCACAATGACACTTTTTCCATTCGTCTTCCCTTTCCTCTTCTATCAGACTGTTATTTCCTATCAAATATTTACGTCATTGGCTGGTTAGTGTTACAATATTTATTATTTTATTTCGGTTGTTTGATAATCGAAAAAATACTAAATTAATGACTCATATGGAAGTGTACTTGCATTGTTTCAATTTGAATAAATGAATGCATCCTGCGGTCATTGTATTAAACAGTTGTTTAAAAGTCATTGTTAAAAGTCCTTTAATTTATTCATTTGTAATCTTCATAATTCTTCTTCTTCATCTTCTTGTGTTTATGCATTGACGATTGGCGATCTATAATCTAAGTTGCAAGGATATATTCATTCAAAGCTCTCAGATGTATGCCCACAAACAAACACGTGTAGTTCGCGCTTACAAATGCTGATTGTGTACTTACAAATAAAATCCAAACCTATCTATAATAATCTAAGTTGCGATGATATATTACATTTAAGATTCATATTAAATGCATTCCTACAAGCAGACTTGTTGTGTATGTTCTTTGGCTTATTATATTAGGATGATTTATTTGGTAAGCGCTGTTTTTGTGTGTATCACACCTCAAGAGCCCTCTGCAAGCTTGGTCGTCGCTGTAGAAAGCGCCAATTCTCAAGCAAGACCCAGTTGTTGTAAGGTTGGATGGACCTTTCAGTGACCGGTCTTTGGTAAAGGTTTATGAATTTTCAACCCAGCGAAGAGCACATTTGGAAATATAAATGGTATATTTTTTGTGCTCCGAATCCACAACCTTCCATTATAGATTGGTATGTGGCTGACCACCCATGCTGTAGATTGTAGAAAATGGTTCACTTTTCAAATGTCACCCCTGTTTCAGGGAAGGTCGGAAAGAGTTGCAGGGTGTATGTTCATTTGAGATTTGGGTTTTATGTTGTAGGTTCACATGCGGCACGTACAGGCGCGAACTTATACGTGTTTGCTTGTGAAAATGCATATAATGTGAATCCCCAATGTCGCATATCTTTGCAACTTAGATTAGATTAGACACGTATAAGATCGCACTTACAAAAGCCGCATGTGAACATTCAAATGAACATAAGCCCTACATCTCTTGCCGACATTCCCTGAAACGGCGGTGACATAGGCAAAGTTTTTTTTTTTTTAAATAGATTTGTGAAGAGGAATGCAATTCACCAATCTATTATACCTGGCCAGAAACAGGTATTAATATCATCAATTAATAATTCATTTTTGTTTATTTTAATGAATTATTAATTAATAATTACCCAATAACATCTGTTGAACCTGGGTCAAAGTTATGGTCAAATGACCCAAGCGGGGATCGAACCAACGTTATTCTATTCCAAATACGCTAGAACGATCAGCCCACTTGGCTCCCTCGGCCATAACACTGACAAAGAGTGAGCCATGTTTTACAGTATGGGTGGTCAGTATCATACCAACATAGTTAGAATCACTGAGAAAAAAGAGTTGAAATGTTCATCTGCCTTTACCAATGACCGATCACCAAAAGTCCATTATTGCGGTTCACACAACAAAAACCACCAAATAAATTAATTTATCATTACAGTAATGACTATTTTTAGGTAAAGGTATGGTTATTAATTCTGAAATGGATTTGCCTCTATCCGTTGCACGAGCCTGCATCAAATTGTAAGGTTAGTACGCCTTTGATAACAGACCAGAGATAACGTATAAAAAACATAAGGTAGAATATTTTATTTGCAAAACAGAGTGAGAACAGTGTTGTGCGGAAAATGGTAGAATGAGGTGGTTTTTCAAACGAAATATCGGTAATTCTTATAATTTTCTATCTGTGCTTAGTTTTTTTAAATTACACATCTGTTTCTACTAACATTAAAATGATGAAAGTACCAAGCATGCCATTAAAATAATAACCTGTAAGTCGTCATCGTATGAGACCACGTACAGGTATGTAAATATATTTCCAAAATAGAAATATTTACTTCTCGCTGATCGGACAAAAGTCCTATCTAAATTTCATAGCTAAAATCAATTAGATAGTGACGGGTTTGTGAAATATTTTGTTCCATATATTTTGTATGAAAAAAGGATAAATGTTGTTGTTTTTTTTGCGATCCATCTCGACAGTAACTGTAACTGTAACTCTGTCGCCATTCCGCTAGGGGTGGCTAGAGCCTCTGCAGAGCTGCCTCCATTTCTTCCCATCCTTACATACCGCTTTGAATTCATTCATATCCATCACCTTTTTCATGCATTTTCTTCTTTTACGCTCGCTTTGTATATCCCATTTGTTCACAATCTCCTCAATCTGATTACTCCATACTTTTCTCGGTCGTCCCTTACCTCTTTTCGTTTCACACTTCCTCTTTATGTATACTTTGTCAGTCTATCATCATTCATTCTTTCCACACGCCCAAACCATCTCATCACATTTTCTCTCCGCCTACCCACGTCTCACATTTTCTACCACGGTTATCTCCACATATTCTGAAGAATTTGACAAAATGTCTTTATTATTTCATTTTGATTACTGGTACTTACACTGAAACAGGTACTTTGATTGTGTAGACTTTTTTCATACAAAAATAACGTTCAGCTTTTATTGTACTTGAAAATCTTCTGCAATAATTTGCCAACTTTTTTGCATACATAATAAAGGTACGTATATAAAACAAATAATTGATCAATACTATTTTTATGTGAAGGAATATTCGACGTACATTTAACATTAAACAGCATCAGAATTATAGACAATAATGTTATCTTTAATTCCAAGATGTACGTAATAGAAATTTGAAAAAAATCTATGAAATTATAATAATCTATGAAATCTATGAAATTAATTAACAGAAAATATATAAGTACATTTTTACTGTTTTAAAAGTAATTAACTAAAACTTATTTATTTATTTAGTTTGTACAAAAATCCACTTATTTTTCAAATCAATTAAGTAGGTACTTAATGTAAAAAATAAATTTATTTACCTTAAAAACGCATTACTTTACTTTATCCATTTATTTAGTTATTTATAATTTCACGACACATTGTGCCTTTTACAAAACATACTAAAAATAGTGTTATAAATACAAGAGCAAGTAAAAAGTATAAAATGAAACAACAAATATATCAGAACTACAATTAAAAACTATCTGGGATAAAAAAGTAACATAAAACAAAATAATGATTACATAAGTAGGTATTAATACTTTAAAATAGAGAGATGAGATAAAAACCAAGAGAAAAGACAGTTTATGAATGTATAAATAGTAAGCAGAAATTAGAAGTAAGTAGCTGAATATAAAACACAATTAAAAATAGATTGAAAAAGATTAAAAAATATATATGAAAGTATAATGAAACAAAACAAACACAATAACAAAAACTATATAAAAATAAGAATAAAAATCAAAGTTACCATATAGAGAAAAAATATAAATCAAAAATCAAAATAAATATACAAGCAACAGACTACCTAAATATACTACCTAGATTTACCTAAATATACTGAAACCAACTTCTTCGTGTAAAGGTTTTAATTTTTAAACCAGCTTACCTTAACCTTGATGTATGGAAGTGAAGCCTGGACGGTGAGTGAAAGGGAAATTAGTAAAGTCCATACAGTAGAAATGGACTATCTAAGAAGTATGATTGGGAAAAAACGAAGTGACAGGGTGAGGAATGATTTTGTAAGAGAAGAATGTGGTGTAAGGGAAAGTGTGAAAGTGAAGATTAAAAGAAGTATGTTAAGATGGTTCGGGCATTTGGAGAGAATGAGTGATGAAAGATTGACGAAGAAAGTATATGTTGCTAGAATAGATGGATGTCGTGGTAGAGGAAGACCGAGAAAAGTATGGAAGGATCAAATCTCTGAAATAGCGAATGAATGGGATATCCAGAGTCATAATAAAAGGAGGACTTGTATGAAAAAGGTTATGACTCTGGATGAAATGAAAGAAGTATGCAAGGACAGGAAGAAGTGGCGGCTAATCTGCAATGTTGATTTCTAATGTTGGTGTATTCATTTGCTAAATTTTTTGCATAGGAAATTTTTGACTTTTTTTGTATAGATTTCTTTGTAAGGTTTTGTTCTTTTTTATATTTAAATGTAATTTATTATTCATATTCCTTGACTTATAGGTTGGTATGAGGCTGACCACCCATACTGTAAAAAATGATTCACTTTGCCAATGTCACCCCTGTTTCAGGGAAGGTCGGCAAAAGTTGTGGGGCTTATGTTCATTTGAGGTTTGGATTTTATTTATAAGTACACATTCAGCATTTGTAAGCGCGAACTACACTTGTTGGTTTGTGGGCATACATCTGAGAGCTTTAAATGAATATATCCTTGCAACTTAGATTATAGATTATTATTACAGTCAATTTTCCCATACTAAATAGTGGATTTAATGCTGATTTAAGGTTTAACCAAAAAAAATAATAAGGTTAACCCTTTCAGGCCTGACCATATTTCTACTTAAAAAAAAAAATATTTTTAGTGTGGATTTTTTTATTTATATTTTTTTAAAATTTTTCCAATATTTTTTTTTTTTTTAGTGTTAAAATTATAGATTTTATGCTATGTATGTTTAAACATACACTAGGATTCAAGGGGTATAAAAAGTTGACCAATGGTTGAGTAATATATTGTGTGGTGGTACTAAAACAATATTGGTGGTATTGGTAAATCATTTACATTTTATTTAATATTTTACAATAGACATAACAAATAGTTAATTATACATATTCAATTTAAGTTACTTTATATAAATATACCACTGTAAGGTCAATTAGGTGAAAGACTATTCTAAGGTAATAGCGTTTCGAGCGGATGTCGGTCCGGTACAGCTCCAACAACATATTGTGAAGGTCAACGCCTCCCATGAATTTGTTGTAGCTGGACACAATCATTGGGCATGGAACATCTATAAAAGCCTTGGCAGCATGTGACCAACGACGCACAGTTCCAATTGGTTCCACCCCAACATACGATGATGTCAAATGCACCGGCTTACTATCGAGCCATTTTACAGCAATGATACCGTTATCCACATCAGACTTGTGGTCATATGATCCTCGACCCAGTCTCTTCAGCTCTGCATCACTTTTCAGAATGCATCCTGCTAAGCGATTGCTGCGGACTGTGCCGACTGATCATATACCCAAAGACTTTAATTTGGCCATCAGTGCGTGGGAGTAAACCACTTATCACAGGAGACTTTGAAATTTTGATTTGTCGGAATGTTTCGACAAAGTCGCATTACAATGTCACTACTGATTCCCAGTGCTGACCTCTCACCCACTGCGGTATCTTTGCCCGTATAAATTTCAAAGTCGTAGATGAATCCACTAGCCCCTGCACGGGCGAACACTTTGATGCCCCATTGATGTGGTTTATTTCTATGTATTGCTTCAAAGATGTTCGCCCCTTAAAGGGGATCATGAATTCATCTACGCTATGGAATTCTTCTGGCTCAATTTTATCCAGGTTCTGGCGAAGGGCATCGACCAACGGTCGTACTTTAAATAATTTATCATGGTCAGGTTGGCCGTAAGGAGTTGATTTGGAATTATCATTCAAATTAAAGTATTTCCGTAGTTTGAAAAAGTTATCTCTTGACATAGCATCACAAATAATAGGTAGTCTCACAGCCTGCTGCCAGAATAGGCGCAGTTGTGGCAACGGATAAATACCCATCATTATATGCATGCCAAGAAATGACTCTATCTCAGCTTTTGAGGTGTTGACAGACCCTACCAGTTATCTGCACCGAATATAAATTGGTCTGCTGGGCCATATTTTCAATTATTGTATCATCTACAAATAATTTAAAATATTCCAGCGACGTTAAAATTTTAATGGGTTGAGAAAAACTGGCAGTGCACGTTGTGTCGGGGATATCCAAGTCACGGTGTCACCAGCGTACTTCTGTCCGCAACAAATGGGCCTGATGTTGTCCATCACCTTCCCCCGCATTTGCTTCTTCCTCCTGGTCAACATCACTAGGTGCCTGAAAAGAAATAAATAGTTACATTTATAATATCATCCACAAATAAAATAGAAATTGACACCATAGAAAACCTATTTTAGAGGAATTTAGTCAATGTCAATGCAGTACAATCTGTGATTAATTATAAAGATATTAAGGTACCGATTTATAGCTAATTTGTTGAGATATATATATTTTGAATAAAATGAGGATTTTTTAAAGATAAATAAAAAAAAAAAATACTAACGTTTATTTCAATGGGCATCCCAATTATCTGGCTGAACTAGCCAACTCCTGGTCCCCGTTTTCGATCCTTGGCTCCCCAGGTTGTAATTTCGTCATCCCCATCTTCATCTTCAAGTTCTACATCTGATGCATTTCCATTGAAACACATAATAATCTCTCGAATAGAGTAAGACATCTGAAAAAAAAAAATAGTAAGGCGGTTAAAAATGACCTCAAAGTCCTGGTGTATGTTCAAACATACATGTTATTTTGTATACAAAAAAAAGTACTAAAAAACATAGAACTTGCATCAAATTATATACTGTTGGATAGCTTATGAACTAAGGAACACGCTAAAAATTATTTTTGTTTCAATTTAATGTATAATTACCTTAAAAATTGACGATTTTGAGGGGAAGAATTGTCATAGTTGAAACGCAAGCCGGTTTGACAGTTGACAGACGTTGTTGTGGTTAAAATGCAGGCAGGAAACATAAAAAAAAAATATAATGCTGTAAGCAAGAATACCAGCTAGCAAATAAAAAAAACCCCACGCCTCTATGAGTTTTGTACCTACCATAATAAAATTTTGAAATCTGTGTATGTTTAAACATACACACGGTCTGAAAGGGTTAAAAGTTTTCAGAAGAGTTATTTAACCGATTTTGCTCTGTATGTTTTTTCTGTAATTTTTGGTGTCATAAAAAATTACAATCGTAATAAATTGCGCAAAAAAACACATGTCAGGCGAAACAGGTACCTACGTACTTAACCATTTGCTTGTAAAATGCTGTGTAATTGATTTAGCCTTTGAAGTGAATTTACTTAACAATATTGAACTCTGTTCAAATATCTATTTTTTACAACTTCAAATGAAGTCCGAACATTTTTTAATTTGGAACTGTTTTCTCGGCGAGCGAACGTCAGTCTTGTATGACACTTCTGTCCTTAGTAACCAATAATACAATATTTGTATGCATTTTCCCTAGCAACACAATATTTTCTACGTCAATTCATGTGCAGACATCATTTTTAATAGTTTTTTTACAGTTAGGGGTACCCATACTTTTTCTTGATGAGATCGACAGGAAAAAATTATGAATAGGAGATCGCCATTTTAACTGTTTAGCCCAGGGGTCAACTCAAAATCGTGGCAGGCTATTTTTGTTATACTTTTGTCCATTTTGTTGACGGGGGGGTTGACACACAATTTTCGAGCCCCCAAAATGTCAAATCTGTATAAAATTGTTGCTCTCTAACATTACAAAAATATCTCTAAAATTCTCTAACATTACAAAAATAATTTTTCTTTTGCAAAAAACTACAGTTTTAAGGTCGATCACTCATTGAAAATTTTCGATATCCTCGGCGATCGACTTTAAAACCTTTCCGTTTGTGCACCTCTGGTTTATATAATGCACCCCATGTGCGAGCTATTATTCATCATCATCAAATCAACCCGGCTGTGTGACATCACAATTTTTTGTCCATGGCATTTGTTCAGAGTCCATTATATCCTTGTCAAATAGAGGTGCATTTTTTAGTTGGCAGCCATGGATCGTGATTACTTCATTCATTTGACATGGTTGTGTAATTCTCAATAGTCAGGTACATGGAAGTATGTACACATGAACAATGCCATTTGTGTATACATGCATTGTAATATATCGACAGTTAAAAGGTAATAGGGCATAAGCGACAAAAACTAAATTGTTCAGGAGAGCAGTATAAAGTTTGAGATTGCAGAAAAATGGCATTACTTTCTAATTTTGATCATATCCTTAAAATTAAAAAAAATAAAGGCATTTATTGGCATTCCTATTAATGTGGTTTTACAATTTTTTTATATCACAAGCGCCTTTAGGACAAAAAAGGTCAAAATCTTGTCGGTCACACCAAAACCATACTTCGAAAACGCAGTTGTTTGCTTGGGCATAAACAACACAAAAATCATCGTAGAGCCATGGGAGTAAGCGCATTAGAATGAGCGGAAAATTTAAAGTAGGATAGCATTCATAACTCATTTTTGACCAAAACGTCGCTTATGTCCTACTTCCTTTTAACCGTCGATATACATACTTATGTAGGTACTCAGCGTTTATGTATTTGTCTAAACAAATTACAGTGCAAAAAATACTTTCAAGACCAATCCTGTACTAGTGCAGGCATGTCAAACTCATATGATACTGCGGACCACATGATTTTCTTTGTAGGTACTTATTTGGGGCCATAAAGGTCAGAAGGCCATATTGTGGGGGGACATGATTGCCCATTTTGGTATTTCCTTGTAACCCAAATTATATCGCCAGTAAGGTTTTTTCAGCCTTCACAGGAAGGCTGAGTTTTGCTGCTTCTATGGAATAAAGAAAGCCTGCACTTTATAAATGAAGGGGATAGCGTGAGGCTAGCCCCCTTACCTGTAATAATAAAATGGTTTCATACACTAAAAAAAGGACTGTGGCAAAAAACTGTACATAGATTATACGTAGGTATGAGTATGTAGAAAAAATCACTTAAAAAAATCATTAAAAATGTGGACTCACACATGAATTGACATAGACAAAACTGTGATGTCAGGTGACTGCCTTGCTAGGGAGAAGGCAAACAAATATATTTTTACATAGTCCTATTCATAGCTCGGTGAAAAAAAGGTTTTAAAATATAATTAGTGTGTTTCCATTGTTAAAATTTTTGATGTAAAAACTCAACTATTGTTATTTGATTTCAGACACAGATGGCGACACGTCTAGTGTGGAGGGGGGCGCTGGGCCCCGCGGGGGGGTAGGAGGGGAGTGCGAGGGCCGTGGGGTGGCAGAGCTCCTTCTGCCTCAGTACGCGCTGCTCACAGGGGGGCGCTCCCGCGACGGCTGCCCCCTCATCACCTTCCCCGATCATTCCAACTTCCACGCGCTGACGCAGCAAGAATACCAGAGACTGCTGCTGTACCTCACCTCGGTGCCCTCGTAAGTCTTTCTTAATTAAGGTAAAAACAAGATAACAAAGTGTCAATACAGGATCCAGTATGATATGAACCTTGCCGCCCATTTCACACACAATGCATTCTTCTTGGTTTCTCTATGGATTACAGGATAAACCATGTAAAAGCTTTCATACATCCCCATACACAACTAGACTTCTGGCCCATAGACAAACATTTCACACATTTCAATGCATTCTGCCCAATGTAGTAAAAGGTACTGAGGCTAGGGTTTCAATTCATCCGAATTTGTCGGTACATCTCACCGTTACTATCAGTCATGTCCCGACTTCCCACAAAATTATCTACGTCTCAACAAATTTCATTCTGCTGCATTACTATCACCTTGTCGAAACAGGTCATAAATACAAATAAGTCTGCCAACACGATTAAATATTTGTTTTGTAATATTTCAGGTTGCAAGAGGCTGACCTGGGCTTCCACTTGATAATTGACCGGCGCAATGATCGCTGGAATTCTGTCAAGACTGTTCTACTTAGAATATCGGTAAGCCTTTATAATGCCGCTCATATTGATAGCCCGTCTTCTTCAATGAGTATCAGAAGCGCTGTTCTGCTAAATAGCTTACTCTTTGGATATCAATCCAAGTCAAAGCTTGCTAGCGCTTGTGAAAGCACTCCATAGATAAAAAATCACAGTGCACCTTATTTTTGGACACAAATCGCTATCACGTCGCCTTAAGATCGTAAGGAATTTAGCAAAAGAGCGCTTCAGATCGCCTGATGTTTATAGTCACCATAGAGAAGGATTTTCTGTCCTGCGCCAACCAGAACACTTTCCGCACTTGTTATATTCCAGTCTTATCCAGTTGCGCAGTCAAAGCACCTCCCTTCTACCTACTTTTCTGTCAAAATATAGTTATAACATATAGAAACTAGAGAATTCATAAGACCAAGCGCACTTAGAGTAATATATTTTACGTAACTTACTTAATCTGTCTCGCAAGCCATAAAGACTCTGGGCCTCCCGCATCGAAATCCTCCAGGACTCTCTGTCTTGTACTGCTTCATTGGTTTTCTTACTCTTAGGACTTCCTCGTCAGTAAACATCTGAGATTGCAACAAAGCATTTTGTTCTGAATAACCCAGAGAAATTTCTCTTGTTTCTGAGTCAGATTCCAGGCTTCTAACTTTTAAAACACAACTAGCCGTAAAATGGAAGTATATATTTAATTTTGTATAATGGGAGAGCCATTTTGAACACAATATCCTTTTGAGGCCGAAAAAAGCATTGATGCCGAAATTAAAATGATGCATTGCAACTCTTTTGCGTAAAAGATCTGTTACATAAAATCCTATAATTTTCTGTTTTATTTACAGGAATATTTCCCTGGAATTATTCATGCAGTTTACGTTCTAAGGCCAGCAGGATTCATCAAGAAAGCCCTGTCGGAAGTCAGCAGCAAACTGTTCAAGGAAGAGTTCAAGTTCAAGGTCATTGTGTGCTCCATCTTGGATGAGATCTACGACTATGTGGATAAAAGCCAACTCACCGTCGATCTGGGCGGCCATTTGCCGTACTCCCACTCTGAATGGATACAACAAAGAATTGTAAGTCTCCTTATTCTATTTCTGTGCTTGCTTTATATTTTTAGGCTACTTTTTGTTAATCTCATTCATTATAAAGGGGTAAAAAAAATGCAGCTAAGCTGCACATATAATCCAACTTCTTCCTGCATTATCCCTGAACGGGTTAAATGTACCGAGTGGAATCTATTTATTTCACAGATAAATAAGACAGGCTTACACCAACATCATCACTTGACTTTGGGGTTCCTTACTTTATAATTCAATGCTATTTTACCCTTTGCGGCTCTTGGTAATGAAATTAGCTAACCCTAGTAAAAAAAAAAAAGTGAATTTTTTTACTAATTAAAGTTGTCTCGTTGCTCTTTAAATTGATTTTAGAGAAAACGCAAATGCGAATTTGTAAATATCCTCTGTCATGAAATTCACTAATTAGTTTTTGTAAAAAAAAACATAGTTATCTCTTTATTGTCAATTTTATGGGTTAGCTTACTTTACCACTAAAGCAATGATGCATCAATTCCAAACAATCTTATACATCTTATCCTTTTCCTAACATATCATTTGGTTATCATTCACAGATGTTGGTTTCCCAAGCTCCTCAAATCTCCCAGCCGCCTGAATCACCTGAACCACTTGTAACGCATGAAGATCCTCTCCCTCTTCATCCATTTGTTGATGATTCCTCCCTTGAAGAATGCCTTATTCCTACTCCTGAAAATGAACCTTCCACAAGATTTTCCATTGATTTTGGCTTGGATGACATGCTCAACAAGTTTTTCATTAAGAATCAATAAATCATATTTTCCTTTCTGTTGTTTTTCTTGTAATTTTCAATATTACCAATATATCTACCTAAATTTTGATGTTAGCTTGTATTAAAAGTTACAAAAATCTTCGGCCATCTGGCACTAGATGTCTATATTGTGGTGCATTATAAAAAACATAGAAAAACTCTTTAAAATAAAGTTGCATGTGATTTCAAGATATTTGTTTTATTAAAATGAAAGTAAAAGTTAAGCACTTTCAGAGATGTTCACGGATCGTAGTAAATGTAATTGACAGTTGAGCGAGTTGGCTGCCATGGTTTTCTAGCTATCAACTGACAAAATTAAAAGTCATCATTTTGTTTTTCCTCAAACAAAATACTCTAACTTTTAACTTGATCTCCCTGACACTACTTCTCATGATGTTATGTACGTCAATAGGTTTTTTTTATTGAAGTTTATAAGAAAAAAACACCAGCAAAACAACACAACCATTTTGACAGTGAACTATCAAAAGTGAAGCTGTACAAGATGGTGCTGGCAATTCTGATTTTCACCATGTTTATTACAATCCATGCACACAATAGTTAAGATAAAATATTGATCTGAAATGAAAAATAAGTGTTTTTTATTTACTGTTTAAAATATCAATGTTTTTCTTTTAAACTAAATTTGTGAAGAGGAACGCAATTCACCAACTTATCATTGCCTTGCCAGAAACAGACATTAGCATTATAATTGAATAATTCATCATTTTCATTTTAACGAATTGTTAGTTAATAATAACACGATGACATCTCTTGAACCAGGGTCAAAATTATTATCAAGGGGTCTGGCGGGAGTTGAATGGGTGTCATTTTAATTTCAAACACACTAGTCAGCTATCGTCTTGACACTTGGCGTATTACTACAACTAGAGATATGATCAAAGTGATGATCATGGTTTTCGCATCAAAGTGAAACATTGACAGATAAATAAGCTACAAATAGAACATGGTCTAATTAAAAAACATCACAAATTCTTTTGGAATCCTTTCGGGTGAAAAGATCGAAAAAGATTTGTCATCTAACGTTCACCATGAAAGGGAAAGTGAAAATTAAAACAATTATCCAAGCATGATTGTTCACAAGGCACATAATGAAATAAAAATGATTGTCGAGGAGTGTGTTTTGTCCAACAGGCACTAGAGAAATTTTCGGGACTGATGCGTGACGTCTCGTGCCACCTGGACGTCTTCATGCGAGATATTGTGGACTGTGATTTAGGAAATGATCCTCAACAAACCAAAGACTTGCTCCAAACACAAGGAGAGAAGTATGAACTGCTATTGATTATAACCTAAAAACACCCGTTAGTCCAAAAAAATCTTCTCAGTAAAAAAAATACATTTCAATTACAATAAGCTGCTGTATATAAATATAGCACACTTTTATATTCAACAAATCACCCTTTACACATATTGTCACCGACATTGATGTATGTAAGTGAGGCGTGGACAGTTATTGAATGTGAGTTGAGTAAAATATGTACGGTTGAAATGGCTCACCTGAGAGCAATGACTGGAAAGACACTGAATGATAGAGTCTGCAATGATTGGGTGATGAACTAGTGTGGTATAAAGAGAAAATGTAAATGAAAGTGCAAAAAAGCACCATGAGATGATTCGGACATCTTGAAAGAATAGATGATGAACGACATACAAATAAAGTGTACAGAGGAAAGCGTGGAAAGGGAGATGGAGAAAGGAATGAATAGACCAAATAAGTGAGATTGCAAAAGAATGGAATATGTAGAGTGAGAATAAGAGAAGAGTATGTATGAGGAAAATGATGAATGTTGAAGAGATGAAAGAGGTATGCAAGGACAGAAAAAAGTGGAGACGCAACTGCGGAAGTACCGGCCACCCCTAGTGGAATGGCGGCAGGATACAGTATAGTACCATTTATCCCAAAAAATAAATAATTGTTACATATTAATTCACAATGGACAAATGCACCGAGCATTGGCCGGGATAAGCTGACCACCAACTTTGTGCCACCAGACAAATGTTGGATAAGACATTGTCTCGTCCTGTAGAAGTAAATCATCTCCAAAGGTGAAAGAACCTTCTTAGTCAACGGCATAAAATGTGGAAGGAAACAGGAAACTCACATCACATTTAAGGCACAACCAGCCAAATTAATCAATCTCAAGTATAGGTTGATGAAAATTGCTGCAAGCAAATCTTAGGCCCGGTATTTTCGACGTTAGCATAGCGACTTTATACTGAATGAAAAAGACGCAGTTATACAATTATTGTTATCAGTTAAAAGTCACGTAAACGTTGAAAATACCAGGCCTTAGGAATGATACAGAAGAAGTCTTCACAATGGATTCACTTTTAAAATGGGGGAAAAATGCTATGTCACTTGATGGGACTAAAGCCTGGACAGGGAGTCATAACTTTGATTCAATATTATGTAGGCAGATTAAAAACACATGAAAGCGCAACCTATTACATTTAGGACAACTCGTCCCCGCAGTGCTTGTTTGGCTTCTGATAGACATAAGACAAACAAGTACTAGAGAGACAAACTGTCACAGGGGTATATTTTACAATGCTTTAAAATAAAATAAAATCAGACTGAGTCAAAGTGGTATGTACCATGTATGTACAGTCGCATGGTCAAAGACAAAATGTGTGACGATGCAACAAAATAAAGCCCCGAAATTCACTAGGCAATTAATTGCTGCAACGAAAGGATGTGGTTTACCAAGGGCGTTTATGATTTCAGATATGAATCGTTAAAGAATGAAATTGTGTCAGCAGCCAGTCATGGAGAGCAATTACTAGCTGAAATGAAGAAAGATAGCCAACCCGACAATGCTATAGGACATATTGCCGCTGTGGAAAGGTTTGCCAACTTTACAAATCTCTCCAAATTACGCCTCTGTATAGTAAAAAGTCCTATCTGTCAAACTAACACTTTGAGTAGTAAAAGTGGAGAGTTGAAAAAAAGTACCTGCTTATTAATCTTGCCATTTACTGCGGGGTATGAAAACTTCCATATTATAAAGCATTTTTTTACCCTCTTATGAAATTAGGAAAACCACAAGAGTTTCATCAACATCACTTCAAATCATGATCACCCTGAAGATGCCCATCGCAGATGTGGGTGAAACGTCCAGAAGCTCATATCAACTGATTCCGGAAAGCTACTCACCAATAAGGATGTTGCCTTATAACTAAATCATTAATATAGTTAACATTTTTTCAAAGTGGATTTAGACAGCAACTAGAAGACTCAAAATCTTTCTTTTTTTTTTTCAATTTTGTGTATTTTTGACAGTTAGGACTATTTATAATACCGGGCCTGTATGTTAAATAATATTTTGGATCCTAATGATGATGTAGCAATCCTTGCGCTCTGAAATTTCTTTGAGGAGAACACTGGACCCATATAACGCACTGGTGTCAGTCTTATATGTAACTGAAGGATCAATGTCATTAAATATACTTAGTTCAAATTTACAAAATTTATTGACAACTGAAATCAAGATTGATGACGGGACAATATTACAAATATTCCTAAACACTTAAATTCACATGATGAAACTTTTCTTATATACACTGTTGTTAACTCAAGTATTTTTTAGTTAGTTCTTTCATTATGACCCTATAAATATAATCATTAAGTCCGTTTTCTTGTAAAAATAACATGATTTATCATAGAACTTGGTATTCATTGTGTTTTATTGTAATTTTATGATTAAAATTGTAATTTACAGGTTATTGGTCCAGCTGGAAGAGACTGAAAGGCAATTTGATGAATTTTGGCAACGGCACTCTTCAAAGTTGAACCACTGGTTGTCTTTCCGTACTTTCTTGTTGGATTTCAAGGAACTACAAGTGAGTATCCTAAAGCCCGGTTGTTTCAAACTTAGCTTAGCCACTTTATACTGAATGAAAAGGGAAAAAATGTATAAATCGTTCAAGTTTTATTAATCATGCATAAGTTGAATTTAGTTCTTCTTTAGTAAATAAATAAACAAAATCTCTAAATGGAGTTGGAATGAAGGTTCAATTGTGTATTTTTTTGGCAAAAATGTCAGGTCTATATAATTAGGGTCATTGCTAAGTAGCAGAAATTTTAGTAGCTTCCTAACGGCCCGGCTTGGTGAAGTCACAATTTTTTCCTAGCTAATTTGTGGCGACTCCATGCATCAAGGTATTCAGAAGAAAATGTTGAATGGGCAGTGTTGGCAGTGATTGATAAGGGATATCAAGCTCACGTGGTTGATGATGACCTCAAATCAGTTGTACATTTATTTTACACTTGTCTACAGCGCATATTCCTTTGCGATGGTGTTACCGGATTAAATACAAAATCATTGCTGCGAAAAGACATGGGCGTATTATTTGGAATAGATTGTTCATCAAAGCGCTTCAATTTTGGATTAAATCTAAATTTGGGTGTTGAACTCTTCCGATTACTGATCAAGTTTCCCAAATTCTGCCTTTTAATGGAGTCTCTGCTTTCATCTTCATTAATATGAATAGAATTGCGCCTTTGCGATTCCAATTGAAATTGGAGTCTTTGTACTTTTCGGTTTTTTTCTTCCAAAATTGCAGCATACTCTTCAGATTGTCTTTTGTATTTATTACATTCATTCTGAAGAGATTCCACTCTCTTTTTATGGCTTTGAACTTCGACTTGTATTCTTTGTAAATTTATAGATTGGAATTCTTCGAGGTTCTTTAATTTTTCACGAGCATGCTTTCCAACATTTTCTTGATATCGTGTTTCTTCTTCCATTTGATACGACCAAAATGAAATTGCCCGCATTGCAATATCCATTACAGTGTCAGGTTTCATTCCAGCTAAGACAATGGACTTGAAAGGTTCCGTTGGATGCAAATCTGTTTGAACGACATCAAATTTATTGTCAAGTTTTGAATTGCAAGCAGGGCATACAAAAACTTCTTGGGATCTCTTGAAAAATTCACTTTCACCATGCTCTGAACAAAATGCGTGACTGCAGCTTGTTACCCAAGCTGTATTTATTAAAGGCTTTCTACATCTTTTAAAATTACACACCATGTCAGCCACCATTTTGACAGAAAACAAAATAATCATAATTTTCAAATTTAGAACATTACCTCTACTTTTTATGGCTGTTAAATTTAAATACCACAGACATTTTTATGTTTTACACCTATACTTGTTTTCAATTATTATCAACCTATCATGAGAAATTCCTAAAATAAATAAGTCAACATAATATGAACTATTATTAAGGATAAAAGAAAAACAGCTTTGTTTTCGATTACGTGAGTATATATTTTTATACCACAACCAGTTTCGCAATCATCCGTTTGCATCGTCAGGTGGTTCAATTAATACTAGTATTAGTATTAGTAAGTAAGTATATAGTATTAATTGAACCACCTGACGATGCAAACGGATGTTTGCGAAAACGGTTGTGGTATAAAAATAAATAAACTCACGTAATCGAAAACAAAGCTGTTTTTCTTTTATCCTTAATGATGAATGATTATAAAGTTAATGCCTCTACAATCAATAAAATTGAACTATTATTATTTATGGGAGTCGGAACAAAAAAGCCAAGGGAGAAAATTTTATATCACCTTGCTGAATTATATCTATTTTGAATAATTTGTTGTTAACTGTTCAGGACCCCTGTCATTTAAACCTGTGACGTCACTCCACCGAGGAAGATTTAGAATTATCGGACTTCATTGAAAATGTAATCTATGTTTAAATCTTATGTTTTTAGGTTATACTTGATGGGCACATGAAGACAGCATCAGACATGACTGAAGTAGGAGAAACGGCTCCTCGAGTTGATGCACTCATCAAGGATACTTCATTCTTTGAGAAAACTTGCTTGGTAGATCTTGCACATGCTGATGAAATTGTCAAAGTTGGTAAGTGTTCAATAATCATAAACTTGAATAAATAAATAATAATAAAAATTCGCCCTTTTAGCAGGCATGTTGTAATAATAATATTAGGATGATTTATTTGGTGAGCGCTGTTTGTCCAAGAAATGCCAACAACACGCATGTGATGTTGCTGGACACATGATATATTTTATGCTGTATTGGGGGTTGCAAAGGACCATAGACAAAAATAATCCATCATTTGAAAATAATTAAGGGTAGAGGGAGGTGTAGAAACTTGTTTATTCCCTTTTACTGTAGATTTGTAACACAAATTCAATTCACCATCCTATTTTGCCTGGGAAGAAACAAGTGTTACCATTATTTTTTTTTTTTTTTTTTTTTTTTTTTTTTTTTTTTTTTTTTTTTTTTTTGTGCACAACAGGTTTCCCTAATTACAGTGCACCCTCACAGCCATCAACACGCTGGGAGGAACTCTTTTACCATACTTTTGAAGGTGTCTACATTATATTGAAATATATCTATTTTTGCCTCATTAATGAGTTTGACACTCCGAGTTAAAGGATGCTGTGCCAAGACATCGGTGCGGCTCATTGGTACATGAAAAAGATCATGACCTCGCCCCCGATTATAGTAATTTGGTACAAACAACCTGAAACCCTCCAACAGGGTGGGACTGTCTATTAAACCATTGATGACTTTATAAGTGAGCACCATCAGGGTCCCGTTGCGCCTAGTTTCTAAGCTCCTGAAGCCAGTTTCCCGAAGCAGGTCCTCATGGTGCATGAACTGAGGGTAGTTTCCCTGCGTTCTCATGAGGAGGTACCTCAGGAACTTCTTCTGGAGCTGTTCTAACATATTAATGTACTTCCGCTGATGAGGTGTCCACACCTCAACAGCGTACTCTAATTTAGATCGAACGACGCAGCTGAAGACATCCGCCATCGCCCTGGGCTCTGTAAACTGTTTACAGAGTCTAATAACAAAGCCCAGAAGCCTTAATTAATCTATTAATAATTAATTATTTTATAATAATTAATTATATTATCTATTAATAATTAATTATTTAATATTTTAATGAATAACTACCCAATGGCATCTGCTGAACCAGGGTCAGGAACTTGCGATTGTTTCAATAACATAAATTCAAATATCCACTTGACCATACCAGCGAGGAGATTTAAAATGTAATGAAAACGTTTTAATGTTCACATTGTATTTGAAATGTTTTAGGTGAGCACCTCATGTTGAACCCTTTGAGCGCCGTAGACAGCATCCAATCCAAATGCGACGAGTTGAAGAGAACCAAAGCCATACTGTTGGAGAAGATTGAGAAGCGACACATTCTCCTGTCTAAAGCCAGAGAACTCATGGACCGAATAGACAAGGTACTGTTGCAGTTTATTAGACTACTTTAAAAATTATGCCTCGTCAACTTGACACTGGCGCCCCTGCTGAGATGCACTCCTGTGGTATTCGACACAAAAAAAAAGACTCCATCTGTTGAAGACTCTTCATCATCATTTTCATACGCTATGTGTTTTAAAATAAACACCGAAACGGGAAATCATCTCTGGCACCCTCGGTGGGATTCGAGCCCGAGCTCTTAGCATGGAATGCAAGCACTCTACCAACTGAGCTATTGACCGGACTACAAAATAGCAATATTGTAATCAGCATCACTAAATTTGCTGTAACAAGTAAAATCATGCTAACAAAACATTGCTATCAAAAAATGAAATGTTGATGGATATGGTTAATTTATTTGAATAAAAGATAAGGTTTAGATTAAAATACAGAATAAAAATATGTTAGTAACATTACAGAAAACCAATAAAGCTATGAAAATACATGGTTTCATTTTATGTAAAATGACTATATTAAGTGTATACATTATAAGTATTTGGAATGCCTTTTATTGTTAATTTGTTACTCAAGTTTCTAAATATTGACAAAAAGAAAACTTAAAAAGAATAATGCTTTGCAAGGTTTTTTTTAATTTTAAAGTCACATAACAAAGTATTTGAGATTGCACAGTAAGATATGCAGAATATGCAGTAATTTGAGAAAAGCCAGTAACATACCAGAATTTGAGAACAGCAAGCAGTAAGGTAACTGGGAATTTGAGAATAAAGAATAAGATAACACGGAATTTGAAAAAAGACAATAAGCATTAGCTTGGTGTTAGAGAATAATATAACTGTCCCTATTCCCAATATATTGGTTTGTTTAGATAATATTCCCAATAATATTATTGTTGATAATGATAGTGTCAATAATCTGAGAAATATCCATGATCCACAAAATTGGAGCTTTATTTTCAATAGAGATGATCTTGGCTCCTTCAATTATACCACAAGCCCCAATAATCTCTCCTTCCTTAATAATTTCTCCATTAATATTCTTCTTCAATCCGGAAGTAATGATGGACGGAATTTTTCCGCCAATAGGGAAAATTCCGCAAGAAATACCTTCTTGATTCTGAAGAATGTCTGGAATCTGTATGATGGACCTCCCGATTTTGATGATCCAAGAAATGATTTCATCCGAAAGCAAAATAATCGGTATATCAATGAAGATATTAGAAATTATCTCCGAATTTATGATGTTAATATCTTCAAGTATGTTGTGGATTTTTCCAGATTTCTGTTGAATCGAAATTATATAATCCAGTTGAATCTTATTGATCCTTATATGATTATTGATTTCAATTAGTGATTTCATCAAAATAGACTCTCCTCCGTCGATATTTGCAATTATTTTTGCCGAAATATCTTTAGCGATGATTCCATCAATCGCAATGCCTTTAATATCACCAATGATAATATCAATGGGACTGATATCCTTTATTTGGTGTTGTTTGATGTAGTCGATCCAAATTTTCGCACCGGGTCCCGCAGCGATCCGAATGATTGCTTTATTCCAGATCGGGATCATGATTTGAGGAGGAATTGTGATGATTCCATCAGAAATGATGATAGCGTACTTCTTTGCGATTGAAGAAGAAGAACTTGGGATGATGATTTCTTCGGGTTTGTAGATAGCGGCCATCTTTAACACTTTTTTAACTTCAAATTCACAAGTATTACACTATGATTCAAATGAGTGTTTGATAATTGATGAGAGCTTAGAGTTGAGAGTATGTTTCTGCTCTTCAGTCAGGTTGCACTGAGATGAGTGGATGCAGGGAAAGTGTGTGCTTTGGCTTTTATACAAAATTTCTATAAACAGAAAATTATGAGGAAAATGTGCAAGGAAAATGCAATGTAAATAATAAGGAAAACTAAACAGAAAAACAAGTTGTTGTCTCGCATTCATAATATTGATGTGCATTTTCCTTTACAGGCAATTAGCAGACAATGCATTTTTAACCTAATTAGATCTATTAAAAAATATAATATGTAGAAAAAATCTGAATCTATTTAAAAAAGATGGTATGACGCTGACCACCCATGCTGTATGCTGTAAAAATGGTTCACTTTGCCAATGTCACCCCTGTTTCAGGGAAGGTCAGCAAAAGCTGCAGGGCGTATGTTCATTTGAGGTTAGGTTTTTAAATTGTAAGTACACATGCAGCATTTATAAACTAACGGGGCTATTCTTAGACATTTTAGTCGTCGGTTAAGCCCTCGTTTTGACAAACCTATGGATCCTGAGCTGGAAGTTTCATCAGCACGGTCATTCTTACCTACCGATTTTTGCAATATTTGTATGAAGACAAATCAGCTGTTCACTTGCGGCCATCTTGGATTGACAGGTCTTCATACAAATGCATCATTAGTTTGTCAAACGTGGGCTCAACCGACGACTAAAATGTCTAGGAATAGCCCTGTATGAGTTTGTGTGTACATTTACCTAGACACATAGTCTGCTGGTGTGCGTAACTGGAGTAGTGTCGAACAGCTAGTATAATGATGAAATGCATGGTGGTAGATCTCTGGTTTGATCCATTATGGGAGTGTTGGTACGTGAGCCTAAGCACGCTGGGTGTGGAACAATCCGCTTTAAAATAATCTAGAATACGCGAGAAACGTCCATATGAACGGTATAAATATGAGCGGCAATTGTATGGATAGTCAGAGTCGCTTGAAACATTGTGGCACAAAGTCAAATAGGCAGAGCAAGAAAAGTAATCAGTACATTGTAAAGGGATATTGTGCAAAATAAATCTTGTTAAATAAATAAATCACAGTTTAATTAAAAAGTAAAATCATAACAATATGAATGAAATAATTATCTTTAGTTATTCAAACACTGTTTTTAATAATAATAATGTTTGCAGGCTAACCAATGGTGTGCCGCTGGTGTGGAGATGCTGGCTGTAGGCGGGACCTCATCCACTGCGGCTCCGGCGGAACTTGCCAACCTGGAGGCGTTTGTCCTGGCCGCGCACCACTTTGGGCTCACGGCTCCCAGTGAGTTCAGGGAGGCTCTCCTCATATCGGCCACTCCTGAAACTAAAGCTCTTGTCACTCAGGTAAACCATTTTTAAAGCAGTAGATATTTTTAAGAACTGTTTTAGTAGAGAACTATGTTTATTTATGCATATCAGACCAGTCTAAGGAGGATGTGACCCTGTAGAGAACATTCATGTTAGTATGTTTGTGCAGGTGCTGCAGCGTGTGGATGACGTGTGGCTGATGTTGGGGGTGCGGAGGCAGACCCTGCAGAGTGAACATTCATGTTAGTATGTTTGTGCAGGTGCTGCAGCGTGTGGATGACGTGTGGCTGATGTTGGGGGCGCGGAGGCAGACCCTGCAGAGTGAACATTCATGTTAGTATGTTTGTGCAGGTGCTGCAGCGTGTGGATGACGTGTGGCTGATTTTGGGGGTGCGGAGGCAGACCCTGCAGAGTGAACATTCATGTTAGTATGTTTGTGCAGGTGCTGCAGCGTGTGGATGACGTGTGGCTGATGTTGGGGGTGCGGAGGCAGACCCTGCAGAGTGAACATTCATGTTAGTATGTTTGTGCAGGTGCTGCAGCGTGTGGATGACGTGTGGCTGATGTTGGGGTCGCGGAGGCAGACCCTGCAGAGAACCTCAGCGCGCCCTGCCCGCCCCGTGCAGCAGGTCACCCCACAGGCCGCGCAGCCACACCACAACACTCCCAGCAAGATAAAGGTAGGACACATTTTATTATCAGTCATTTGACAACAAAACAGAATTTGACTGGTATATTCTTGTGATTAACACTACGGACTCCTAAGTAAAAAGTCATTGGTTTGATTCCCACACCAACGGTGGGGCGTCGTCTACTGCGCATTCGTAATGTCAGCCATCAAAATTGTCTGTGCTCCTTTTTAAATGTGTATTTCAGGATTTGTCATCTTGCTTAAAATACAATTAAATTTGCTTATTATCGTACACCAACTTTTTGAAGCCAAAGCCATTGAACTGCTTTGATTGTACATTTGACTCGTTTCAAAATGATCATTATGAAACAATGTGTAGGAATGAATAACTTTGTGTTGTGTTTTGATGTTTTGTATTGCCCAAATTACCAAATGGGATCAGAAAAAACAAATTACATTACAAAGTTTACTATGAACTGTATAGAACTAATTTCTTTTGATAAAAAAGTAGATTGTATCTACATGTAGGCAGTAGCGTGACTATCATACAAGCTAAAAAGCTGAGCATGCGTATTGCGAACCCTCAGAAATTAAAATAATGAATATTTTTGAGTGGATTAAAGATATTATCGTCATGCGTCTTTTTAAATTTCCCGCCGTCAAAATTCATGCTACTGCCATCTTTGTGGGACAGTACTAGGCTTTTATTATTGGTCATTGTCGAACAAAACTGTATTGATGACGTGTCAAGCGATATACCTGTCTTTGTCTAACGTATGAAAAAAGCTAAAAGTCATAAAGCTTGTATGGAGATGTACACACATATACGATAGAGCTCTTTGCTCATTCGATATGACACACATGCATTCACATATCATATGTGTCAAATACACAAAATAATAATATCAAATATGCTTAGCTTTTGCTATGGCTTTTTCCTTTTAGACACTTGCACGTTCACAATATTATGAATGACTCATTGTATATTATATTTACACTGTATCTCGTATTTATATTATTGAATACCTACACTGTCACGTTAGTATGTTTTATACCAATATCAGAATAATTGACTTATTAATTGTTTGCGACTGACCACCCATACTGTAAAAATTGGTTCACTTTTCCAATGTCACCCCTGTTTCAGGGAAGGTCGGCAAGAGTTGCAGGGCTTATATTTATTTGAGATTCATTGGATTGGGTTTTTATATTGTAGGTCCACATGCGGCATACGTTAGCGCGAACTTACACATTTCTGCTTGTGGGAATGCGTTGAATATGAATCTTAATTGATACATATCTTTGCAGCTTAGATTTAGATTTTAGATTTAGTAAACGCAACTTTAATTATCCAGCATGCGTATGGCAGAAACCGAAAGCACGCCACTGCATGTAGGTACCAATGGTACCAATATTCCACTGTTTGATACCTCAATTAGTTGCTTAGAGTCAATAACCACGTTTAATATTTGTCCTTGATGAATCACTGATGGTCCTCTCAGATATCCTGCTGCCTCCCACTCACACACACACACACTCACACACTCTAACAACTTCACTTCCTCGTGGGTGGATGGGGAATTTTAAATACAAGCCTACATGAGCTCTTAAAAGAGTAATTAAATTTAAACAAAACAAATCTCAAACATAAATATTTTTATCTTTGTGTTGTACTTTTATTTCCTTATGATAATTATGTAATGAATTAACGCTTTTCTATTGTCCCACAAAATATATATAACTTTACATTTTGGAGAGTTGCTTTCCGGGATCCGTTTCCGTGATCTATTAGAGAAGGAGATGCCGGACGTTTCGCCCATATCTGCAATAGGCTTCTTCATGATGTATGACGTGATGAAACTGTTATGTTCATCATCATCACGCTCAAGAAGCCCCTCGTAGACATGGGCGAAACGTGTAAAATGCTCTAGCTCCAATAGACCACGGCAACAGCTCCCTAAAGGCAACTCTTCAGTGTCAATCGCCAGCAGTGAACTTCTATTTGCATTTTACAGATTTAATATTTAATGACTTATGTATTTGGAAACAAGTAAAATATTTAATAAGATTTCAAATTAAGTGAATTGTAACAAAGTTAAAAAAGTATTTTAATTAATTAAAATGTGCTTTCACAAAGTTACTGCCCAAAATCTAAATAATATAAGATTTCAAATTGATCAAGTGAAACACTGTGGTAAGCCATTATAAAGGTTTATTTTAAAATATTTAATTCTCTTACACCCTCTGTAAGCTTTGTGGTGGTCACAATAGAAAAAACCAAATCCCAAGCAAGCTGCAGTGTCATTTTTTCTACTCTCTTGGGTATTTAAAAGATATGTCACAAAGGTCAGCATTCTACTTGTATAAAGTCATCGTCATCATGAGCTCATAGCCCTGGGTGGATCTTGGCTGAACCCAGGATTCTCCTCCCCTCTCGCCTGTCCATCACCTTTGCTCTCCAGCCACGTATGTCTGCATTGGCTGCATCTGCATTGACACCATCTATCCATTATATTTTTGGCCTTCCTGGGGTGGAAGTCTTGACTACTGTATCTTTTTGAAGATAGGATGGAATGAAACATGGCGGTGCATCAACAGCTGCTACATTTTAAATAGACCAGTGATAAACTGTTCACCCACCGCCATGTTTTATTTGTCCTATCTTCAAATAGATAAGACAAAATCTACCGACAGCCTATCGAGACTTCCACCCCTGGTCTCCTACAGCCTTATGGTATGCGTATGGTGCTGAGAGTGAATGGAGTTTGTGTCGTAGCCCACTGCAGGGGTATAGGCCTACTTTGATGGAAATGATCACATTGGGCTCTCTGTAGATGTCATAGAGCTCCTGGTTGTACCGACGATGCCAACCAGAGTTATCTCTCATCGGACTGTACATAAACACAACTAAGATACACAAATAGTGTGACTTTTTTTTTTAAATAGATTTGTGAAGAGGAATGCAATTCACCAACCTATTCTGCCTGGCCAGAAACAGGTATTAATATCATCAATTAATAATTCATTATTGTTTATTTTAATGAATTATTAATTAATAATTACCCAATAACATCTGTTGAACCAGGGTCAAAGTTATGGTCAAGTGACCCAAGCGGGGATCGAACCAACGTTATTCTATTCCAAATACGCTAGTAAGATCGGCCACTTGGCCCCCTCGGCCATAACACTTCTTGCCGCGTTATCCTCTAAGGATTTCACATGTGGCGAGTGGAACCTATTTCTTTATACAGGTAAAGGAGCCGGCCTTACGCCAACCAATTCAGTTGAAGTGGGAGTTTCCCAGCTCCCGAGGGGGCTGGTACTCATTTCTTGTGAAGGCTGAGTAAACTTTGCCGCTATTTTATTTTGGGTTTTGAAATAAACACCGAAACGGGAAATAATTTCTGACACCCTTGGAGGCATTTGAACCCGAGCTCTCCGCATGGAATGCGAACACTCTATCAACTGCACTACCCGACACAACCCGACACCATTGTTATCTCTCATCGGACTGTAGATGGTCTTAAGAATCCTTCTTTCCAAAGAATGATAAATGCAACCAAGCTACACATATAGTGTAACTTCTTGCCTACGTTATCCCCGAAGGGGTCGTATGTGACGCTTCGGGACCTATTTATTTTTACAGGTAAGGGGGCCGGCCCCACACCAACCACTTTCAGTTGAAGTGGGGGTTTCCCAGCTCCCGGGGGGGCTGCTTCTCATTTCTTGTGAAGGCTGAGTAAACCTTTGAGATCGAACCCTTGCTCTCGGCATGGAATGCAAGCATTCTAACAATTGAGCTATCGACCTTTTTATGAGCTTGATCGTCAATGTCAATGTCACCCCTGTTTCAGGGAAGGTCGGCAAGAGTTGCAGGGCTTATGTCCATTTGAGAATTGGGTTTTTATATTGTAGGTCCACGTGCGGCATGTGTGAGCGCGAAATTATGCGTGTCTGCTTGTGGGAATGCACTTAATATGAATCTCAAATGATACATATCCTTGCAGCTTAGATTTAGATTTAGATCGTCGTCGCTACAAAGCGCCAATTCTCAAGCAAGACCCAGTTGCTGTAAGGCTGGATGGACCTTTGGTGTGATAATATATTATAAATGAAGAGTCTCAAAATAGCTTTAAAAAGTCATCTACTAAAATGAGGAATAGATTCCATGGAGAGAGACAGGTCTTGCCTAAAATGAGATGTATTTGCATTTTTGATTGGGAATCCTACAAGGTATGTGTGAATTTGCATACGTAATCATTTTAATGGTTTTTAGAGTTACATCAGTGCTCCCACACTGAGCCAAATTAAGTGAAGAGTACCACAGTTCAAGTCAACTATTACATCTGCTGAACTCTCAAGGTTACAGACCATTATATTCCTTTGCTGGATGTGGGTGTGCATTATGTAGTTACTTACTAGTGTTGACCTGTTGATGGTTTATTGTTTTGTTAAGAAGCATGACAAAATAAATTTGTGAACTGCAGTCCTTTGGCAATTGAAAAAAAACAACTCTGAGTAACAGTTACACATATTTTTTTAGGGCACCAATTACCAAGGGTTATTTAGCTTTTTACCGAGCAACCCGGCTTAGTGACGTCACATTTTTTGTGTGCGTCATTCACGAAAAAAATGAAGCGTTTTTAGAAAAAGTATGTATAAAAAGATTAAAAGTATGATAGCTCTCCACTTAATGTCAGAAATGATTTTATTTTTGTGGATACTTAAAATCTAAAATAAAATACCAGCTAAATTTACTCAGCCTTCACTAGAAATGAGAGCTAGCCGCCTGAGGAGATGGGAAACTTACTTTACGGAAACTTACTTTACCCTTACCTGTAAAAATAAATAGGTTCCACTCTCCAAATGCGACCCGTTAGGGGAGAACACAGCTTACGCCACTTACCTATAAAATTAAACACATAAAAATAAATCGGGAACAACACGGTTTGAAGTTACGTTACATGTGCAGCTTGGTTACGTTTTTTTAAACATATGCGTAAAATGCATAGCATTTCACAAACTAGCTGTTTTTGTTTAAGTTAAAAAGGAGATCACCTTGACGTTATATTCCGTGATCTGTGATATTGACTGTATGATATTTAAATAGTGGCTTAGTATGCACTTACTGCATACAAAAATACATACATACACTTCCCATGTGTGTTTATGGTTTCACGGTATGCTGCCATTTCAACCGCCAACTTCTTTAAATGTCTGGACATGAAACTCATTTCAATTAAAGTTAATCCACATTGGCGTTCATCGTATTGTTCCTTGACTTATAGGTTGGTATGCCAAGACCAAATAAGTAGGTGAGATTGCGAAAGAATGGAACCTGCAGAGTGAGAATAAGAGGAGAGTATGTATGAAGAAAGAGATGAAAGAGGTATGCAAGAACAGAAAAAAGTAGAGACGCATCTGCGGAGGTACCGGCCACCCCTAGTAGAACGGCGGCAGGATACAGTAACAGATGCGGCTGACCACCCATGCTGTAGAAAATTGGACACTTTTCCAATGTCACCCCTGTACCAGGGAAGGACGGCAAGAGTTGCTGGGTGTATGTACATTTGAGATTTGGGTTTTATGTTGTCGGTTCACATGCGGCATGTACAAGCGCGATCTTATACGTGTTTGCTTGTGAAAAGGCATATAATGTGAATCCCCAATGTTACAAATATTTGCAACTTAGATTAGATTAGATCGTAACCCCAGATCTAAGGTGTCACAAACCAAAAAAATGGTGTCTTAACTTGTATGTCGGTATGACCATCCATTCTGTAAAAAATGGTTCACTTTGCCAATGTCACCCCTGTTTCAGAGAAGGTCGGTAAGAGTTGCAGGGCTTATGTTCATTTGAGATTGGGAAAAAAAGAAATTCACACTTCAACCTGATTTTTTGTGTGAAAAAACTAACTTAATCAAAAATTTAAACCTTTTTATTAGGAAGAGGGTTGGTGATCATTTTTTTTAAAAAGGCAGATGATTTTTTCAATCCTGCTTGAAAAAATACAATCTTTAATCTCAGTTGCAAAAATCTATTACGTTTAAGTTTTATAATTATTATTCCAACAACAAGTGAGAGTACACTGTTCTATAGTTCTGTCACATTTAATTGCTTTTGTGTTGTTTTTATAACTCTGGTGTGAAAAAAAGTGTCTTGTATCGTAGGGTTGAGTTTTGTTAATGATTGAGGAGTATTTGTTTTTGTTTTTTACTTCAGATTCCGTGATTAAAGTCTCTTTTTACTGACTGATATTACATATTAAATTACTGCCATACCCTACCAAAACAATTGCTGCAAATCATAATATACTTTTATAATAAAAATTTACAAATCATAACAGCTCAAATTAAAGAAAGAAAGAAACAAATGAAATAATATTGGAGGAAGGGAACATGAAGTGCTTCACATGTGCCAACGACATTAGCCCAAAAAAGAAACTGAAATGCGTCAGGTGCTATCATTTCTTCCATCCTGCTTGCCAGCAACAATCCGCGGACATTAACAAGATGTCCACGAGGTCCAGTTCACAGTGGACCTGCAACAAATGCAGGTCGGAGGATCCGAGAACATCTAAGCCAGTCTCTCTTCCAACACCCACTGCATTGTCTCAGGCGGTACCAGTAGAAGTTGTGACACCATCATCTGAATACCATCCTTCGAGTGAGCAAGAAGTATCCAAAGACCAGCGGCTTGAGGGTATCCTGAGAGTGCTTGAGGGGCTTCAGAGTAGGATGACTATCCTAGAGGAGGGGCTCAAGGAGCTGGAGGTCAAAAAAAAGGCCTGTAAGTGCAGTGAAAAGCTCGGCATCTTTGAGGAGCAGGTGAGGAGCCTCTCTTCGGTTACAACGTCCTTATCTACTGCACTGTCTCTCACGGAGCAGGATAAGAGAAGGGACAATGTAGAAATTGTGGGGATGCCGGATGCCGGCTCTGATCCGATAAAGGATGTCATACTAATTGGAGAGGCACTCGGTGTGACTCTTAACAAGGAGAACATAGTGTTTGCGTCACGAAGCGCACACAGGGAAAAAAGCGCCAGACCGAGAGCGATTATTGCAAAATTTTCCAATCCCAGCACACGTGATCAACTAATTGCCGCTATCCGAAAGAGGAAAGGCTTAAAAACATCGGAATTCATGAAGAAACAGAATGGTGTTGAAAACAGAATTTATATCAACGAGCACTTAACGTCGGCAAGTAAACATATTCTTAGAGCTACTAAAGAAGCAGCTAAGGCCCATAATTTTTTGTACGTATGGACGAGGAATTGTTCAATATATGTAAGAAGGAGCGATGTCTCCCCAGCTATAAGGATACGTTCATTGGAAGACGTAAGCAAGATCAAGTAGTACACCATGTTACCCTCAGATACACATTAGATGAACTCCTGCTGCTGAATCTGGTCTTTGCTCGATTTCTCCCTATTGATCCTACTGCAGTTTTATTTTTCTTTAGTTTTTCCATTTATCTGTTTTTATCTTTGTTCTTATTTTTATTTTTTCTTTATCTGTTCTTATTTTTATTTATCAGAGCTTTCCCTTTCCTCTCCTCCTATGGTTATTTCACATTTCCCCCTCTCCTTATTAATTCCAATGCCATGCATTTCAAGATTATGTTTTTACCTACGTTGGATGTTGCCCCTATCTTTTATTATATTTATTATTTTCTTTGTGCGCCTCAGTGTCGCAAGGTGAGTTCTCATATAATATTTTATAATTTTATGACATATCATTTCTATTATTTTTACATTTTAATTATGCATAATAGAAACACATCATGACTTTCAGGTTATATTATCAAAATGTACGTGGGTTACGTACTAAAACAAATATTTTTTCACAGAATGTTTTATTGAACAATTATGACATTTTACTGATTTCTGAAAGTTGGTTAAATGACGGAATTCTGGATGGTGAGTTGTTTGATGGTCGTTATGACGTCTTCAGAAATGATAGAGACCCTCTTGACACAGGATTGTCTCGAGGAGGGGGAGTAATGATTGCAACTCGCAGAGTGTTAAATGCTCGCCAGCGACCGGAGTGGCAGTCGGGGCTAGAATGCGTCTGGTTGACCATTCCTGGAAAATCGTTCAGGAACTCTATTGATTTACATATAGCTTGCATCTATATGATGGGAGGATCTTCTCACCAAGAAATGATGCTCAATTTTGCATCGACACTTACAAATTTACTTAATTTTTACCCTAAAGATATTTTTATTGTGGTTGGAGATTTTAATTTGCCCAATATAAAGTGGACTGAGGAAAACAACAATGATCACCTCACCCCAATTTTCTTTGAACGCCACACTGCTGAGATTTTCCTTAACTATTCTGCTACTGGTTTGGAACAGTATAATAATATTCTTAATGCTAATGGGAGAATATTGGATCTTATTCTTTCAAATACTGCTATAAAAACTATACATGCTGCTTTTCCTTTGGTTCCTGAGGACCTCCATCGTCCGTCACTTGAACTGACTGCCGACCTTGTTCCCAAGAAATACTTGGTTAGTGCCCCACGCTTTACACGTCTTTTTAGGAAGGGTGATTATACTAAACTTAAAAATTTCTTGTCTAATATTGATTGGGAGCTGATTCTCAATCAGTGCGATGTGAATGACTGTGTTGATGTATTTTATAGAATAATAAATGAAAGCATTGACTCTTTTATACCCGGTAAAATGATTAATTGTAATAAGTATCCAACTTGGTTTTCAGCAGCATTGATAAAGATAATTAAAGAAAAACATAAAGCTCACAGACGATGGAGGTTAACAGGAAATCCAAGGGATTATCAAACATTCTCCCTCTTACGTTCTCGTCAGAAACGCATACAGGGTGAGTGTCATGCCAGGTTTATCAGATACTCAGAGCTATCCATGTCTAAAGAGCCAAAGAGATTTTGGTCATATCTCAAGGGTGTGCGAAATTCCAGTTCACTACCAAGAGAATTATTATTTGAGGGGCAAGTGGCCTCTGATGCTTGTAGTATGGCAAATCTGTTTTCAAAATATTTTAGATCTGTTTACACTGATTTTTCTGATATCACTGATTCATCTACTGTCGCTTGTCCTCCGTCCCTTGGTGAATTGTCTACAAATCAAAACATTGCTTGTGGACTGGCGGTTACTCCCATTATGGTTTGCAAATATTTAAACACACTTGATGCTAGCAAAGGAGCGGGTAGTGATGGCATTCCTTCGTTTTTTGCTATTAGTTGCGCTAATGAACTATCACTCCCTCTGGCAATGATTTTCAATAAGTCCCTTATTACAGGTATATTTCCTGATGCCTGGAAGAGGGCGCACATAGTTCCAATACACAAATCTGGTCCTAAAACTTCTGCAGAAAACTATCGACCTATATCCATCTTACCCGTATTTGGTAAATTGTTTGAGAAGTTGATCTATGATCAAATATATCATTTACTCGTTTCTCAGCTACCCAAATCCCAACATGGTTTCCTCAAAAAAAGATCAGTCGTCTCCAACTTAGCAGTCTTCACAGATTACGTGTTTGATGAGATGGAAAAGGGTGGCCAAATTGACGTAATCTACACGGACTACTCAAAGGCCTTTGACAGGGTAAGCCATAGCATATTATTGGATAAACTACAAACACTTGGCGTGCATGGGAATCTGCTGCGGTGGTTTGCATCATACCTGATAAAAAGATCTCAAGCGGTTGTTCTTGGTGGCTGCAAGTCGGACTTCTTTAGTATTCCGTCTGGTGTCCCCCAGGGCTCTCACCTCGGACCGCTTCTTTACAATGTATATGTCTATGACATTGAACAGTGTTTTAATTTTACAAAATGTTTATTATATGCTGATGATACTAAAATTTACTTAGGAATTAATAGCATTCAGGACTGCATGAAGCTGCAGGATAATTTGGACAACCTTACACATTATTGTATTAAAAACAAATTAGATCTTAATGTATCTAAGTGCCATAAGATATCTCTTACCCGCAAGACAAACCCCTTAAAGTTTAATTATCAACTCAAGGGTGAATACCTTGACACTGTGACTGGGGTGAGGGACCTTGGTGTTTTTATGGATGCTAAATTAATTTTTGATGCCCATATTTCCTCTACCACCGTTAAATCTTACAAAATGCTGGGATTTATTTTAAGGACCTGTGAGCCCTTCAGGGGTTCTAATGCCGTTAAGATGGCCTATTGCGCGTATGTTCGCAGTAGGCTTGAATTCGCTTCACCTATTTGGAATCCACAGTACAGTGTTTATAAGGAACAAATAGAAGCTATACAAAAGAAATTCCTAAAGCATCTAAATTACAGGGAACATTTAACTTTTAATAATTATCATGATGCTTGCCGTCATCACGGTTTTATGTCCCTAGAAGCCCGTCGAACGCTATTAGATATGGCTTTTCTGTACGATATAGTACACGGCCATATTGACTCCACCGTTCTTTGTGAGGGGCTCACTTTGCGTGTACCTACAAGGCGCACTAGGTTAAATTCACTTTTTTATACGGGAGCGCACACTACAAATTATGCCAGGAACTCGACTTTAACGAGAGCTATGTTTTGTTATAACTCAAATTTTAATCACCTGGACATTTTTTGTTTGTCCAAAAACGCATTTCTTCAAGGGGTGCGGATGTACTACTTGAGAAAATGCAAAACTGATTGAATGGCATCCTCTTCCCCTTCCATTGTCCTTTCTATCCTATTTTCCCAAATCTTCTCTGATAAAAACCTCCGCATTCATATTATTTTTCTTTTGTTCTTTTCGTTTGCTGTTACATTTGCTGTAGACAAGCTTTTATTGTAATTATTTTTATTTAAGAAAACTATTATTGGCCTTATATGTATTTATTATAAATCTTTACTTGTTTCATGTGTATGTGCTGTTGTTTTCTGTAATAAATAAAAAAAAAAAAAAAAAAAAAAAAAAAAAAAAAAAAAAAAAAAAAAAAAATAATAATTAATGCAGTTCACGCTTACACATGCCGCATGTGGACTTACAATATAAAAACCCAATCTCAAATGAACATAACCACTACAACTCTTACCGACCTTCCCTGAAACAGAGGTAACATTGGCAGAGTGAACCATATTTTTACAGTATGGGTGGTCAACCTCATACCAACCTATAAGTCAAGGAACTTGAGTCTTTGAAAAATGAGTATTTGACATTAACCGCTCGATCTGTAGTGAGAGTTTTCTTCTCGCCCACACTCTTATTTGGTTACACGATGCATGTAAAGTGATTCTCTAACAAACTTGATTATTCTACGGCTGCTCGCATTACCTAGTTTACTTAAATGCACGAACAAACCCGATAAATATTAGTCTCTCCGCTTGTACTTTCGATTGAGATTTTCTCTCGAATCTTCAATTTCTACAGCACTAAAAGCTTTCGGTAAAGACTTTAGAATGCTCTTCACGTTTCAACTACGCTTACTCCTAACAACGTTTCACGACAAATCAGTCAAAGATGGCTCATCCACAGACAAATCAGTCAAAGATGGCTCATCCACAGACAAATCAGTCAAAGATGGCTCATCCACAGACAGATCAGTCAAAGATGGCTCATCCACAGACAAATCGGTCACACAGTTGGTCCGCACAACTTCTCGTTCAACGACATTTCGACTTGCCTTATAGGTTTTTATGAGGCTGACCACCCATGATCTAAAAAAAATAATTCACTTTGCCAATGTCACCCCTGTTTCTGGGAAGGTCACGACAAATCGGTCAAAGATTACTCATCCACAGACAGCTTGTCCATGGAAAAATCGGTCACACAGTCTATCCACACGACTTTTCGATCAACGACATTTATCCTTTGACTTATAGGTTGGTATGAGGCTGGCCACCCATGCTGTAAAAAAATGTTCACTTTGTCAATGTTACCCCTGTTCCAGGGAAGTCGGTAAAAGTTGTAGAGCTTATGCTCATTTAGGGTTCGGTTTTTAATTTGTAACGACACATGCAGCATTTATAAGCGCAAATGTACACGTGTTTGTTTGTGGGCATGCATTCAATATGAATTTTAAATGTTAATATATCCTTGCAACTTAGATTAAATTGCAAGTTTGTCAAAAATAATGTCCCGTCTCGGTGTTTTTTTTAAACTCAAAATAAAATTACTGGCTAGGTTTAGTCAGCCTTCACAAGAAATGTGAACCTGCTTCCCAACTAAACATAACATTTTTTTTGACAATCGCAATCTTAATCCGAGCAACTACAATATATAATGAAAATGAGAGGAAGACCGAGAAAAGTATGAATGGACCAAATTTCCGAAATAGCGAATGAATGGGATATCCAGAGTCATAATAAAAGGAGAGCTTGTATGAAAAAGGTTATGACTCTGGATGAAATGAAAGAAGTATGCAAGGACCGAAAGAAATGGCGGTTGATCTGTAATGTAGGGGGCTGAGGCCAAGAATCAATTTTCATTTTTATAGATGTTTTGTAGAATTTTTAGTGTTTTTGGTTTGTTATTCAAATAAACAACACTTTTAACTTATAAACACTGTTTTTAATTTCACAAATACAATATAATTATAAAAATTAAATTTTAAATTATACTACTAACGTTTTCGACTATTCAGTCATCATCAGGTAGGAAAATATTCTGTTTAGTGTTTGTTTGTTTGTATAACTGGATGTAATTAATTGCTTGTACCTATTCCTTGACTTAAAGGTTGGTATGAGGCTGTCACCCCTGTTTCAGGGAAGGTCGGCAAGAGTTGCAGGGCTTATGTTCATTTGAGATTGGGTTTTTATATTGTAGGTCCACATACGGCATGTGTGAGCGCGAAATTATGCGTGTCTGCTTGTGGAAATGCATTTAATATGAATCTCAAATGATACATATCTTTGCAACTTAGATTTAGATTGTTTTAGCTATTGCATAACAGTAAACCATCCTCATAGTTAAAGTTCATTTCATGTAATAATTCCACTTACATATACTATGTCTTAGTATAAAGTGCTTTGCATTAGCTAATGAACATATTTTTGTTGTTTACTGAACAATATTCCGTAGCCAAGAAATAAGGAATCTCATCTGACTAACGGATTAGAGCCAAGATTGTTTACTGACACCAAGGCCGTACTAGAACTAACAGGCCGTGGCGCGCCCTATCCCCGTTACGAACTTAGTGCTACCACACAATAATACAGGGACTTACCATTCAACTCATACAAGAAATACTTACTTGTAACTGATGATTTCTTAAATATTAACTAGTAATTATTTATCTCAAGCAGTCAGACCTCCAAATACTCCTATATTTACACAGTAATACTGAAAAGAAGTCAATTTTGCCCACATATACTCATAGTAGAAAGCAAACAACGATAGAGGTTTCAAATTTTTAATTTAGTTATAATAATATATATGTATAAGTCAAGGAACTAAATTAATGAAAACTCTACAATATGACAAAAAGTAATATAAATAAACCATTGAAATAAACACAAATTAAGTCACTACACAAAAGACATCCGAAAAATTCAAAACTAATTTATCAACAGATTGAATTTTTTTCTTTAATGATTAGTTAGTTGAAAAAAAACTTATTTTTTTTACACTTTACTAAGTTTTTCAAACGCATTTCACGTTTTTGAAACACTTATTGATAAAGGTATTTTTTCACAGCAGGAATTTGCACCAAAACGGCAAAACATAACACCATTCAACAATATAGCTTTTCGGCATTTGTGTGACGTTCGGACAATTATAGGTTATGAACAAATTGAAAGAAGTTTTTAAGAAAAAACTTACAAAAACACATCTAATTGTACACAAATCCATACGCAAAAGTTCCGTGACCCGTTTACTATAATAAAACAGTAATGCTCCATGAAAAATTCAACTTATTGCAAAAAACACCACAAAAATATGACAAGACGTGTGATTGTAATTTGAATTATTGAGTTATTGTGTGAATGTAGTACTTTCTTAGCAAAATATTGTACTCAATACCTAGAAAAAATGATAAACTGTCAGACGCAGTAAAGTTTTTAGACAATAATATAGTTTTTATATTTTAAACTTATTTTTTAAGATTACAACTTCACTCCCGAAATGTCAAAAATGGCGACTAAATTGTACTACCGCAGTCGGCCGTTGGCGTTGCGCCGCACTAAGATGGTGACGTGATCATCCAAAATTTCAAACGCTTCCCGGCCTGTATCTCTAGTATGGCCTTGACTGACACCGTGTAGTGCAGTGGTCGTTAACCTTTTTTCGAACAATGACCATGTCGATTATTTTGTTTCAATCAGATTTTGTTGTTTACCTGTTTACACCTGAATGTTATTTCTTATACATATTCCTTGACTTATAAGTTGGTATGAGGCTGACCACCCATACTGTAAAAAAAAATGTTTACTTCGCAAATGTCACCCCTGTTTCAGGGAAGGACGGCAAAAGTTCCAGGGTGTATGTTCATATGAGGTTTGGTTTTAATTTGTAAGTACACATTCAGCATTTGTGAGCGTGAACTTACACGTGTCTGTTTGTGGGCATGCATTTGATGAGTTTTGAATGTTAATACATCTTTGCAACTTAGATTATATCACTTTGATCACTTTGACCAATACCATTTGACTGCCTGGTCTCAATCAGGAACCATTTTGATTATTATTTTACTATCAGGGACCTCAAAGCCTAAAATTATTATCCGCTTCAATCTCAACATGAACTTTTTTCTTTTTTTTTTTTACATATTCCTCAATTTTTAATAGAAAGTTAGATGCAATTTTTTGTAAATATGATTATTCGCATCGCATTTTCTTTGCAATAAGTTATCCTGGGGAGAATATGATTGATGTAATATGTTTGATGAATAAAGGGCACTAAGTACCATAGTAGTCAAACTGAGTAGGTACCTAAAAGAGGAAAACTCTTTTGAGGAGGTTAGAAATATTTTTCGAATTTTGGTAAAAAAAATCTACAAAGTAACGTTATTTATGCAAATCAAACGATGCTTTCATCTCCACCATGCATTTTGGTACAATCTTTCGTTTACTATGCGTGGTATTTAGTGCCTTATTTAAAACACCCGTATATCTCTGAGGGCTGTTGAGGTGTGATACACACAAAAACAGTGCTCACTAAATAAATCATCTTAATATTATATTATTATTATCTTAAAGCAATAAAGATACCATCTCCTACTTTTAGACGATTATTTGGATCAATTTCTCAGAATCTGATTTATTTCTTGCGAATTCAATCATACGTCTATTCCAAATCATTCATCGAGCATTGCTTTCAAAGATTGTATTCCTTGGCAAATCTTAATATAGGTACATATATTCCATGACACTCCCGCGGGCCACCAGTTGAGAACAACTGATGTAATGAACGTTATATTGGTATATTCACAATATTGACTAGACCAGAGTGAGAATAAATATGGTTTGTTTAGTAAAAGCAGTCAATGAACCTGTACTCTAACAAAACTATTTACCGTAATTAGACATGTAATTCCTTGACTCATATGTTGGTATGCGGCAGGCCACCCAAACTGTAAAACATGGTTCACTTGGCCAATGTCACTCCTGTTACAGGGAAGGTAAAAAGTATGTCCTGATTCTATATTCTAGAATCAGGACATACTTTTAATAAACATACAATCAAACTTCTTCATACAAACACATACAGACCGACTTTAACAGCTCTCGAGACCATAGAAATTAATAAAAATTCAAGTACTGTCAATTCCTTACTAAATAACTTTTTGATCCCTAATCCATCTCCTCTCCTGACCTTGTTTCCTAGAAATAATAATAAATCTGTCACCAACAATCCCAGCGCTCTGTTCCCTTCCTCACCCCTCCCCCCCCCCTCCACTATTCCCACCCCTTAAAAGAATGTTACACTAATTTATATTTTATTTTGTTAGTCAGTAATATTTTGTACCTGATGATGGAAACATTGTTTCCGAAACCGGTCGTACATTATTAAATTTTACTCGCCCCGTAGCCTTATACAATTTGTTTTTTATTTTTAATTTTAATTTTTTAATCATTACTTATGCTGTTTTACCTGTATGGCGATATGTAAGTTCAAACTTAAACGCGCCTACTTGTTGAAATGCATTTAATTTGGATCTTGAATGTAATGTATCTTTGCAACTTAGATTATAGATTATAGACTCACCTTTATGGAAATAGAAAGTGATCATTATTGTGCCTTACCCGAAGTGGTCAGTACACACGCGAAATGCGCATCATCATTTTAGAATTGTAAGGTCCTAATTAGTAGAAGTGACACACTAATCACTTCCTATCTGACGTTTCAATCAAGCTTTGATTTCATGTGTCAAATTTCCTACTTCAGAGCTCACCAACCATCGGCTTGCGTATCTACAATTAGTATAAAATTTCACGCTCAATGTGTTCATTTCGACTGCTCCAAGGAAGAAGGAAGTAACTCCGAAATTTAGGTTTTTGACTTATTTCCATTTCTGAAGGTAACAAATCATTATCTTCATTCCAAGATGACAGCCGTGTTTCTGTCTCCTTTAAATTCGTTAATAAATTAATGTAAAAAGTAGTTTATGCATTGTACTCCATGGAATAAATAACATTCAATTGGCTTTCCTGCAAAACTATATTTTTTGACTTAGTGCTGTCTTCCTTGGAGCAGTCGATTTGTTCTTGAACTTACAAATTAAAATCGCAACATATACATGTCTGCTTGTGAGAATAAATGTTAAAATATATTTACAACTCAGATTTGAGATATGATGTAACTTAATGTGTCGTTTTTAGAAGAGATTGCGTGTGTGCAATATACCACACTAGAATAGAATAGACACAATTTGAAACCTTTTTCTCGCCGGACAAACGTCGCACTTGTATGAGTTACAACCTGTAACAAATTTTACGTCGTATTTTCCCTAGCAACCCGGCCGTGTGCCGTCACAATTTCGTCTATGTCAATTTATGTGCGATCGTTAATTTCCGGGGTGTCCCACGAATCACGATTATAATTCGCCGAAACAATATTGCTTGCTCGCAGCGCCTAAGCAAAGATAGAATTTGTACAAGAGTTTTTTACTACTCACTATCGTCGTATCGAATCTCATCTCGACGAATGAGCGTAAATATGTTATATTAATTAAATAACACACAGTTTTAATTCACTTTTATTTTATTTAAATTATGTCTAACGTTTTCGCCTAAAAAGGCATCCTCAGGACAATGTGACAAAAGGCATCCTCAGGACATTGTCCTGAGGATGCCTTTTTAGGCGAAAACGTTAGACATAATTTAAATAAAATAAAAGTGAATTAAAACTGTGTGTTATTTAATTAATATACAATGGACTTTCACTGTGTTAACCACCGAACCCTGAAAAATAGTAAATATGTTATGTTTATACTAGGCTACTGATCTTTGTTATTTTGACATGAAAACAATGGCCGCGTGGCATTTTTTGGTAGTCAAAGCTTACTGCCGATAACGCAAAAAAAAAACGCAACTAAGCTACACATATAGTGTAACTTCTTGTCTGCGTTCTCCCCGAAGGAGTCGCATGTGGCGATTCAGGATCTATTAATTTTTACAGGGAAGGGGGCCAGCCTTACACCAACCACTTCAGTTGAAGCGGGGGTTTCCCAGCTCCCGAGAGGGCTGGTTCTCATTTATTGTGAAGGCTGAGTAAATCTTGAGATCGAACCCTTGCTCTCGGCGTGGAATGCGAGCATTCTACCAATTGAGCTTTCGACCTTTTTACGAGCTTGGTCGTCGTCGCTACAAATCGCCAATTCTCAAGCAAAACCCAGTTGCTGTAAGGCTGGATGGGCCTTTGGTGACCGGTCATTGGTAAAGGTTTGTGAATTTTTCAACCCAGCGAACAGCAAATTTGAAAATATAAATGGTATATTTTTTGTGCTCCGCCGGGAATCGAACCCACAACCTTCCCATTCAGAGTCCGAAGTGTTACCACTGAACTACGGACCGGTCTCAAGAACAATAACTTTTTTAGAGGTACACACGAAAATCAACGAAAACTGTCAAGTTTGCACACGTTTTTGGGTTCTCCTTGGTTTCTACCCACTTCTTTACCTACCGCTTCAGACTTTTCTATGATCGACTTTTTATGTCATAAAAATTATGTGATCCCAGTGAATGCTTTTTATTTCACTAAGAATAGGAAAAGGTTGTCCACAGCCTACTTCCCTATTTCACTACACTCCATTCTGATTTCCTGCTATGTGTATCTAGATATAGTTATCTGCAATAACATATAGGGGAACTTAATCAAATTTAAATTATAAAAAACATTTCACTTCTAGTGACGTGATTACATCTGTCAGTTATGTTTTCTAGTGGGCAAAAGTTATCAATACAATTTTGTAAAGAAAGCTGCTTTTAAACCTACAATATGTTAATTAAAACTCGTTTCTTTGCCCTTTTTGAGTGCCTACGCATTGTAAAAATATGCATTTATTTTTGTCATTAATTTCAAAATTATCTACAATCAGAAAGACGTATAACCACTCGATATTCTTACCTTATGCACGCCCACAAAACCGTGTAACGAACATATGCTATCAGAAAGGCGTATAACCACTTGATATTCTTACCTTATGCACGCCCACAAAACCGTGTAACGAACATATGCTATCAGAAAGACGTATAACCACTTGATATTCTTACCTTATGCACGCCCACAAATCCGTGTAGCAAACATATGCTATGCTGCTTGTGTACCTACTTTAAATTACAACCCAAACGTCAAATGCACGTAAATTTTTAAATTTTGCTAATCTTGCCGCCTTTCCCTGAAACAGGGGTGAGTGGCATCGGAAAAAGTGAACCAATTTTACAATGTAGTTGGTCAGCCTTGTAAGGTTGTTTCTCGGAATGTCGGCAAGAGTTGCAAGTGCTTATGTTCATTTTAGGTTGGGTCTTATTTTGTGAATTATGCAGCATGTGTAAATGCAAGCTTACCCGTATTGGCTTGTAACTGTAACTCTGTCGCCATTCCAATAGAAATGACCAGAGCCTCTGCAGACTTGTCTTAATTTTTCCTATCCTTACATACCTCTTTCAGTTCGTTCATATTCATCACCTTCTCATACATTTCGTTCTTTAACATTCGCTTTGTATATTCTATTCTTTCGCAATTTCACCAATCTGATCCAACCATACTTTTCTCGGTCTTCCCTTTCCTCTTTTCCTTTCACATTACCTCTGTGTGGGTGTGTCTATCATCTCAATCGGAGATGTAATCTTATATATTGTTAATTTATCCTTGCAACTTAGATCATAAATTATTGTACAAGTTCGTTGAAATTTCTACCTGGAATGGAAAGGACAGAATATTTTATAAAGTTGATGAGTTTTTTGGAGGGAAATATTATTTTAGGATATTTTATATAATGCCCTACCATTATGCAGGTATTCCAAGGCAAGCCTCCCCAGTCCTCGGTGAATGTACACAAAATATAACAACAGAGTTCAAATTATTTTTAACATTGTTTCTCAAACCGTAGGTCGCGATCATGTAGATGTTATCTCTTAAAGCTGGTCGCCATCCTCTTGTAAAGACAGGGCCTTGTTGTGCTAGCCTTTTGTCTCTGCTGGTTGCTAAGTAAAGACAGTACCTTGTTGCGCTAGCCATTTGTCTCTGCTGGTCGCCATCCTCATGTAAAGACAGTGCTTTGTTGTGCTAGCCATTTGTCTTTGCTGGTCGCCATCCTCTTGTAGAGACAGTGCCTTGTTATGCTATCCATTTGACTACTGGTAGCCATCCTATTGAGTTGTGAAGAAGTCAATTCAAATCCTAGAAGTACGAAGTTCTTGGGCGACCTCTCGTTCGTTCCGTCTTCCTTCGAAGATCTTATTGAGGAAGGCTCTATGTCTGTTATAAGTGCCACTTCAGTGAAGACCGGCAATCGAAATTTGCAACTTCGATACAGCTGCAGTAAAGAGGTATATTGTGCTTCTGCGAAACCACTGCCTAAGGTTTTCCCATCAAGAAGTTATCCTTCGACCTGGAGCCCGTCGTGCCTCATTTATATGGGGAACGACAGGCCCTATTCCCTACAAAATGATATAAAAGTGCCAATATTTCTCAATTTTTTCATTATGTGGTTGAAAAAAAAACATTTTTGCCTCTTGGATCTTTTAGTCATACGAAAAAGAACCTCGGCATGAATTCTGAATCGATCCATCCAGTTGATTTTTAGCTTCCGATGGTACACCCACATCTCAAAGACATTGATTTTATTCTCGAGACACCAGGCTAGTGCAATCTTTCCTTTTTCTTTCAATTTCACCATTTTTAGGTTTCACTCGCCACGTGCGAACCCCTTAAGGGATAACGCGGCAAGAAGTTGCACTTTGTGTGTAGCTTAGTTGCGTTGCAAAATAGATCTAAGTATTCAAAATTTTAATAAAAGCTCCTCTCACTTTCTCACGACATCATATCGTGCATAAGTTTGAAGGGTTCTCAAGACTTCAAACGTTGAGTATTGATTATTAGGTTATTGTATTATGTATTGGATAAGATCAGGCCTCAGATGAGGTGAGCATGTAACTAACTAAGACATGCCGAAGACTGGCAGGTAGTTCAGTGGGAGGTGACGTAAAGGTGAGTCCACTTTCCAATCAGCGCGACTGTGTTAGAAGAGTGTTTCATAATGGCATGCAAAGTACAAGATACTACAATAAAATACTTTTACTATCATTCACTTCTTGCTAGTAAATTTTATAATAATAAAAAATAGATGATTGATGCCTGCCCTCACATATACCACTGGGACCTGGAAAATGTCCAAAGCTCTCTCTACATCTTTGAAAGGGAAATTATCCGTTGTATTTACTACCCAATAAAGGACAGGAACATAGGACGAAAGAGATACAACTCTGAATTATTATACGTTTATACATACCTATTTGAATTATTTGACCGGTCCGTAGTATAGTGGTTACGCTTCAGACTCGTAAATGGAAGGTTGGGGGTTTGAATCCCGGAGCATATAAGTATACCATTTGTATTTTCAAATATACCCTTCTCTGGGTAGAATAATTCACATACCTGTACCAAAGACCGGTCACCACAGGTCAATCCAGCCTTACAGTTAATGGTTCTTGTTTGAGAATTGGCGCTTTGTAGCGACGACCAAGCTCGTAAAAAGTCCGGTCGACAGCTCAGTTGGTAGAATGCTTGCTTTCTGTGCCGAGAGCAAGCGCTGCCGGCATATCTAAGGGAGTCCCCGACAAAAGCGGGATTCAGAAGAAGCCTCAAGACACACCTATTTCCAGGACCATACCATGCCTCTTAGAAGAAAAACCCAAACTCCTACGCACGAAGCGCCTTTGAGGTGACTTTAGTCACGAAAAGGCGCTATAGAAAAATTCTAGATTTGATTGATTGATTGAAGGGTTTGGTCAGAAATGATTTCCCGTGTCGGTGTTTATTTCAAACCCAAAATAAATAACGGCAAGGTGTACTACTCACTACGCAGCCTTCACAAGAAATTCCACCTCCCAGCTCCCAACCAGAACCAGCTCCCTCGGGAGCTTGGGAACCCCCACTTCAACTGAAGGGGTTGGCGTGAGGCTGGCCCCCTCACCCGTGAAAATAAATATAATTAAAAATAATTAAGAAAAGCATAATTAAATTAAAGTATCATTTGTTTGTGCTCCGCCAGAATTCGAACCCACGACCTCCCCATTACAAGTCCGTAGTGTTAACTACTAGACTACGGACTGATCACCGTACCACTCTTTTTATTTTATTAGTTTGTTGGAATCGTGGACTGGATTGGCGAGCTAATGATCCACGTATATGAGAAATCTATAAATTCCATAAGACTCTAGAAGCGTCTAATGAAGGCAATATATAAATGAGAACAAGAAAATATATGGTGTCTATCAGGGATGTTATGGATATGAGGTTTCGGATATGGATACGGATACTTTGGAATAATTGATAATAATATTGGAATAATATTCGTTCAGTTACGGATACACTCCTCGACTTAAAGGTTGGTATGAGGCTGACCATCCATACTGTCAAAATGGTTCACTCTGCCAATGACACCCCTTAATCAGGGAAGGTCGGCAAAAGTTGCAAGGTTTATGCTCATCTAAGGTTTGTATTTTTTTTAAGGGATCCTGTGAGGGAGGCTCCCCAATTCTTAAAAGTCTTGGGGGTCTATGTCACCCTGGAAGGGTGCCGCAGAGGTGTTGCTTGAGTTCTTGCTTCTGTCGGGAAGCGCTGCAAGGAAGTGGCGATTGATGTTGGTTTTGAATAAAACCGG